>CM055118.1:379802773-380086243 GCA_029206835.1 Rana muscosa
GTCTGCATTGAGCTGGGGAATGTTTTCAGTGTTTTGGGGCCTGGTGCGCCGTTCGGCACCATGTTTTTTTCTCATACTTGCCGTGGATCGCTATGGCGCAGTTACATTGCGGCTGCCATTTTCTTGGAGCCGCGTGCGCTTTGTACTGTTTGGCCTCTATCACTGCTGACACGGCGCCATTCACCTCACACTCTCCTCACTGCTCACTTGCGCTGTAAGCACAGCGCAGGCTACGGAGCCGAGCGGTCCTAACCGGGTTGGTGAGTCCCCTGGGTAACCCCCCACAGTCAGCGCAGCCAGAGGGTGGGCTTTTCTTTTACTATTAACAAAAGTCTAAGAGTGGCGAGTTATGGAGTCTGGTTCACTTGCTTCCCCATACATGTCAGAGGCAACAGGCAGTGCTCCTGCACCTGCGGTCCCCATAGACCAGTTGTCGGCAGTCCTGGAATCATTTCTTGCCAGGATGGAAGCGGCGTGCAAGCGCAGGGGAGCTATTAAGCGCCCTCTCCCCACACAATCTCCACAAGGGGAGTGCTCTGTTTCAGATATGGGCCTAGCTGCTGCTCAGGACCCTAGCTCTGAATTTTTTGATGCTTTTGAACAGGACATTCCTTGTGAGGAAGACTCCTGCTCTGAGTCAGTAAATGACAGGGCGCTTGTAAGTGAACTCATTGATGCTGTGAGGGACACTCTCAAGCTGGGTGCTGCGCCTGAGGAACCCCAGGCGGATGCTGTCTCCTTTTTGGTTCTTTTAAAGCCAAGCCTTCTAAAGTTTTTCCTTACATGCCTTTCTTTGACAGGTTCATAGATCAGGTTTGGGAAAAGCGGCAGAAGACTTTTGCGCTCCCGCGGCATCTGTCTATTAGGTACCCCTTTGACGAGGCCCTGATTAAAAAATGGGCCTCTCTTCCGGTAGTCGACCCCCCCGGTCGCCCGTTTGAATAAAGCCACAACTCTCCCAATAGAGGGCACTCCTGCCTTTTAAGGACCCCACTGACAGGAGGTCGGAAGTTGTGAGCAGACCCATGTTCGCCTTGCTGGGATCCGCCTTACGTCCTATTGTAGCGGCGACCCTAGTGTCTCAGACACTCATGGAATGGGTAAAGATTTTGCACCAGACTGTGCAGGAGCATAATCTTCCTCTGGAAACCATTGCGCACTGGCCCACCAACTGGTGCAGGGCTTAGTGTATGTGTGCGATGCCACTTTGGACGCTGCACCCTTAATTTCTAGGGTTTTGGTGTCTGCGGTGGTGTTGCGTCGTCTTATCTGGTTGAAATGCTGGTCTGCTGACCTGGCCTCTAAGAAGCTCCTGACTGATTTGCCCTTTAAGGGCGGTAGACTGTTTGCTGCCCTGGATGACATTATTAAGGATGTCACGGGGGGTAAAAGCACCCTCCTTCCTCAGACTACTAAAGGTAAGGAGCCCCGCCGTAAGCCGGGTCCCTCCTTTCCAGCACATAAAAGTTTTTTTCATCAGTCAGAGTCCACGGGTAAACCCTTCCAAACTGACGAGTGCGGCTGGTGGACAGAAGCGTCCCTGGGTGCGTAAGCCGAACAAGCCGGCTACCAAGCCCGCCACCGCATGAAGTCTTGCCCCCGCCCGACTCCAGTGTGGGGGGACGACTTTGCAGGTTCACGGATCGATGGACCTCCCGGATCTCCGACCGGTGGGTGTGCGAGGTGGTCACCTCGGGGTACAGGATAGAGTTCCGCTCCTGGCCTCCAAACAGATTCTTTCCCTCAAATCTCCCTCTCCTTCCAGCGCGTCGGGCGGTCCTCTTGGGGGCAGTGCAGGACTTGCTCAGGTACGAAGTAATTGTGCCGGTACCGTCACAGGAGAGGTTTCAGGGATTTTATTCGTATATGTTTGTGGTCCCAAAGAAGGACGGCGTACGTCCAATCCTGGACCTCAAGGCTTTAAATGCCTTTGTGAAGGTTAAAAAGTTCTGCATGGAATCCATTCACACAGTGATTGCTGCGCTCCATCCTGGGACTTTCTGGTGTCCTTGGACATCAAGGACGCCTACTTGCATGTCCCAATCTGCGCGTGTCACCAGAAGTTTCTGCGCTTTGCGATCGGCGAGGTCCACAATCAATTTGTGGCCCTTCCCTTCGGCTTAGCGTTGGCACCGCGGGTTTTCATCAAGGTGCTTGCCCCGATGCTGGCTTTGCTGAGACAGCGAGGCGTTGCTATCGTGGGCTATCTGGACGATCTTCTTCTAAGAGCAGGCACTGGCTCAGAATTGGAAGAAAATGTAACGATAGTGAGTCAGACCCCCTGGGACTTCGGTTGGCTACTGAACACTCAGAAGTCGGTCCTGGTTCCGACTCGGCGTCTGGAGTATCTTGGTTTGATCCTGGACTCCTCAGAAGCGAAGGTGTTCCTTCCCTTGGAGAAGTTAGAGACTCTTCAATCTGCGGTTCGGGTTCTGACGTCCCGAAAATGGTCGTCGATCCGTTTCTGCATGAGGGTCCTGGGACTCATGGTGGCCTCCTTCGAGGCCGTTCCGTATGCCAATCACACACTTGGGCCTTAGAGGGAGATCCTGTCCACTTGGAACAAGTCCGCGTTCTCGTTGGATCGTCAGATTCAGGTGACTCACCTGGTCAGGGCATCCCTGACGTGGTGGTTGAGATCCCCGGCCCTTCGGTCCGGAAAGTCGTTCCTTCCTATACAGTGGACGGTGATCACGACGGACGCCAGCCTTACGGGCTGTGGTGGAGTTTGGGGAGTGCTTTGAGCCCAAGGGCTTTGGACTCCGGACGAATCCCGTCTACCGATCAATGTCTTGGAACTCCGGGCAATCAGACTGCCTCTCTTCGTAGTCGGAGAGGCTACAGGGACACTCTGTCAGAATCCAGTCGGACAACGCCACAGCGGTGGCTTATGTCAACCATCAGGGGAGAACTCTGAGCTCAGCTGCAGCGTCCGAGGTCGCTTACATCCTAAGGTGGGTGGAAAGAAGCATGCCGGCTCTATCGGCCATTTATATTCCAGGAATAGACAACTGGCAGGCGGACTATCTGAGCCGCCAGACGTTGGACCAGGGGGAGTGGTCCTTGCATCCGGAGGTGTTTTCAACTCCTTTGCCGGCGGTGGGGCACACCGGATGTGGACCTGTTGGCCTCTCGACTCAATTGCAAGGTGTCGCGATTCATCGCCAGGTCCAGGGATCCCTGGGCAGACACCTCAGACGCGTTGGTTGCCCCGTGGGGTTAGTATCGCCTGATGTATGCCTACCCTCCGCTGCAGTTGCTTCCTAGCCTGCTTCGCAGGGTGGAGGCCAAGGGCATTCCCGTGATTCTCATTGCTCCGGATTGCCACGGCGTCATTGGTACGCCGACCTTGTGCGCCTAGTCGCGGATGTTCCCTGGTGTCTGCCATTGCGGGAGGACCTTCTGTCTCAAGGTCCCATACTTCATCCTGCTTTACAGTCGCTGGCTTTAACGGCATGGCTATTGAAAGCCAGGTGCTGAGAGACCGAGGTCTCTCGGATTCGGTCATCTCGACCATGCTGAGGGCACGGAAATCTTGCTCAAGACAGATAATTTACAGTACCTGGAAGGCCTACATCGCTCTGTGCGAGGGCTGGATTGGCGTCCATGGACGTATTCCGTTCCTAGGATCCTGCTGTTCTTACAGCGTGGTGTGGCCCAAAGGCTTGCTTTAAGTACCATCAAGGTTCAGATTTCGGCCTTGGCTGTCTTCTTTCAACAACCGTTGGCAGGCCATTCCCTGATTGGCACCTTTGTGCAGGGGGTTTGCCATGTGCTCCCCTCTGTTAAACCTCCTCTCCCTCCTTGGGATCTGAATTTGGTGCTCTCAGTTCTTCAAGAACCGCCCTTTGAAAACATCAGAGAGATTCCTCTCTTAACCTTGTCTCAAAAGGTGGCTTTCCTGGTAGCCATTACTTCTGTCAGACGGGTGTCTGAGTTGGCGGCCTTGTCGTGCAAGCCGCCTTACCTGGTCCTCCATGAGGATAAGGCGGTTTTGCGTCCGCGGCCTTCTTTTCTCTCGAAGGTGGTCTCGGCCTTTCACCTTAACAAGGACATTGTTCTTCTTCCATCCTTGTGTCCTCATCCGTCGCATTCCAGAGAGTTTGCACTTCACACGTTAGACGTGGTGCGTGCCTTGCGGGTGTACGTACCTGTCTGTTACTGCTCCCATTCGGAAGTAATGACTTGCTGTTTGTGTCTGTCTCTGGTCCACAACAGGGCCAAGCGGTGTCGTCTGCCACCATTTCTAGGTGGATCAGGCAGACTGTCATACAGGCCTATGCCCTTAAGGGGCGGGCGCCTCCCTTTCCGAGTACGGCGCATTCAACCAGGGCAATTGGTGCTTCCAAGCGTCGGTTGCACAATTGTGCAAGGCGGCGACCTGGTCGTCCGCACATACCTTTTCAAAGTTTTATAAGGTTGATGTGGGTGCGTCTTCTGATGCTTCCTTCGGCCGCAAGGTATTACAGGCGGCTGTTTAATGTTGCAACTCCTCCGTTGAGGAGCTCTGCTTGTTTGGAGTGAAGTTTGTTTGTTTTTCTGTTAAAACTGCTCCCACCCCTCTTCTTTGACACTGCTTTGAGACGTCCCACTTGTCAAGTATGAAGATGCTGTGTCAGTCCATGGACAGAAAGAGAAAATAGGATTTTTGTACTCACCGTAAAATCCGTTTCTCTGACGTCCATGGACTGACACAGCACCCACCCTTCCTTTTAAGGTTTGTACTGCTTTGTTACGAACTGAGGCTGCAGGTAGGAGGGTTAAGTCCGGAGGGACCGCCCCCTGGGCGGGGCTGTTCAGCTATTTTCTTTTGGTGGTATTTGATCACCTGTGTGTTTTTTTATTTTTGTTAAAAAATAAAGACCGAATAAAAAAAAAAAAAATACAAAACCGTTTTTTATTTTATAAAATTTTGCAAATGGGTAATTTTTCTCCTTCATTGATGTACGCTGATGAGGCTGCACCGATGGGCTGCACCGATGGGGGGGCACCGAGTATTGGCACTGGTGGCAGTAATGGGCACTGATCAGCACTGGTAGGTGAGACTGATGAGGCACTGACTGGCACCACTGGTAGGCACTGATAGGTGGCAGTGATGGGCACTGGCAGGGGGTACTGGTGTGCACTAATGAGGCTGATGTGCCTCTTCCACTGGGGACCGATGTCCCCTACGCAGGAGCCGGTGATGGGCTTTTTTTTTTTTTTCTCACGCTGTCAGCGGTGTCCTGAGCTGTATGTGTGCTTCGCTGTTTTTCTTGATATGTAAACAAATAATGCATTTTGTATGCAGGCAAACTCATCGGCTGGCCGATTTTAATCGATTGTGAAAATAGTGGACAACTATTTTAAAAATCGATTACTTGTGGATTAATCGATTAGTTGTTTTGGCCCTTATTTAAAGGTGTAGGTGTTAAGGCTGATCTGAGGTCTGAAGGTGCAGGAACTGGGTTTTGCAGAAGGGGAAGAAGGTGCAGGAACTAGGGCTCATCCGAGGGGGGGGGGAGAGAAGGTGCAGGAACTGGGGCTCGCACCGAGGGGGGGGGGGGGGGGAAGGTGCAGGAACTGGGCTCGCCCGAGGGGGGGGGGGGGAAGGTGCAGGAACTGGGGCTCGCCCGACGGGGGGGGGGGGGAAGGTGCAGGAACTGGGGCTCGCCCGAGGGGGGGGAAGGTCGGAACGGTGCAGGAACTGGGGCTCGCCCGAGGGGGGGGGGGGGAAGGTGCAGGAACTGGGGCTCGCCCGAAGGGGGGGGGGGGAAGGTGCAGGAACTGGGGCTCGCCCGAGGGGGGGGAGAGAAGGTGCAGGAACTGGGGCTCGCCCGAGGGGGGGGGGGGAAGGTGCAGGGACCGGGGCTCGCCCGAGGGGGGGGGAGGTGCAGGGACTCGCCCGAGGGGGAGAAGGTGCAGGGACTCGCCCGAGGGGGAAGAAGGTGCAGGGACTGGGGCCGACAAAAGCAACAAGGTTAATGTAATACACCTGTCCCTGGTAAGGGTACCGAGGATCTGACCTGATCAGATGGGCGGCTTTTATCCCACCGTGGCCGTTTTTTGCATTTTATGCACACATAAAATTCCATAAAAACCCCCCAAAATATTATATAATTTCTGAAAGACACCCTAGAGAATAAAACAGTGGAAGTTCCAATTTTTACTCAATATTACCACAAAATTTGCAAGTTAATTCCAGGGCACACAAACACAATAAATTACACAAGCGGTAGGATCCCAGCGGCACACGGCGTACATAGCGGTAGGATCCCAGTGTCCGTAGTGGTAGAGATTAGTTGAGTTTCCTATGTGGCACAAGTCCATAAGAACCCGGTAACATGAAGGGATAGTAAGTGATCGTACTGATCCTGGTAGAGACTTGTAAGAATTATATGTGATCAATTGTCACCTCGGGACTAACAAAATCATCTCCCCTGCAGGAGGACGGTGGTTCAGCACGTCATCCAGTCATATCAGAGACTCCCAGGAAACACTCTCCTACGCAGCTTCCGTGTCACATACAAAAGACACGTATTAACCATGGATGACCTGAGCACCCTTTATGGCCAGAACTGGCTGAATGACCAGGTAAGTGACCGCCATGATCAGCAGTGTAGTGTGTACAGGACGGAGAGACGTGTGTATATTAACGCGTGTGTATTTTGCAGGTGATGAACATGTATGGGGATTTAGTCATGGATGCAGTACCAGAAAAGGTTGGTTTCCTTGGAATGTTTTCTCTGTGATGTTTGATATGATACGTTCAGCTCCCGAGGAAGCGGATATTTTTTTTTACTTTGATCCGACTTTACTCTCTCTGGATCAAAGGCTCACTAAAGTAGTGCAGGCACCTTTTTCAAAGTCGCTGCGACTTTAAGTCACACTGGTTTGAATGGGTGCCATTGAACGGAATGGGGTGTGACTTTGATGACAAGTCGCACAAGTGTGAATGGAGCCTTAAGGGTCAGGGTTCACCATTAACGGATGGCTTTTAAAATATTCCCTATGTTTGTACTCAGTCCATTTTATGTTTACACTGTCATGAGACTTCACCATTAGGTGCTGGAATGGTGTCGTTTGTAAAGGGATTCATGTCATCCCCTAACGACTCCTCCGAACCAGGATTGCTGTAGGATCCCACAGGGCATCCTGGTCGGACGGAGTGGATATTGAGTCTTCAGACGACACTGTTTGATCTGTGTATTGCCTCACACCTCTTCTCATGAGCTAGATTGTTATTTTTATAATGCCGAATACATGATGTAACATGCGTTTACCCCTTACTTACTGGTCCGGGTTGCCTCTTGACGGGCTCCTGGTTTCTTGTCTTTTCTCTGTATACTTGAAACTTTGTCGAACAATAAAAACAAATTGAACATTAAATATTCCCTATGGAACATTTTTTCGGGCGCATGCAATTTTAAGGTTTGGCTCATTCGGTATCTTCCTATTCGACACAGCCCCAACTTTTATAGGTTTTCGAAAATGTGGGTAATCTTTGCACCAAAAGGGCTGGGTTGATGGCTATTAAAGGGGGGGGGGGGGCTGTGATGTTATCAGGAAGCTATTTATAGAAAAATGGTGACGTGTTCTATATATATATGTGTGTGTGTGTGTGTGTGTGTGTGTGTGTGTGTGTATATATATATATATATATATATATTGTAGTTTTCGATAATATCTCTCTTTTGTGGACAGAATATTCTTCTGATGACCTGATCATCTTCCCATTTTAGGTTCACTTTTTCAACAGTTTTTTCTACGATAAATTGAGAACCAAGGGATATGAAGGAGTAAAGAGGTGGACGAAGAACGTAAGTGTGTCCTGATGAAGGGAAGATTGCTGGTACCTGTAGTTTTTCAAGCCTGCTGCTGCTGGCAGTGACCATACTGTAGGGGGAGCTCTCTGGTTAGGGTTAGATTCTAGCACACCTTTGCCTCCTAATATTTAGGCCCTGGTCCCCAGCGCCCTCCGGCTGTCCCCTGGCTAGGTCCCCAGCGCCCTCCGGCTGTCCCCTGGCTAGGTCCCCAGCGCCCTCCGGCTGTCCCCTGGCTAGGTCCCCAGCGCCCTCCCGGCTGTCCCCTGGCTAGGTCCCCAGCGCCCTCCGGCTGCCCCCCGGCTAGGTCCCCGGCTGCCCCCCGGCTAGGTCCCCGGCTGCCCCCCGGCTAGGTCCCCGGCTGCCCCCCGGCTAGGTCCCCGGCTGCCCCCCGGCTAGGTCCCCGGCTGCCCCCCGGCTAGGTCTCCGGCTGCCCCCCGGCTAGGTCCCCAGCGCCCTCCAGGCAGATCTCGTTTGTAAAACCAGATAATAGACTTTGTTTGTTTTTTTTACATTGCCTTGGCTTCAGCAATGCGAGTGCCAGCCAACATAATGACACTGACCATGACAACGTACAAATAACATGTGCCAGATCTCATACAGCACAAGAACAAGATCTGGCGCAGGCGTCATCGGCCCTCACACAAACTCCACCATGGAGTCCAACGTTGTCTTGCTTGTAGGAAAAGTTTTCCTGTTCTGATCTGGTGCATGCGCAGACACCGCAGTGTGCCTGCACAGGCATCTGACCCCCTACACGTACAGAAAAGCTGCATTCCCTACCAGTAAACTGGCAGAGACCCCGCTCAGTTTCTCTGCATGCGCCAGATCCTGCAAGTTGCCTCCTGGGATGCCTTGATGTAGGATTCCCAGGAGGCAGTTCACAGGAACCTCGTGTGTGATTCATGTGGGGTTAGGAGAGAGGAACATTAGAAAAGGGGCGACGGTCCGCTTTAATCTTCAGGACAAAAAATTAGCATTTTAAGAGTTAAAAAAAAAGTGAGACTCTGCCATCTTATCGCTTAATTTTGAGCCGGGATCGTTAAAGCTCAGCTTACATAATGCTCTGAGTGGCTTTCCTGCTGCTACAACCAGCCATATGTCGCTCTGTTGCTGCTCCCTCGCTAGCGATTTAGTTTCCGCAGTGCTTCAGGCACCGACGGAGCGACTTCCACCGGGGATACAAAAGCTGGGTTTCCGTCATTCTGCCGCTGGCGTAGTGTCACCACCATACAATCACAGATGAAGCATTACGCAGAAAATACACGGCTGCCGGCTCAGACATCTGCCGGTGAAACATGGAAATTAGTTTATTAGGAAATAAGTATGTTGGTAATATAAGAAGAAAAGTTTACTAAATAGTTGGATAAAGTTATAATAGCAATGAAAGAGAAGGACAGAAAATGTTAACAAATTGGAGGGCTTGGAAATGCTTGCTCATCATATGGAAGGATTGCAAAGGACAATAAATGAACTCCGGACAGTTTGGTACGCTATACAGTGATATGATACATGAGTAAAATTCTTCCAATGACAGTTGGCAGTATGTAAAGGAGAGGAGTGTGAAGGGTATGACAGAGGGCAGTATGTACAGGAGAGGAGTGTGGAGGGTATGACAGTGGGCAGTATGTACAGGAGGGGAGTGTGGAGGGTATGACAGTGGGCAGTATGTACAGGAGGGGAGCGTGGAGGGTATGACAGTGGGCAGTATGTACAGGAGGGGAGTGTGAAGGGTATGACAGTGGGCAGTATGTACAGGAGAGGAGTGTGAAGGGTATGACAGTGGGCAGTATGTACAGGAGGGGAGTGTGAAGGGTATGACAGTGGGCAGTATGTACAGGAGGGGAGTGTGGAGGGTATGACAGTGGGCAGTATGTACAGGAGAGGAGTGTGGAGGGTATGACAGTGGGCAGTATGGAGAGGAGGGGAGGGGAGTGTGGAGGGTATGACAGTGGACAGTATGTACAGGAGAGCAGTGTGGGGGGTATGACAGTGGGCAGTATGTACAGGAGAGGAGTGTGGAGGGTATGACAGTGGGCAGTATGGAGAGGAGAGTGGAGGGTATGACAGTGGCAGTATGGAGAGGAGAGTGGAGGGTATGACAGTGGGCAGTATGGAGAGGAGTGTAGACGGTATGACAGTGGGTAGGTATGTACAGGAGAGGAGTGTGGAGGATTTTGAGGCCAGTAAAGAGGGGGGCCCTGTTGTGTGACTAGCCCCCCCAAATGACTGAGCTCTCTGATGCATTAAGCAGAGCTCTCCACACTGACGTACATTTTATGAATGGGCCGTACAGTTCAGGCCAGAGAAGAGCTAGAGATGCATTGCAATGTACAGCAGTTCGTGATATTTTCTCCTTGTTGTTGTGTGTCATCCAGTGTATAGGGGGTTGGGGTGTGGGTAGGTGTCTAATAGGTCTATACTGTGTGTCATGTGATCCTCTATCTCCTCTTCCTCCAGGTTGATATATTCAGTAAGCAGTTCTTGTTGATCCCCATACACCTGGAGGTGCACTGGTCGCTCGTCTGCGTGGACGTCTCTAAACGGATCATTACTTACTTTGATTCCCAGCGTACGCTGAACAGGCGCTGCCCGAAGGTGAGCTCTGCCGGGACCCATTGTGTGGTGTGCATCCTATCTGTATACGTATTTCACGTCTCTCTACAACCGTCAGTTTTTATCACTCTCCTCTGTAGACTATGGAACTGTATTTGGCGCCTCCTAGTGTAAGCTCGCCGTATTGGCGGCCCATAGAAATAAAGCTGCTCCGCTGGCTTAGAAATGGTCTTTTTAAATGAAAGATGGTGTCATAAACATTGGAGATTTTCAGAGATGATTGTACACGTGTAATGGTGCCAGGAAATCGATGTGACGCCGCTGTCTTAGGCTGGGTAGAAATGTTTAAAAGCTGAACTCAGCAAAAAGCAGTAAGGGATCATGCACAGTTGCATTGAGATCCATTATTATTATTATTATTATTATTATTATTATTATTTTTTTTATTTTTATTTTTTTTAATGACTCTGACCCCAGTTGTATGTTATGGGCCCATGCACAGATCTCTAACTTGGAGCTGCATTCAGCTGTGGGAGCAATAAATCGTTTAATATCTGCGTTCACGGTCCCCCCTCTGGTCTAACGCTGGACACGTGTAAATGTTTGCGCTAACGTTTATATGCATAAACTATTAGTGTAAATATACAGCTATTAATGTAAACGTATGCTTTTGCCCTGAATACCCAGGATGCTAGGCAGCTTGGCAAGTGAGGATGCTAGGTGGCAGGAGATGCTTGCATCCTACCAACTGAAGACACTAGGCAGCGGGAATTGCCTGCATCCTAGCAACCGAGGACACGAGGCAGCTGGAGATAACTGGATTCTAGCAACAGAGGGCGATAGGTAGCAGAAGATGCCTGCATCGTAGCAACAAGGGACGCCAGGCAGCAGGAGATGCCTGCATCCCAACAACTGAAGGCAGCGCAGGTATTGCCTGCCTCCTAGCAACTGAGGATGCTAGGCAGCACTAGATGTCTGTACCTTAGCAACTGAGGATGCTAGGCAGCACTAGATGTCTGTACCTTAGCAACTGAGGATGCTAGGCAGCACTAGATGTCTGTACCTTAGCAACTGAGGATGCTAGGCAGCACTAGATGTCTGTACCTTAGCAACTGAGAATGCTAGGCAGCAGGAGATGTCTTTATCATGGCAACCCAGGATGCTAGGCAGCAGAAGATGCGTGCAATTCAACAACTGAAGGCAACAGGTATTGCCTACCTCCTCGAAACTGAAGATACTAGGCAGAAGATGTCTGTATCTTAGCAACTGAGGATGCTCGTCAGCAGGAGATGTCTGTACTTTAGCAACCCAGGATGCTAGGCAACAGAAGATGCATGCATCCCCACAACTGAAGACACTAGGCAACAGGTATTGCCTGCCTCCTAGCAACTTGGGATACTAGGCAGAAGATGTCTGTATCTTAGCAACTGAGGATGCTCGCAGCAGGAGATATCTGTATCTTGGCAACTGAGGATGCTAGGCAGCAGGAGATGCCTGCCTCCCTAGTAACCCAAGGATGCTAGGCAGCAGAAGATGCATGCATCCCAACAACTGAAGGCAGCATGTATTGCCTGCATATCCGCAACTAAGGATGCTAGACAGCAGGAGACACCTGTATCCTTATTTGCAAAACTTCTTTCTGTTTAAAAGTTAGCTGTGGTGCACTTTCCAGGTCTAAAAGCATTGGATATTGCCTCGGCCAGTTGCCCTGTCTACAAAAACTCGATGAGTAGATCAGACGGGTCAAGCACTATGAGCTGCTCATTTTCACAGGTGGTGTTAACACTGTGGGACTGAGTGATATACAGTGTTGAAGTATCCACCTGCTGCTACTCCTGCTTGAAAAGGGCCACATTGAAAGTCGATCTGTTCCTGCTGCCTACGGTGATTTTGGTCACCTCCCAACAATCTAACCTTCCCCTTCTATCTAGGGGTTTCATATGTACCTTTATCCTGTCTTATCCTAGACACGGGTGGGGGGTTGTATTGCACGGTCTCCCCCAACTCGCATTCTACTAATGTTTCTGGGTTCGCACACCTACCGACGGTGCCAACATCTGCAGCCTGGAATCAATAATATCCTCTACTTTTAGACTCAGTTCTGTTCTCGAAGTCCTCCTTTGCTCTGATGGGTTTGGCTGGGCCCTCTCACCTGAATATTTTACCATGGTAATGCAAGATTTTGAGGTCCTTCAGGTGGCTCACTGAGCTGCAGGCAGGCCCCAGTTCCTGACTCTTAGTAATTTTTGTTGTATGCTTCTGTGTGTCCCAAGGATGTGACTTTGCGTTTTCCCTTTTAATAAATGAGATTATATGAGCATCTAATGTATTTTATGCATGCTACGTGCCTGTAAAAGCGTGCCTTGTTTAGACATCCAAAAGCCCTGAGACTGCTGCTGGGTGCCGCCCAGAGGCGGCTCTTTAATTAGGCAAATTAGGCGGTTGCCTAAGGCCTCGCAGCCGCCTAATTTGCCTCTGCTCAATCACTGTGTGCTAGATCCATGCAACTTTCTGCAGCCATTTTTATTTGCTTGAATTTCTTTACCCATTATGGGCATGAGTGGGGCCCCCGTGTCTAAGTTTTGCTTAAGGCCTCACAAAGCCTAGAGCCGCCTTTGGTGCCGCCATCTTGGATTTGATGTCAGCAGACTTAGAGCACTCAAGTGGTTCCCTATAGCAGTTTTTCTCAACCTTTTCAACACGGAGGAACCATTTGAAATAACTTTTCGGTTTCAGGGAACCCTTTGCTAAAAATGACTCTATCTACAACTCATGATACATTAGTGTGGTCAGTGGGAAGAATGTTCCTTACACTTGTGGTCATTGGAATCAATTATCTTCTTGCAGATCAAGGGGGTCAGTGGGAACGTCTATGAGAGGCATTGTTTACCTCGTTGCTCAGGGAACCCCTAGCAACATTTGGAGGAACTCTAGGGTTCTATGGAACCCTGGTTGAGAAACCCCGCTCTAAAGTATGTCCCATCACTCCTCCTCCAGCAGCTATATAAGAGGATATGTGGGGAGGTGAATGGAGGAGCTGGTCCAGCATGGACAGTGATTAGACACTCCCAAAAGAAGAGAAGGGTTATGATGGTGGCAAGGTGAGAGGGGCTGTGCTGGGGAATAAGCACTTTGGAGCAGTTCAATCCTTGGTAAGTTCAGAGGCATATTGCAAGTCAATAAAAAAAAAGTTTATAAAAATGTAAAACGCTGCAAGCATTTAAAATGCTTAGTTTTTTCACTGCTTTTAATCTGCAAATTTTTTAAGTTGGCGACAGGGCCTCTTAAAGCGGAGTTCCACCCAAAAATGGAACTTCCGCTTTTCGTAACCCTCCAGTGTGACACATTTGTGGCACCTTTCAGGGGGGAGGGGGGTGCAGATACCTGTAGAATACAGGTATTTGCACCCACTTCCAGGGAGCGACTCCCACGGGCGTGTCCATTTATTAAAAGTCAGCAGCTGCAGTATTTGTAGCTCCTGGCTTTTAATAAAAAAATTTTTTGCGGGACCTCCGCTTTAAAAACGACATTTCTGTCCACATGGTGGCAGCGCTGCTGTGATCCGCTGCTCAACAAAAAGCGTTGTCGTCTTATTTCAGAAGATGGAAATATTTCTGGCCATAACAAAATTTCCTTTCCCTCCATAGCACATAGCCAAATATCTGCAGGCTGAAGCCGTGAAGAAGGAGCGTGCAGAATATGTGGATGGCTGGAATGGATTATTCAAGATGGTGAGCGCAGAACAGTCCATTTCATATGTTTTTGTAACGTTCTGTTATGATCCCCAATGAGTGTCATTTTTTTTATTGTATTTTTCTGTTTCATTTCAGAATGTGGCAAGACAGAATAACGACAGCGACTGCGGAGCATTTGTTTTGCAGGTGAGGCCGCCCCACCTCTAAGCTGCCAACGATCGAGACTAAATATGATCGCTTCCCATCCCAGGGTTGGAGGAGAAGTCTTCCACCTCTCCTCCTTGGTCCCTCCTCTCTTTCCTACTATTCCTCCCTCTGCTTCTTTTCTAAACCCTAACTCTCATCTCCACTTTCATTCCACAGCCCCCTCACCACATCACGATCCACTCCTCCTATTTCCCAATTCATACCATTCCTTTCCCTACCCTTTCCAAGACCAGGACACCACATTACGATCCTCTCCTCCTACCCCCCCCCCCTATTCCTTTCATTCCACAACCCCTTCGCCACGTTACGATCCTCTCCTCCTATTGCCCCCTTTATACCATTCCACATTACAACCCTCTCCCCCCATCCCCCCCCCCTTTTTATACTATTCCCTTTCCAAGACTAGCACACCACATTACGACCCTCTCTTTCTATTCTCCTCTTTATAGCATTTCCTACTCTTTCCGAGACCAACACACCACATTGCGACCCTCTTTTCTTATACCCCCTTATACCATTCCCCTTTCAAGATCAGCACACCACTTTATGACCCTCTCCCCCTCTTCCCTCCCTTTTATACCATACCCTTCCCTATCCTTTCCAAGGCCAGAAAGCCACATTATGGCCCTCCCCTCCTATTTATCCCTTTTTATACCATTCCCTTTCCAAGACAAGTACACCACGTTAGAACCCTCCCCTCCTTTCCCCCCCTTTATACTCGTCCCCTTCCTACCGTTTCCAAGACCAGGACATCGCATTACGCGGCACAGTGGTGTAGTGGGTAGCACTCTCGCCTAGCAGTAAAAAGGGTCGCTGGTTCGAATCCCAACCACGACACTACCTGCCTGGAGTTTGCATGTTCTCCCTGTGCCTGCGTTTGTTTCCTCCAGGTCCTCCGGTTTCCTCCCACACTCCAAAGACATGCTGGTAGGTTAATTGGCTTCTGTCTAAATTGGCCCCTAGTATATGAATGTGAGGTAGGGACCTTAGAGTGTAAGCTCCTTGGGGGTAGGGACCGATGTGAATGTACAATGTAGATGTAAAAGCGCTGCGTAAATTGACGGTGCTATATAAGTACCTTAAATAATCATAATAATCACATTACGACTCCCTCCTCCTGTTCCTCCCTTTATACCATTCCCTTCCTTCTCCAAGACCAGCACACCACATTGGGACCCTCTCCTATTAAACCCCCCCTGACCATTCCCTTCCTTTCCAAGACCAGCACACCACATTATGACCCTCTCCTTTCCCCCCCCCCCCCCCCCCCCCCGACCATTCCCTTCCTTTCCAAGACCAGCACACCACATTATGACCCTCTCCTCCTTCCCCCCCCCCCTGACCATTCCCTTCCCTTCCTTTCCAAGACCAGCACACCACATTACAACCCTCTCCCCCGCCTTTATACCATTCCCTTCCCAAGACCAGCACACCGCATTATGGCCCTCTCCTCCTTTCCCCCCCTTTTATACTATTCCCTTCCTTTTCCAAGACTAGCACACCACATTACGACCCTCTCCTCCTATTCCCCTCTTTATTCCATTCCGTTCCGTTTCCTAGACCAGCACACCACATTACGACCCTGTCCTCATATACCCACCTTTTATACCCTTCCCTTCCTTTTCCAAGACCAGCACACCACATTACGACCCTCTCCTCCTATTTCCCCCTTGTATATTATTCCCTACCTACTCCGAGTCCACCACGTGGCTTTTCTCCTGTGTCTCCCCTGACATTCCTCAGAAGGTTCACTTGCTACAACGCGCCTTGCTTAGTCTTGGCCCCCCTCTGTGATCTATGTAAAACATTATTATACAGGGTTTTTCTAGCGCTAACCGTTTGCGCAAAGCTTTACAAAATGAAGGCAGACATTAGTTACAATACAATTTGATACAAGAGGAATCAGAGGGCCCTTCTCATTGGAGCTTACGCTCTAACATCACATAAATATACCAGCCTTTCTCAATCATTTACACAGAGGAGCTCTTGAAGTTAATGTCAAGCCTCAGGGATCCCTGGTTTCTACATCTCATGGCACATTAGCATAAACACTAAGTTGTAGACATAAGAAATTATTTAGTAGGTAACGTGACGCACTTGGCATATTTGACACCCAGGGCTGCTCGATAACACCACAACATCTTTTTTAGTAACTATAATGAAGTGAAACAAACGATGATAATGGCCAAACAATTAAAGCAGATGGTGAAAGTTGTATTTCCTCACTTGGCGGTCTGTAAAGAACAGCCTGTTTACTTTAATCATCAGTGGCATTGCCCCCATTACACTGGTATTCAGTGACGTGTCTTCTTCCACTGGTGGTCAGAGGAGGGAGGACTTCTTGGAGTGGTTCTCCATGAAATGCTCCCTCACATGGGTGTTTAGTGGAGAAGGTTCGTGTTTATTTGTTTAGGTTATTTAAGAGAGGCTTTTTTATATAGGTTGTCAATAGAGAACAGCTGCCTTTTTATACGAGTGTAGGTGGTCAATGGAGAAGGTCCTTTTTGTACAGGTGGTCAAAGGAGAAGGTCCTTTTTGTACAGGTGGTCAAAGGAGAAGGTCCTTTTTGTATAGGTGGTCAAAAGAGAAGGTCCTTTTTGTATAGGTGGTCAAAAGAGAAGGTCCTTTTTGTATAGGTGGTCAAAGGAGAAGGTCCTTTTTGTACAGGTGGTCAAAGGAGAAGGTCCTTTTTGTATAGGTGGTCAAAGGAGAAGGTCCTTTTTGTATAGGTGGTCAAAGGAGAAGGTCCTTTTTGTATAGGTGGTCAAAGGAGAAGGTCCTTTTTGTATAGGTGGTCAAAGGAGAAGGTCCTTTTTTGTATAGGTGGTCAAAGGAGAAGGTCCTTTTTGTTTAGGTGGTCGGGGGAGAAGGTCCTCCTCGTTGAGGTGGTCGGGGGAGAAGGTCCTCCTCGTCGAGGCGGTTGGGGGAGACGGTCCTCCTCGTCGAGGCGGTTGGGGGAGACGGTCCTCCTCGTCGAGGCGGTTGGGGGAGACGGTCCTCCTCGTCGAGGCGGTTGGGGGAGACGGTCCTCCTCGTCGAGGCGGTCGGGGGAGACGGTCCTCCTCGTCGAGGCGGTCGGGGGAGACGGTCCTCCTCGTCGAGGTGGTCGGGGGAGACGGTCCTCCTCGTCGAGGTGGTCGGGGGAGACGGTCCTCCTCGTCGAGGTGGTCGGGGGAGAAGGTCCTCCTCGTCGAGGTGGTCGGGGGAGAAGGTCCTCCTCGTCGAGGTGGTCGGGGGAGAAGGTCCTCCTCGTCGAGGTGGTCGAGAAGGTCCTCCTCGTCGAGGTGGAACCCCTGATTTCTACAGCTCAAAATAAATGAATATAAACAGGAAGTTTGTAGATGTAAAAATAAAATAAGGAATGTGACACACTTGGCATATTTGACACCCAGGGCTGCTCTATACCACAAATTAATTTTCTGTAGCAATAATGAAATGAAAAATATATAATAATTATAGCCAGGAAATAAATGCAGAAAGTTAAACAGTTTTCCTTCACATGGTCAGTAAAGAAATGCCCATTTACTTTGACAGTCAGTGAAAAATGCCCCCTTACACTGATCGTCCGAGAAGAGACCTCTTTGCTTTGCCTGTGAAATGCTTTTTACACTGGTGGTCAGTGGAGGTGGGTCTTATATAGGTGTAGAGGTGGGTAGTAGCCAAGGGCCACCTGGTCTACGTGGTTAGTGGAGAAGGGCCGTCTTGTGTGTGTGTGTGTGTGTGTGTGTGTGATATATATATATATATATATATATATCACAGAAGTGAGTACACCCCTCACATTTGTGTAAATCTTTTCTTATCATTTTCATGTGACAACACTGAAGAAATGACACTTTGCTACAATGTAAAGTAGTGAGTGTACAGCTTGTATAACAGTGTAAATTTGCTGTCCCCTCAAAATAACTCAACACACAGCCGTTAATGTCTAAACCGCTGGCAACAAAAGTGAGGACACCCCTAAGAGACCAAATTGGGTCCAATTAGCCATTTTCCCTCCCCGGTGTCATGTGATTCGTGAGTGTTACAAGGTCTCAGGTGTGAATGGGAAGCAGGTGTTTTAAGTTTGGTGTTATCGCTCTCACTCTCTTACTGGTCACTGCAAGTTCATCATGGCAAAGAACTCTCTGAGGATCTGAAAAAAAATAATTGTTGCTCTACATAAAGATGGCCTAGGCTATAAGATTTCCAAGACCCTGAAACTGAGCTTCAGCACGGTGGCCAAGACCATACAGCGGTATAACAGGACAGGTTCCACTCAGAACAGGCCTCGCCATGGTCCACCAAAGAAGTTGAGGTCACGTGCTCAGCGTCATATCCAGAGATTTGTCTTTGGGAAATAGACGTATGAGTGCTGCCAGCATTGCTGCAGAGGTTGAAGGGGTGGGGGGTCAGCCTGTCAGTGCTCAGGCCATACGCCGCACACTGCATCAAATTGGTCTGCATGGCTGTCATCCCAGAAGGAAGCCTCTTCTAAAGATGATGCACAAGAAAGCCCACAAACAGTTTGCTAAAGACAAGCAGACTAAGGACATGGATTACGGGAACCATGTCCTGTGGTCTGATGAGACCAAGATAAACTTATTTGGTGTCAGATGGTGTGAAGCGTGTGTGGCGGCAACCAGGTGAGGAGGACAAAGACAAGTGTGTCTTGCCTACAGTGAAGCATGGTGGTGGGAGTGTCATGGTCTGGGGCTGCATGAGTGCTGCCGGCACTGGGGAGCTACAGATCAGTGAGGGAACCGTGAATGCCGACATGTACTGTGACATACTGAAGCAGAGCATGATCCCCTTCCTTCAGAGACTGGACCGCAGGGTAGTATTCCAACATAACGACCCCATACACACCTCCAAGACCACCACTGCCTTGGTAAAGAAGCTGAGGGTAAAGGTGATGGACTGGCCAAGCATGTCTCCAGACCTAAACCCTATTGAGCATCTGTGGGACATCCTCAAAGGGAAGGTGGAGGAGCGCAAGACCTCTAACATCCACCAGCTCTGTGATGTCGTCAGAGAACTCCAGTGGCAACCTGTGAAGCTCTGGTGGTCCTTATGTGTGGTCGATGGAGGAGGTCTTTTCTTATATAGGTGTATACTTTGGTCAGCAGAGAAGGGCTTTCTGATATGGGTGTAGCAGTGGTCAGAGGGCCTTCTTGTATAGGTCTAGAGATAGTTGGTGGGGAAGGTCCTTTTTATATAGGTAGTCAGTGGTAAAGAAGGTGTGTGTGAATCCGCGCAATGGAAAAAAGTACGGCCAGATAAACAGACAAGACAAAAAACTGCTGCCTCTACTGATTGCTAATACCTAAATGAAGCAATAGAAATAAAGAGAAAAAGCATAGGAGTGGCGCTGTTTAGTGTTGTCTTGATTCAATATTAAAGTGCATGTAAAATAAAGTGACCTGGTGTGTTACTTCATGTATGAATAAATGATGGTGGTGAACCATAAATATACCAGTGACAGAAATATATATAAAAAAAATATATGCAAATATGCTGAAAATGTAATGATGTGATTTCAATCATAAAACATTAAAATACTAAAAAGAAATGTAAAATTCCTATGCTAAAAATGCAAATCCGTGGTTAAAATATCCGTTGTAAAAGAAACCGTGGCTCATCCGTGCTCTAACATAAACCGCACTCGCCAGACTATCCTTACCCTCAAGGGGTATGAGACATTTACAGTGTTAGCCACTGGTGGGGCTCTGTGGCGGATCTCTGTGCTCTGCTGTATTGGTAGTGGTTTTTCTCCCTATACTTTGGTTACTGTTGGAGTTCCACTACCAATACAGCAGAGCACAGAGATCCGCCACAGAGCCCCACCAGTAACTTGAGGGTAAGGATAGTCTGGTGAGTGCGGTTTATGTTAGAGCACGGAGCACTTCTCACGGATTTTGCATCAAGCATATGAACTTTTTAGTATTTCATGTTTTGATGATTTGAGTCACATCACTATATATATATATATATATATATATATATATATATATATATATATATATATATATATATATGTGGCGGATCTCTGTGCTCTGCTGTATTGGTAGTGGAACTCCAACAGTACCCAAAAGTATAGGGAGAAAAACCATTACCAATACAGCAAAGCACAGAGATCCGCCACAGAGCCCCACCAGTGGCTAACACTGTAAATGTCTCATACCCCTTGAGGGTAAGGATAGTCTGGCGAGTGCGGTTTATGTTAGAGCACGGATGAGCCACGATTTCTTTTACAACGGATATTTTAACCACGGATTTGCATTTTTAGCATAGGAATTTTACATTTATTTTTAGTATTTTAATATATATATATATCTATATCAGGGCTCGACAATCCCCGGGCGCCAGGTCGCCATTGCGACTAGAATTAGCGACCTGGCGCCTGGGGCAGCACATCTGGGGTATCCTGTATCTTCGTGAAAACCCGCCGCGCGATCGCGTCAGGCCGGCTGGTAATTGAGGCCGCGGCTTTGCGGCCTTCTGCAGGTCTATGCTTCTCTGCAGGCCTATGCTTCCTTCTGTGATCATGTGCCATCTTGTGGTGGCCGTTGGTATGACATACAACCAGCAATGCTAATGGAGCTTTCCCTGTCTGTTTCCACTGCCCCATCTCCTTCCCTCTAATTACAACCCCCAAACATTATATATATTTTTTATTCTAACACCCTAGAGAATAAAATGGCGGTCATTGCAATACTTTCTGTCACACCGTATTTGCGCAGCGGTCTTACAAGCGCACTTTTTTGGAAAAAAATACACTTTTTTTTTTAAATTAAAAAATAAGACAACAGTAAAGTTAGCCCAATTTTTTTTTTTTTTATATTGTGAAAGATAATGTTACGCCGAGTAAATTGATATCCAACATGTCACGCTTAAAAATTGCATCCGCTCGTGGAACGGTGACAAGCTTTTACCCTTTAAATCTCCATAGGCGACGTTTACAAAATTCTACAGGTTGCATGTTTTGAGTTAGAGGAGGTCTAGGGCTAGAATTATTGCCCTCGATCTACCAATCGCGGCGATACCTTACGTGTGGTTTTAACACCGCTTTCATATGTGGGCGCTACTCATGTATGCGTTCGCTTCTGCGTGCAAGCTCGGCGGTACGGTGCGCGTTCCTGGCTCCTAACTTTTTTAGCTGGCTCCTAGATTCCAAGCAAATTTGTCAAGCCCTGATATATAGATTCTTTTACCACAGATATTTTAACCACGGATTTGCATCTTTAGCATAGAAATTTTACATTTCTTTTTAGTATTTTAATGTTTTATGATTTGACATCACATCACTATTTTCTGATTGAAGTGACATTATTAATTTTCAGTATATTTTTTTATATTTGTTTATATATATTTTCTGTCACTGGTATATTTATGGTTCACCACCATCATTTATTCATACATGAAGTAACACACCAGGTCACTTTATTTTACATGCACTTTAATATTGCATCAAAGCATTTATCAAGACAACACTAAACAGCGCCACTCCTAATCCTTTTCTCTTTAGTCAGTGGTAAAGGTTCATCTTCTATACAGTAGGTAGTCAGCAGAAAAGGGTTGTCTTATATAGGTGCTGTAGGGGTGGTCAGTGTAGCAGAGCCTTATATAGAGGTGGTCAGTGGAGAAAAGACTTACCGTATATACTCGAATATAAGCCGAGGCACCTAATTTTACCACAAAAAAACATATTGACTTGAGTATAAGCCTAGGGTGTCCATGTGCATGCCTCACTGTGCCCATGCCCCCTACCTGATCTCCGGCGCTGTGTGACTTGACTGACTTTTAACATGGGAGTCTATGGAAGGGGTGCCCGTATTTGAAAAATCGGTGCTCCCCGGCCGTATTTTTCCTGGACAACAAACTTTGCACACTTGTAGATGAAGAGTGGGGCTACGTGTGCGCCAAGTTTGGGGTCCAGTGGACCTAGGGCCGGCCGGTACCGGGTCTCCAAAATCACCAGAGAAATTACCATTTAACATTGGAGTCTATGGAAGGGGTGCTAGAGTTTGAAAAATCGGTGCTCTCCGGCCGTACGTCCTCCGGACACCAAACTTTGCATACTTGTAGAGGAAGAGTGGGGCTACATGTGTGCCAGGTTTGGGGTCCAGGATCAGGCGCACAAAGTTGAAGATGGACACACTCGAGTATAAGCTGAGGGGGCCATTTTCAGCACAAAAAAATGTGCTGAAAAACTCTGCTTATTCTCGAGTATATACGGTATATAGATGGTCGGTGGAGAAAGTCCATCTCATATAGGTGGTCTCAGAGGAGGAAGGCCTTTTTATATAGGTGGTCAATGGAGAAATGACCTATGTAGATGGTTGGTGGAGAAGGTCCGTCTTAATATAAGTGGTCAGAGGAGAAGGGTTAACTTATTTAGGTGGTGTAGAGGTGGTCAATGGAGCAGTGCCTTATTCAAGTGAATAGGTGGCCAGTATAGAAGAGCCTTCTTATATAGATGGTCAGTTACGAAGGGTTTTTTCTGACTAGGTGGTCAGCCGAGAACGGTGGCCTTTACCATGGTGGTCAGTGGGGAGAATGTCCCACCTCACAGATAACTAGAAAGATCATGCGTGTCAGTGGTTGTGTCTAATCGGAGAGGCAGATATTTGTTCTAGAAATCCCTAGCAACCTCTGAACTAACCCTGGGGTTGCATGGAATCTTTGTTGAGAAAGGCTGATACAGGGGGTCCCCGACTTCCGAACGCTCGACTTACAAACAAGTCCTGCTTACGAACAGGACGCTGCGGGGACCATCTGCCGTTCTAAGCATGCGCGGCCAGACGGACCCTCGGGAAATGTCCGTAATTGCCGTTCTGCACATGCGCGAACATTTCCGGCTTACAAAAAAGAGGAATTGCGCGTTCGTCAGTCGGGGACCCCCTGTATAACAGTATATGCTGTCATTTGGAACTCGCTTACGCACCGTTACCTTGACTTTGTGAACAGCAGAAATATGAATAATGAAAAAAAAAAAAAAGATGGCTGCTCTCACGTCCTGTTGTGTCTTTTGTCTTTTGCAGTACTGCAAGTTCCTGGCACTGGAGCTGCCATTTTCCTTCGGCCAGCAAGACATGCCGAAACTGCGGCGCCAGATGTACAAGGAACTGTGTCATTGTAAGCTAACCGCGTGAAGAGAAGTTACCCGGCCCGAGCGTCCGGACTGAGCCAGAGTCCCGTGGTATTATGACAGAGGGGCTCTCCGTGATCTATCACTGCCCCGCTCTGTGCCCGTACTGTGAGGGGACACCCCCCTCACTCTACACCAAGGCTTTTTCAGCCTCCACTTGTACATTGTTTTATGGAGTCGTGGGAGGGGGGGTTTTCTAAATGCCCGTTCCCATGGGAAGGGTTCCCTTCTCGTCTCCGCAGACAGTCTTGTGTCTGTGTCCTGCCGAAAAACTTTTCTCAGACTATGTTACGCCCCCTTCTTCATCTTTATGTGTCCTTTTTTTTTTTTTTATTGTTTTTTTTTTTTTGTTTCTTATTTAAACGGTTTCTGGGAAAAGAGAAAAAAAAAAACATTTGTAGGTCTTTTTTTGTTTTTTTGGCAGAAAAGAAGAAAAAGTTAAAAACAACAAATAAAATGTTCTATAGAAATCCTGTCTGTAAAGTGGCAGTTTTCAAAATGTTCTCTTTTTTAAAAAAAAAATCTGCTGTGGTCGCATCTCGTTGGCAAACCTATATTTTGAGCGTGAAAAAGGGCGGAGTTTAATGAAGTAAGTCGTTGCTTGGGTCTGTTCTGGGGAGGGGCTTATAGTTAGAAATATTTGGTTAGCCAACCTATGTTTTGCATGTCCAAAGAGGGTGAAGCCCAATGAAGTAAGTCTTTGGGTCTCTTCTGGGGTGGGGCTTATAGTTGAAAATAAAAAATTTGGTTAGCCAACCTGTTTGGTCGAAGAAGGGGGGCGGAGCTCAATGAAGTAACGGTAAGTCTGTTTGCATCTGTTCTTGGGAGGGGCTTATAGTTACAAATATTTGGATTGCCAACCTATGTTTAGTCAAAGAGGGGGGTGAAGCTCAATGAAGTAACGGTAAGTCTGTTTGCATCTGTTCTTGGGAGGGGCTTATAGTTACAAATATTTGGATTGCCAACCTATGTTTAGTCAAAGAGGGGGGTGAAGCTCAATGAAGTAACGGTAAGTCTGTTTGCATCTGTTCTTGGGAGGGGCTTATAGTTACAAATATTTGGATTGCCAACCTATGTTTAGTCAAAGAGGGGGGTGAAGCTCAATGAAGTAAGTCTTTGTTTGGGTCTGTTCTGAGGAGGGACTTGGTTACAAATATTTTGTTAGCCAATCTATATTTGGTAAAGGAAGGGGGCGGCTCTCAATTAAGTTTTTAGGTTGGTTCTGAGAGGGGGTTTTAGTTACAAATATTTGGTTAGCCAACCTATATTTGTTCGACGAAGAGGGTGGAGCTCATTGAAGTAAGTCTTTGTTTGGGTCTGTTCTGGGAATGGGCTTATAGATATAGAAATATTTGGTCAGCCAACCTATATTTTGCGTGTCAAAGAGGGTGAAGCCCAATGAAGAAAGTCTTTGGTTCTGTTCTGGGGTGGGGCTTATAGTTAGAAATAATAAAAATAAAAAATTTGGTTGGCCAACCTGTTTGGTCGAAGAAGAGGGGCGGAGTTCAATGAAGTAAGTCTGTTTGTCTTGGGAGGGGCTTAAAGTTACCAATATTTGGATAGCCAAACTATGTTTAGTCAAAGAAGAGGGTGAAGCTTAATGAAGTAAGTCTTTGGGTCCGTTCTGAGGAGGGACTTAAAGTTACGAATATTTTGTTATCCAATCTATATTTGGTAAAGGAAGGGTGTGGAGCTCAAGTCTTTGGGTTGGTTCTGGGGAGGGCTTTATAGTTACAAATATTTGGTTAGCCAACCTATATTTGGTCGAAGAAGAGGGTTGAGCTCATTGAAGTAAGTCTCTTTGTTTGGGTCTGTTCTGGGGAAGGGCTTATGGTTACAAATATTTGGATAGTCAACCTCTATTTCAGGGGTCTCCAAACTATGGCCCTCCAGTTTTTCAGGCGCTACAATTCCCATCATGCCTATTCATGTCTGTGAATGTCAGTTTTACAAAGGCTCATGGGATGTGTAGTTCTGCAACAGCTGGAGGGTCGTAGTTTGGAGATCTTTTCTCTATTTGGTTGTTTGGGTCTGTCCAGGGGGAGTGGCTTATATTTACAATCTATATTTGGTCAAAGAAAGGGGTGGATCTCAATGAAGTGAGTCATTGTTGTGGGGAATCTGGGGAGGGGCTTAACTGTACAAATATTTGATTAGCTGACCCATATTTGGTTGTGGAAAGGAGGTGAAGCTGAAGTTACTCTGGGGAGCAGCTTATTAAGGTATGATGTAAAGAATACATTTTCAGCAGCAAGTAAAAGTTCACTTGTTGGCATCCGATTTAAAAGTAAAGACGTAAAGTTTTATTCACACACGAGGCACAAAAGGGTTGTCACCAGTATTGCCTGGGGTCTCCCTGCAGTTCATTTCCACACTGACTTACCATGCCTTGTTCTGCACTGTGCGTCTGTGTGGTGGCGGTGGCCATCTTGGTAGATCAGCAGGGCTTTGCTTCCCCCATTATCATACCTGCACCCCTGATGACTGGGAAACTGATGACTATTTGGGATATTAAAGCAGCAGGAGAAGTGAAGGAAGCACAGATCCACAAAATGGATGAAGAAGAAGCAGAAAGACTTGCACTGCAAGTCCCTGAAATACAGCTTCCTCTCCAGCAAGGAGAACAGTGAGCAGCAGAGTAGTAACATCCACAAACCTGATCAGACTTGGAGTCTGACAGCAGTGCCTTAGATCAGTGGTCATCAACCCTGTCCTCAGGGCCCCACTAACAGGCCAGGTTTGCAGGATAACTGAAATACATCACAGGTGATATAATTTGCTGCTCAGTGTTTGCAGTATTCTAGTCTGCATCTCCCCAAGGCAATGCATAAAACCTGGCCTGTTAGTGGGCCCTGAGGACAGGGTTGATGACCACTGCCTTAGATTACATCACTGCTAGTGATGCTACAAAACAAAAGCACAGGATTTGATTAGGCAAAATTAATATGACCAGATCTCCTCCCGTCTTTCTCATGTACAGTTTCCTCTCCAGCAAAGAGAACCGTGAGCAGCAGAATCACAAGTTACATCACCAAACCTGTCCAGACTAGGAGTCAGACGGTAGTGCCCTAGCTGACTTGACACTGCTGGTGAGGCTATAGAAAAGTGTTTCTCAACTCCAGTCCTCAAGGCGCCCCAACAGGTCATGTTTTTAGGATTTCACTCAAAGGAAACGGCTGTGGTAATTACTAAGGCAGTGAAACTGATCAAATCGCCTGTGCAAAATAATGGAAGGCCTGAAAACATGATCTGTTGGGGTGCCTTGAGGACTAGAGTTGAGAACAACCAGATTTATAGACTGTCATGGACCACCTCCTGTCTCAGGGAGCAGTGGTTCTGGTCTCTCTGCAGGATAGGATCAAGGGATTCTATTCAAACCTGTTTCACAGTACCAAAACCCAAGAGGGGGTGTCATCCTATCCTTGACCTAAAATCCCTAAACGAGTACCTGTTGAGTAAATTTTTAGGTTCCAAAGTTGTCTATGGAATCTGAAAGGTCAGTTGTCGCCTCTCTGAGACAAAGGGAATACCTGGCATCTGTAGACATCCACGGTGCTTATCTGCATATTCCCGTTTATCAGCGTTTTCTGCTCTTCGCAGTAGGAGACAAACACTTGCAGTTTGTCGCATTACCTTTTGGTTTATCATCTGTTCCCAGAGTATTCACAAAGATACTTGCACCCTTTCATGCTCTCTTGAGAACTTGGGGCATTCAGGTCACGGTATCTAGATGACCTTCCTCTGACGGACTCGTCTCCCTTCCATCTTCTAATGTCCACAGATGTTTAGATACTTTAGCCTTTCAGTTGGGTAGTCAATTCAACACTCTAACCTTCCCTTCGCCTGGAATACTTGGGCATCAGATATCGCACTCAAAGCTGAAGGTCAAAAAGACATTCCTCTGTTGAATTCCCTATGAGAGTTCTGGGCCTCATGATGGCCACCTTCAAGGATGTAAATTCTGTTCAAATCCTCTTTCAACATATCTTGATGGCATGAACGTACACGCTTCCTCTCTACCTCTCAATGCTTCTTTCCAGCTAAGCAATGGTGGATTTCCAACCCAGCCTTGAAAATGGAAAAGGTATTTTCTACCCTACCAATGGAGGGTGATAACAGATGCTGGCCTCTCAGGTTGTGGGGAGAATGCTCAATTCCTCACAGTTCAGGGAACATGGTCACCCAAGAAAGCCAAGCTCCCCACCAACATCATGGAGCTCATGGCTCTGCACCAATCGACCCCTCTTGTTCAGGGACACCCGATCAGGGTGTTTTCCGACAATGCCATGGCTGTAGCCTAAATCAACCACCAGGAGAGTGCCTTGGGTCATGCGGTCTAGATGGAAGTGTGCCTGATCAGAGAAATACTGTCCAGCAATCTCTGCTGTTCACATCCTTAGGGTGGACAATTGGAAGGTGGGTTACCTTGGTCGTCAACACCTGGACCAAGCAGGATGGGCCCTTCACCCAAACATCTTCAATCTGATGAATATAGAAAAGTTATTTTGGGACTTTTATAGCGCACATGAGACAAAAATAGAAATTTAATGAATTAAAATTTGTAAGTTGAATACATAAAACATTCATATAGCGGATCAATGAAATATACAGACAAAAGTACACATCTGATTTATCTGTACATGTTTCGCCTTTTGTGGCTTCTTCAGGAGATCTTTTACAGTAGGCACTGTATATAAGATGATCACTACAATAGAAAATACATATTACAAAAAATGAGAATACAGTACAAGATACAAAATGATACACAAATATTTGTGTATATATAGCATTGCAGACTTGAACGGAGAATAAAACGCAATCGATGCACTGATCTGGACACTAACCTGTGTATTCAATAGATGAACTAAAACCCTTCGTATGGAAGGATGTAACAGATCACTTGGGAGTATCATAGAGAGGGATGGAAAATACTAAAAGGATATGCCATAGGTCCATCTAAATAAATGAAGATAGATATATCTGAGGAATAGTTCCTCTATAATTGAATATAAAGGGAATAACCTACCTTTATACCGCCCCTTTGCAGTATAAAGGTAGGCAATTCCCTTTATATTCAATTATAGAGGAACTATTCCTCAGATATATCTATCTTCATTTATTTAGATGGACCTATGGCATATCCTTCTTAGTATTTTCCATCCCTCTCTATGATACTCCCAAGTGATCTGTTATATCCTTCCATACTAAGGGTTTTAGTTCATCTATTGAATACACAGGTTGGTGTCCAGATCAGTGCATCGATTGTGTTTTATTCCCTGTTCAAGTCTGCAAGGCTATATACAAATATTTGTGTATCTTGTATTGCCTTTTTTTTTGTAATATGTATTTTCTATTGTAGTGATCATCTTATATATACAGTGCCTACTGTAAAAGATCTCCTGAAGAAGCCAAAAAAGGCAAAACATGTAGAGATCAGATGTGTACTTTTGTCTGTATATTTCATTGATCCGATATATGAATGTTTTATGTATTCAACTTAAAAATTTTAATTTATAAAATTTTTATTTTCGTCTTATGTGCGCTTCAAAAGTCCCAAAATAACTTTTCTATATTCTATGTATACACAAGGGATGGGGTGCTATAATGAAGTTTTCAACAATCTAGCTCTTCAACCTGATGTTAGCGATGGCGGGCTCCATATGTGGTTATCCTGGCCTCCATGTTCAAGAAGTTAACCCTGTTTGTGGCCAGGACCAAGAATCCTCTAGCATTGGCTGCTCAGGCTAATCTGTGTGCATTCTGCTTAAACTACTCCGCAAAATAGAGTGAGACTCCAACAATTAGTTTTGCACCAAACTGGCCCAGAAGAACCTGGTACACAGACTTCGAGGAGATGACCCCCCCCCCCCCCCCCTAGCCTCTTCCCAACAGATAAGACCTGCTGTCTGTGTCCACTGTTCCATCCTGCTTCTAAGGGTGGCTATATACGCATAGAAATTTTGGCTGAATCAGCAGGGACCAGGCGAATTTTGATCCATATGTGGCCGCTGCCGCTCTATCGATCGACTTCTGCTGAATGGACTTTTTGAGGAAAAAAGACACTTGATCTATGACTGCAGCACTGATCTGTTTTCTAACCGTGGAGGAGTCCCCCCCCCCCCCCCCGTCAGAATACAATAGCGCAGCAGGGAGAGTTCCTCCATCCCCCTCAAATGAGTCGATTTGGATGTTTTCGTTCAGCCTGCTGGCTGCTCAAAAAAAGTTTGAGCAGTATATGGCAAGCCTAAGTCACTGGCTTTAAACTCCTTAACACCGCTATATATATATATATATATATATATATATATATATATATATATATATGTATATATATATACACACACACACTGGGTACGGAAAGTATTCAGACCCCCCTATATTTTTATATTTTTCACTCTTTGTTATATTGCAGCCATTTGCTAAAACCATTTAAGTTCATTTTTTTTTCCTCAATGTACACACAGCACCCCATATTGACAGAAAAACACAGAATTGTTGAAATTTTTTGACAATTTATTAAAAAAGAAAAAGTGAAATCTCACATGGTCCTAAGTATTCAGACCCTTTGCTCAGTATTTAGTATTTGCACCCTTTTGATGAGTCTTTTTGGGAAAGATGCAACAAGTTTTTCACACCTGGATTTGGGGATCCTCTGACATTCCTCCTTGCAGATCCTCTCCAGTTCTGTCAGGTTGGATGGTAAACGTTGGTGGACGGCCATTTTTAGGTCTCTCCAGAGAGGCTCAGTTGGGTTTAAGTCAGGGCTCTGGCTGGGCCATTCAAGAACCGTCACGGAGTTGTTGTGAAGCCGCTCCTTCGTTATTTTATCTGTGTGCTTAGGGTCATTGTCTTGTTGGAAGGTAAACCTTCAGCCCAGTCTGAGGTCCTGAGCACTCTGGAGAAGGTTTTCGTCCAGAATATCCCTGTACTTGGTCGCATTCATCTTTCCCTCGATTGCAACCAGTCGTCCTGTCCCTGCAGCTGAAAAAAAAACCCACAGCATGATGCTGCCACCACCATGCTTCACTGTTAGGACTGTATTGGACAAGTGATGAGCAGTGCCTGGTTTTCTCCACACATACCGCTTAGAATTAAGGCAAAAAAGTTCTATCTTGGTCTCATCAGACCAGAGAATCTTATTTCTCACCATCTTGGAGTCCTTCAGGTGTTTTTTTTTTTTTTTAGCAAACTCCATGCGGGCTTTCATGTGTCTTGCACTAAGGAGAGGCTTCCGTCGGGCCACTCTGCCATAAAGCCCCGACTGGTGGAGGGCTGCAGTGATGGTTGACTTTCTACAACTTTCTCCCATCTCCTGACTGCATCTCTGGAGCTCAGACACAGTGATCTTTGGGTTCTTCTTTACCTCTCTCACCAAGGCTCTTCTCCCCCGATAGCTCAGTTTGGCCGGACGGCCAGCTCTAGGAAGGGTTCTGGTCGCCCCAAACGCCTTCCATTTAAGGATTATGGAGGCCACTGTGCTCTTAGGAACCTTAAGTGCAGCAGAAATTTTTTTGTAACCTTGGCCAGATCTGTGCCTTGCCACAATTCTGTCTCTGAGCTCTTCAGGCAGTTCCTTTTGACCTCATGATTCTCATTTGCTCTGACATGCACTGTGAGCTTAAGCCCTGGTTCACACTGGTGCGATTTGACATGTCAAATCGGCGAAATTTGCCGCAAATTGCGGGCAATGGCACCGTCCTAATCAGTGCAACGCTGCATCGATTTCAAAAAGTAGTTTCTGTACTACTTTTTGCGATTTCAGCCACGATTTACATTGACATCTGTGTCAGATGTCTCTGTTATCGAGCTGAAATCGGGACTGACAGGCAGGAGTGAAATCGTGCGAGTTCAGCTGAACTCGCACGGCTTAACTCCCGTACCGCAGCCCCAGTGTGAACGTGGGCGTAAGGTCTTGTATAGACAGGTGTGTGTGGCTTTCCTAATCTAGTCCAATCAGTATAATCAAACATAGCTGGACTCAAATGAAGGTGTAGAACCATCTGAAGGATGATCAGAAGAAATGGATAGCACCTGAGTTATATATATATATATGAGTGTCACAGCAAAGGGTCTGAATACTTAGGAGCATGTGATATTTCAGTTTTTCTTTTTCAATAAATCTGCAAAAATGTCAACAGTTCTGTGTTTTTCTGTCAATATGGGGTGCTGTGTGTACAATATGGGGTGCTGTGTGTACATTAATGAGAAAAAATATGAACTTAAATGATTTTAGCAAATGGCTGCAGTATAACAAAGAGTGAAAAATTTAAGGGGGTCTGAATACTGTGTGTGTGTGTGTGTGTGTGTGTGTGTATATATATATGTATGTGTAGCGGGGTCTCTAAATTTAGGTAGGACACTCAGGTGTGTAAGTATGGGAATAATGGACCATTTGTGTTCGTGGAGGATTGGACGGTGTAATAATCTCCTTGGCCTCTGGGTGGCGGGGTACCTGTGGGCTCAAGGTAGATTGGCCATCACAGTGCTACCCTTTTTGTCCCTTTCCGGAGATGGTACGGCGAGGGCGGGGAACCTGCCGTGGTGTCAATGGGAGGATATAAAAGGGGGAGACGCCCTAACCACGAGGTCTTCAGGAGGATCTCCTTCACGCGCCCAGGCACCTTAGGCCTGGGTGCGGGCGGTTCCGGATTCCGGCCCAGGCGCCCTAGGCCTGACCGGAATGGAGTTGGAGTCCATCCCAGGCACCTTCAGCCTGGGGTGTGAGGTACTAAACCAAGAGGCCTGGGGCCCAGTGACTTCGACTGGGTCCCGCGAGGGTGGAGAAGTCCGAGGGTCCCTGAAGTGGATGGGGCCCATGTCTGAGGTGAGGAGGCCGGGGAGGTTACCCATTCGGAGAGTCTGGAGCAGCATCAACCCAGTGACGGATGGGCCTCTGGTAACTCCCTTGGAGGGACATCTTCCTCTGACAGGGGCCGCAACGCAGCGAAGGTACTCCTATCTATGTTCTCTTGAGTCGCTGGTAGAGACTCTCAAGTTCTAAGTCCTTTCTAGCTAAGGCTTAGTAACCGCTGGCGAGATCGCAGTGGTTTAGCTGACAACCAGGATAGTGCCTCGACCTGCTCATTCCCCGTATCAAAATGTTATCAAGTCGCAACCAGTTGGCTACTGAAGCACTGTTTATTGTGAGATATGCAATAAAACAAGAGTTGGACTGTGATCGGTGTGTGGAACTCTGGTTAATGGGAGCAGAGGGAAGTGTTGGCACGGCGGGATTTGATTCTAGACAAAAGCACATAGGCCCGAGGAAATATCTGGTACTGGCCTTCACCTCACCCACAGCTATGGGGAGGACATGGGCCGTAGCGCATCTCACCCTGTCGTATGACATACCCCTAGACAAAGGAGATGGGGTGAGGCCGCTACATATGTGTGTATATGTATATATATATATATATATGTGTGTATATATATATATATATATATTTCCTCGTATTGAGGTGGTCATACCATGATCATTGTGGCATCTACAGCCATGATCCCGATATTTTGTTTGGCCAGTGATTCTCTCAATGTGAAAGTGATCCGATTGCCAACTCCCTTCGCATTTGGTGCACAAGACCGAGTGGGAGGAACTTAGTTTTTCCGCCCCCCTGTGACAGCAGAAACGACGATTTCCTTACTTTGTTTTTTCTTTTTTTCTTTCACAAGTCATTACCGGCTTGTAAAGCAGCCAATCTCAGTTTGATTGGCTACTTTGGAGACCAAAGGAGACACTTGGGGTCTCGTAGACTCCAGATCTCTCCATCAAGAGGACCAACATGGATGTTGTTCGTCCCTTGTAATAGCAATAAAGGTGATTAAAAAAAAAGGTACAGTGTAAAAATAATTTTTTTAATAAAATGTAAAAACTAAAAATGTAAGTACCCTCCTTCCCACCGTGCTCACGTGTATATGTGTTCGCGCACGTCGATCCCGCACACATATAACGGCTATCATACCACATGTGAGATATTGCTGCAAACATCAGAGCAATAATTCAAGCATCAGACCTTGTGTGTATCTCTAAGACCCCTTTTCACACTGGGGCTGTTTTCAGGCCTTCTAGCGCTAGAAATGGCGCCTGAAAACTGCCTCCTCTGCCACCCCAGTGTGAAAGCCTGAGTGCGGTCACACTGGGGTGGTGCTCTTGCAGGACGTTAGAAAAAGTCCTGCAAGCAGCATCTTTTGGGGCGGTTTAGGAGCGCTGTATACACCGCTCCCAAGACCGCCCCTGCCCACTGGAATGAATGGGCAGCTCTTCCGAAGCGGCTGAAAACCTCTTCGGAAGTGCTGCAACATGGGTGCTTTTTAACCCCCTCTTGGGGGATAAAAGGGCCCCACTACTGCCTGTATAATGGCGACAAATCGCCTCTATAAAAGAGCTAACACGCCACTAAAACGAGCGGCGCTTTACCGCTAACGCTCGGGCGGTTGCAGTGTGAAAGCAGCCTGAACTGGTATCTTATAAAGGCTTTTTAAAGCATCACCTATTGATAATTTAATGTACTCTAGTTTGCCACCATTCCATGGGCGTGTGCGCGATTTTGAAGCATGACGTGTTTTGTATCCATTTCCTTGGCTTAACATCTTTTACAGTTTACTAAACGAGTGGGTATTATCGTGTTTACTAAAATTTTTAGTTACATAGTTAGTCAGGTTGAAAAAAGACACAAGTCCACCCAGTTCAACCATTAAAAAAATAAATAAAAAATATCGTACAATCCCATATACCCAATTCTATACCCACAGTAGATCCATAGGAAGGCAAAAAACCCCAGAAGAGCATGATCCAATTTGCTACAGCAGGGGAAAAAATTCCCTCCTGATCCCCCGAGAGGCAATCTGATATTCCCTGGATCAACTTTACCTATAAATGTCAGTACTCAGTTATATTATGTACATTTAGGAAAGTATCCAGACCTTTCTTAAAGCAATCTACTGAGCTGGCCAGAACCACCTCTGCAGGGAGTCGGTTCCACATTTTCACAGCTCTTACTGTGAAGAAACCTTTCCGTATGAAATCTTTTTTCCTCTAGACGTAAAGAGTGCCCCCCTTGTCTTTTGTGTTGAGTGAAAGTGAATAACTCAACACCAAGTTCACTATATGGACCCCTTATATATTTGTACATGTTGATCATTTCCCCCCTTAATCTCCTCTTCTCAAGAGAGAATAAATTCAGTTCCTCTAATCTTTCCTCATAGCTGAGCTCCTCCATGCCTCTTATCAGTTTGGTTGCCCTTCTCTGCACTTTCTCCAGTTCCCCGATATCCTTTTTGAGAACTGGGGCCCAAAACTAAACTGCGTATTCCAGATGAGGTCTTACTAATGATTTGTACAGGGGGGCAAAATGATATCTCTCTCTCTGGAGACCATACCTCTCTTATACAAGAAAGGACTTTACTCGCTTTGGAAACCGCAGCTTGGCATTGCATGTTATTATTGAGCTTATGATCTACCAAAACCCCCAGATCCTTCTCCACTACGGATCCCCCCAGTTGTACTCCCCCTAGTATGTATGATGCATTCATATTCTTAGCCCCCAAGTGCAGAACTTTACATTTATCAACAAATAAATGTAATTCAATTTCATGAATTTTTATTTTTTTACCTGAAAATTTGCGTTTAACCTTCTGCGCTAATATTGTGTGACGTAAATGACAAAAAATTGCAACATCCACTGTTTTATTGTGCAGGGCCTGTGCTTTCAAAATATAAAATGTTTGAGGGTTCGAAGTAATTTTCTATAATAAAAAAAAAAAAAAAAATCAGGCTTTTACAATATTCGAGAAATGTCAGAATTGACCTGGGGGGGGGGGGGGGGGGGGGGCATGGCTTTTGAAGCTCAGATTTTGAAGGACAGAGATGTCTCGAAGTCTGACCTTTCTACATTGCTAGAAGCAAGGAAAGCCACTCCCAGAAAGATCTATTATCGTACCTGGAAATCCTTTGAACACGGGCACTTCTACCCCAGCGATTGCTCTTGCCTTCTGGCCTTCCTACAATCATAACTTGGCGTAAAGTATTTTTATATCACACATTTCTATTTCTTATTAATATCACACATTATCATCACACTTTTTTTTTCTCATACACACATATCACACATTATAGATCTCGTAAGCAATATCCATTCAGCTCATATATTCATAGGTTTTGCACTTAATATGTTTATATAGCAAATGTTTTTTTTTTTTTTTTTACAGAGCTTGTTTGCTGTCCCAGCAGACAACCCTCCATCTTTTGCAGCATGGGCTTCGGTCCGGCCATGGCGGAGTTGGCCTGAAGTATTTTTAAAGGGCATGTTTCGGGCCTTGTCAAAAACTTTTTGTTCAAGGTGTTTTCCTGGGTCAACACAGTAAAACAACAATCTCCTGCGCTCTGGTGTTTCGTCAAACACGGGTAGTGTGGTTCCGTCTTAAGGCAAGGTCTATAGTCTTGCAGCCCTCCTCAGAACAATGGGTGTTCATACGGCTAGAGAAAGAAAGAAAAAAAGGAGGGCGCACCGACCTAGTGCATTACTACTAGTTTTATTAAAATCTAGATAAAAAGCAATGATCCTACTCACAAAAGGAGCTTAGGTAAATGCAGAGGCGGCTCTCTAACTAGGCAAATTAGGCGGTCGCCTAAGGCCTCGCACTCACAGGGGCCTTGCGGCCGCCTAATTTGCCTGTGATCAATACTAATGTCGGCGTCATCAGATCTCTCTATTACCCCTCTCTTTCTCACCTCCCCCTCTCTCCCCCCTCTTGCATTGGCTGAATATGTCTAATGGGTGAGGAGGGTGCCCTGGAAAGTGGTGCTGAGCACCCGTGTGCTAGATCCGTGCATTTTCTACAGCCATTTTTCTTACTTGAATTATTTTTCCTATTATGGGCGTGAGTGGGGCCTCATGTCTAAGTTTTGCCTAGGGCCTCACAAAGCCTAGAGCCGCCTCTGGGTAAATGCTTTTCTGACAGTTGAGCTGGAATTCTTGGCACCTGCCGACAGGACTCGATGACAGAGAGGGTCGGACAATACCTCAAATGTCTGGACGGCTGACGCGTTTCTTGGCACACCCCTTTATTAGTGTAACAGTATGCATCCGCCATAAGCATAGCCAGCCATGCTTATGGGGGATGCATACTGTTACACTAATGGCCAGCATCATTAGGGGGTGGCGCTATGGTGCCCCCTCCCTAGCCACTATAGTCAGCCACTGGGCTGCCTCCCATGGGGGTGGGTTAGTGGAAGTCCCACCCATATAGGTGGGATTAGCCAAGCTCGAGGGGTGGGGTTTGCTAATTGATGGTCATCTGAGCTGGGGCCCCTTTGTACATGTAAACACATATATAGCCATATTAGGCGAGAGCCACCATCTAGGCTCTGAGGAAAGGGGTGTGCCCCAGAAACGCGTCAGACGTTTGAGGTATTGTCCGACCCTCTCTGTCATCGAGTCCTGTCGGCAGGTGCCAAGAATTCCAGCTCAACTGTCAGAAAAGCGTTTACCTAAGCTCCTTTTGTGAGTAGGATCATTGCTTTTTATCTATTTTTTTTTAATAAAACTTTTAAGTGGTAATGCACTAGGTCGGTGTGCCCTCCTTTTTTTCTTTCTTTCGTTTCCTCGATCAAGTCATTATTACAGTACCCTGTACTTCCTTTCAACCTCAATCTGGTGCTCCCTGACCTGCAGAAAGCACCCTTTTGAACCCATCAGGGAACTCTCCTTGGACGATCTCTCCTGAAAGGTAGACATCTTGGTGGCTATCGCATTTGTCAGACGTGTCTCAGAGTTAGTGGCGCTCTCTTGTAAGGATTTTTCTTGTTTCTTCACAAGGATAAAGTAGTCCTGCATCCAAGACCCCCCCCCCCCCCCACTCCCCTTTTTCTTCCTAAGGTGGTATGGGCGTTCCAACTCAACAAAGACCTAGTTCTTCTTTCCTTGTGCCCTTCTCCCAAGCACCCAAAAGTGATGGTTCTGACCACGTTCACACAGTGAGGAGCAATCAGAGTGTTGCCTAAAAGTTACAGCTTCTATCAGGAAGACAGGCTGCCTATTTGTCCAAACCTCGAGACCTTGCAAGAGACCTCCTGCTTCATAATACTCCATTTGGGAATGATCAAGCACCTCCTGCACTTAATACATACTCATTACACCAGGATGGTGGGATTTTCCTGGGCACTTTCCGACGTTAACCACTTGCCGACCGCCGCATGTACATTTACGTCGGCAGAAGGGCACGGCTGCGCAAAGGGACGTACCTGTACGTCTCTTTGAATTTGCCGCCGTGCGGGCACGCCCCCCGTTGAGCGTGCCCGCAGGTCCCACAGACTCGATGTCCGCCGGGTGCCCGCGATCGTTTTACGGAGCGGCAGAATGGGGAGATGCCTATGTAAACAAGGCATTCCCCTGTTCTGCCTAGTGACATGGCAGGGATCTACTGCTCCCTGTGATCGGTGTCATGTCACTGGTAGCCCATCCCCCCCACAGTTAGAATCACTCCCTAGGACACACTTAACCCCTTCATCGCCCCCTAGTGTTTAACCCCTTCACTGCCAGTGTCATTTACACAGTAATCGGTGCATTTTTATAGCACTGATCGCTGTATAAATGGCAATGGTCCCAAAATAGTGTCCAATGTTTCCGCCGCAATATCGCAGTCACGATAAAAATCGCAGATCGCCACCATTACTAATAAAAAAAAAAAAAAAAGGCCATAAATCTTCCCCCTATTTTGTAGACGCTATAACATTTGCGCAAACCAATTAATATACGCTTATTGCAATTTTTAATTTTTTTACCAAAAATATGTAGAAGAATACGTATCGGCCTAAACTGAGAAAGAAATTCGGTTTTTTTATACATATTTTTGGGGGATGTTTATTATAGCAAAAAGTAAAAAATATTGCTTTTTTTCCCCCAAAATTGTCGCTTTTTTTTTTGTTTATAGTGCAAAAAATAAAAACCGCAGAGGTGATCAAATACCACCAAAAGAAAGCTCTATTTGTGGGGGGGGGGGGAAAGGATGTCAATTTTGTTCGGGTGCAACGTCGCACGACCGCGCAATTGTCAGTTAAAGCGGCGCAGTGCCGAATCACAAAAAATGGCCCGGTCATTGGGCAGCCGATTCTTCCGGGGCTGAAGTGGTTAAGCTGCTGTTGCCAGCGTTTAGGCTGCATTCACACGCCGCTCACAGCAGGGGTCCGGTGCGTCCTCGTTCATCATTTCAGGTCCGATTTCAACCTGAATTTTTGACTGAATACGCACCAAAAGACGCACAGGAATCCTGTGCAAATTCGCATCAGAGCTGCAGTGGAAATACAGTTGTGCTCATAAGTTTACATACCCTGGCAGAATTTATGATTTCTTGGCCATTTTTCGGAGAATAGGAATGATAACGCAAAAACTTTTTTGTCATTCATGTTTAGTGTTTGGCCCGAAGCCATTTATTATCAATCAACTGTGTTTACTCTTTTTATATCATAATCACAACAGAAACTACCCAAATGGCCCTGATCAAAAGTTTACATACCCCAGTTCCTAATACCGTGTATTGCCCCCTTTAACATCAATGGCAGCTTGAAGTCTTTTGTGGATGAGGCTCTTTATCTTCTCAGATGGTAAAGCTCCCCATTCCTCTTGGTAGAAAGCCTCCAGTTCCTGTAAGTTCTTGGGCTGTCTCGGATGAACGGCACGTTTGAGATCTCCCCAGAGTGGCTCAATGATATTGAGGTCAGGAGACTGAGATGGCCACTCCAGAACCTTCACTTTATTCTGCTGTAGCCAATGACAGGTGGACTTGGCCTTGTGTTTTGGATCATTGTCATGTTTGAATGTCCAAGTACGTCTCATGCGCAGCTTCCTAGCTGATGAATGCAAATGTTCCTCCAGTATTTTTTGATAACATTCTGCATTCATCTTGCCAACAATTTTGACCAAATTTTCTGTGCCTTTGTAGCTCACACATCCCCAAAACATCAGTGATCCACCTCCATGTTTCACAGTAGGGGTGGTGAACCTTTCATCATAGGCCTTGTTGACGACTCTCCAAATGTAGAGTTTATGGTTGTGGCCAAAAAGCTAAATTTTGGTCTCATCACTCTAAATGACTTTGTGGCAGAAGGTTTGAGGCTTGTCTCTGTGCTGTTTGGCGTATTGTAAGTGGGATACTTTGTGACATTTATGTAGTAATGACTTTCTTCTGGCGACTCGACCATGCAGCCCATCTTTCTACAAGTGCCTCCTTATTGTGCATCTTGAAACAGCCACACCACATGTTTTCAGAGAGTCCTGTATTTCACCGGAAGTTATTTGTGGGTTTTTCTTTGCATCCCAAACAATTTTCCTGACAGTTGTGGCTGAAATTTTAGTTGGTCTACCTGACCGTGGTTTGGTTTCACCAGAACCCCTCATTTTCCACTTCTTGATTAGAGTTTGAACACTGCTGATTGTCATTCTCAATTCCTTGGATATCTTTTTATATCCATTTCCTGTTTTATACAGTTCAACTACCTTTTCCCACAGAGCTTTAGCCAATTATTTTTCTTTCCCCATGACTCCGAATCCAGAAACGTCAGTGCAGCACTGGATGAAAGATGCAAGGGTCTGTCAGGAGTCCAGAAACTCATTGACCTTTTTATACACACACACTAATTACAAGCAAACAGATCTCAGGTGAGGATGGTTACCTTTAATAGCCATTCAAACCCCTTTGTGTCAACTTTGTGTGCGGGTTATCAGGCCAAAATCACCAGGGTATGTAAACTTTTGATCAGGGTCATTTGGGTAGTTTGTGTTGCCATTATGATTTAAAAAAGAGTAAACACAGTTGATTGATAATAAATGGCTTCAGCCAAACACTAACCATGAGTGAAAGAAAAGTTTTTGTGTTTATCATTCATATTCTCTGAAAAATGGCCAAGAAATCATAAATTCTGCCAGGGGTATGTAAACTTAGGAGCACAACTGTATGTTAACCGACTCCATAGAGAGCTGGTCAAAATCTCCTGCTATTGTCCCGCATATAATTTGCAATAGTATACACCCAGCCTCAAGGCCTGCCATCTGGTCTTCTGTTGATCACTTTTTCTAGTCATGCCAGGTAGATGTCCAGTTCTCTGTGGATGCAGCAAGTTGGGTCTGACGACAAAGCCTCGTTGTTGCTCACCCCTCTCATTCGTTGCTTGGGAATTCTGAGAATACTCAGCCTATGTGATTTAGGCCGGGTTCACACTGGTATGAAAAACGCTCTGACATTGGGAGCTCATGACGCATGACGTGTGAAAATCAATGTTTCCCTATGGGAGCCGTCCTAACTGGTCCGACTTTGAAAATGCTCCCTGCACTACTTTGGTCTGACTTTGATCCTACTTGAGCCCATTGAATATCACTGAAGTCGGATCGCCATCTTGCATAATCCGACTTTGTCATGCGACTTGTGCTCTGATGATCTTGAGGAGGAACTCCACGCCAAATTTTAAATAAAAAAACGGCATGGGTTTCCCCTCTAAGAGCATACCAGGCCCTTCGGTCTGGTATGGATTTTAAGGGGAACCCCCTACGCCGAAAAAAGTCCATACCAAACCCTTTCCCAAGCACGCAGCCCGGCCGGTCAGGAAAGGGGGTGTGGACGAGCGAGCGCCCCCCCTCCTGAACCGTACCAGGCCGCATGCACTCTACATGGGGGGTGCTTTGGGGCTTCCCGATAACCCTGGCCGTTGGTTGTCGGGGTCTGCGGGCGGGGGGGCTTATCGGAATCTGGGAGCCCCCTTTAATAAGGGGGCCCCCAGATCCCGGCCCCCCCCCCACCCTATGTGTCAACAATAAAAAAAAGGGTTTTTAAAGTATTTTATTAGGCAGCTCCGGGGGTCTCTTCCGATTTTTTTCCGCGCTCTCCGCTTCTTCTGCTGTCCGGTGTCTTCTGCCAGGTCTCCTCCACTTTCTTCTGCTCTTTTTCTCGCTCTTTTGCTAGCTCTTGCCCGGTCTTCTCCATCGTCTTCTTCCCTCTTCTCTTTCGATGTTGACGCGACGCTCTCTCCCGCTGTAATGCCGTGTGACTTATATTGGCATGGGGCGTGGTCACTGGGTGATGTCATCCAGTGACCCCGCCCCTTATGACGGCACCGCATGATGGGTGGTGATGTCATAAGGGACAGGCCTCCGGTGACCCCGCCCCATACCTATATAAGTAGTGGCACACCGCGCACTGGCATTACAGCGGGAGAGAGGGCTGTGTCAACATTGGAAGAAGAGAAGAGGGAAGAAGACGGAGAAGACCGGACAAGAGCGGGCAGAAGAAAGCGGAGGAGGCCCCGGGAGAAGAACCAGGGAGCGCAGAGAAGAGGCCGGAGAGTGCGGAGAATACTTATTCACATAGGGTGGGGGGGCCTTCTTATTAAAGGGGGCTCATGGATTCCGATAAACCCCCGCCCGCAGATCCCGACAATCAACAGCCAGGGATGTCAGGAAGAGGCCCTTGTCCTCATCAACATGGGGACAGGGTGCTTTGGGGTGGGGGGGTCGCAGGGTGCCCCCTGCCCCAAAACACCCCCCCATGTTGAGGGCATGTGGCCTGGTACGGTTCAGGAGGGGATGCTCGCTCGTTCCCACCCCCTTTTCTGATGGGCCAGCCTGCGTGCTCGGATAAGGGTCTGGTATGCACTTTGGGGGGGACTTCCACGCCATTTTTTCGGCATAGGGGGTTCCCCTTAAAATCCATACCAGACCAAAGGGCCTGGTATGCTCTTAGAGGGGGGGCCCATGCTGTTTTTTTATTTAAAATTTGACGTGGAGTTCCCCCCTCAAGATTCATACCAGACATGGTGCCTGGTATTGTCTGGGATCGAAGTCGGATCCCTGTTCATTGAAGTCGGACTTCAAGTCGCAGGGCAAAGTCGGATCCAAAGTAGTACGACTGTCGTGTGGTGCCAGTGTGAACCCAGCCTTAGGCCCATTTCACATGGGTGGACCAATCAAGTCAGTCTGTTGTTTTTTATTTTTTTAAACTGAGCCGATTGGATCATTCATTGCCCTCTATGGAGCAACGGGTGTTAATGGACCTGTGTCCGTTGACACCTGCCGACATCCTATCTCCCCAAAAAAAAAACATTCCGTCTGGTGGATCGGATGGCCGTCGTTTACATCCAACCACCCATAGAGGAGAGCGGGCTGTGTCTGTGTCCTTACATCCAACCGCCCATAGACGAGAGCGGGGCTGTGTCTGTGTCCTTACATCCAACTGCCCATAGAGGAGAGCGTGCTGTTTCTGTGTCCTTACATCCAACCGCCCATAGAGGAGAGCGGGCTGTGTCTGTGTCCTTACATCCAACCGCCCATAGAGGAGAGCGGGCTGTGTCTGTGTCCTTACATCCAACCGCCCATAGAGGAGAGCGGGCTGTGTCTGTGTCCTTACATCCAACCGCCCATAGAGGAGAGCGGGCTGTGTCTGTGTCCTTACATCCAACCGCCCATAGAGGAGAGCGGGCTGTGTCTGTGTCCTTACATCCAACCGCCCATAGAGGAGAGCGGGCTGTGTCTGTGTCCTTACATCCAACCACCCAAAGAGGAGAGCGGGCTGTGTCTGTGTCCTTACATCCAACCGCCCATAGAGGAGAGCGGGCTGTGTCTGTGTCCTTACATCCAACCGCCCATAGAGGAGAGGGGGCTGTGTCTGTGTCCTTACATCCAACCGCCCATAGAAGAGAGCGGGCTGTGTCTGTGTCCTTACATCCAACCGCCCATAGAGGAGAGCGGGCTGTGTCTGTGTCCTTACATCCAACCGCCCATAGAGGAGAGCGGGCTGTGTCTGTGTCCTTACATCCAACCGCCCATAGAGGAGAGCGGGCTGTGTCTGTGTCCTTACATCCAACCGCCCAAAGAGCAGAGCGGGCTGTGTCTGTGTCCTTACATCCAACCGCCCATAGAGGAGAGCGGGCTGTGTCTGTGTCCTTACATCCAACCGCCCATAGAGGAGAGTGGGCTGTGTCTGTGTCCTTACATCCAACCGCCCATAGAGGAGAGCGGGCTGTGTCTGTGTCCTTACATCCAACCGCCCATAGAGGAGAGCGGGCTGTGTCCTTACATTCAACCGTCCATAGAGGAGAGCGGGCTGTGTCTGTGTCTTTACATCCAACCGCCCATAGAGGAGAGCGGGCTGTGTCTGTGTCCTTACATCCAACCGCCCATAGAGGAGAGCGGGCTGTGTCTGTGTCTTTACATCCAACCGCCCATAGAGGAGAGCGGGCTGTGTCTGTGTCTTTACATCCAACCGCCCATAGAGGAGAGCGGGCTGTGTCTGTGTCCTTACATCCAACCGCCCATAGAGGAGAGCGGGCTGTGTCTGTGTCCTTACATCCAACCGCCCATAGAGGAGAGCGGGCTGTGTCTGTGTCCTTACATCCAACCGCCCATAGAGGAGAGCGGGCTGTGTCTGTGTCCTTGCATCCAACCGCCCATAGAGGAGAGCGGGCTGTGTCTGTGTCCTTGCATCCAACCGCCCATAGAGGAGAGCGGGCTGTGTCTGTGTCCTTGCATCCAACCGCCCATAGAGGAGAGCGGGCTGTGTCTGTGTCCTTACATCCAACCGCCCATAGAGGAGAGCGGGCTGTGTCTGTGTCCTTGCATCCAACCGCCCATAGAGGAGAGCGGGCTGTGTCTGTGTCCTTGCATCCAACCGCCCATAGAGGAGAGCGGGCTGTGTCTGTGTCCTTGCATCCAACCGCCCATAGAGGAGAGCGGGCTGTGTCTGTGTCCTTGCATCCAACCGCCCATAGAGGAGAGCGGGCTGTGTTTTGTGTCCTTACATCCAACCGCCTATAGAGGAGAGTGGGCTGTGTCTGTGTCCTTGCATCCAACCGCCCATAGAGGAGAGCGGACTGTGTCTGTGTCCTTGCATCCAACCGCCCATAGAGGAGAGCGGGCTGTGTCTGTGTCCTTACATCCAACCGCCCATAGAGGAGAGCGGGCTGTGTCTGGGTCCTTGCATCAAATCGCCCATAGAGGAGAGCGGGCTGTGTCTGTGTCCTTGCAACCAACCGCCCATAGAGCAGAGCGGGCTGTGTCTGGGTCCTTACATCCAACCGCCCATAAAGGAGAGCGGGCTGTGTCTGTGTCCTTACATCCAACCGCCCATAGAGGAGAGCGGGCTGTGTCTGTGTCCTTACATCCAACCGCCTATAGAGGAGAGCGGGCTGTGTCTGTGTCCTTACATCCAACCGCCTATAGAGGAGAGCGGGCTGTGTCTGTGTCCTTACATCCAACCGCCCATAGAGGAGAGCGGGCTGTGTCTGTGTCCTTACATCCAACCGCCCATAGAGCAGAGCAGGCTGTGTCTGTGTCTGCTCTGCAGAAGCGGAGCAGACGCAGACCTGTCATCCGCCTGCTCAGCGGGGACAGATTCCTTGCTAAGCAGGCAGACTCCTGGTGAAATCTGCCCCATAGAAGAATACATTTTGGCCTAAATTTAGAAAATCGTGGGGGTCTTTTTTTTTTTTTCAAAATGTATATAATTTATATAATTAAAAAAACAAAAACCCCAATAGTGATCAAATACCACTGAAAGAAAGCTCTATTTGTGTGAAAACAATGATATAAATGTATTTTGCGTACAGTGTTGCGTGACTGCGCCAGTTAAAATAGCAAAAATAAATCTTTTATTTGCCAGTCAGGTGTGATGAGATGGACTGGTTGTATGGGGGGGAAGTGCTGCCATAGACAGTGCTAGAACTGAACGGCCATCTATAGCATTGTGTCCCCCTAACAACCCGTCTCAGCATTACCTATTTTCAGATGAGGTCATCATTTACAGCCCTGAAATATTTACCTTCTGTGAGTTTGCTGAGGCCAGCGTTTTGGAAGAGCCCTTGAAGCCTATCCAAACCTAAAAAAAAAACTAAAATGTAATATCGTGCAGCTTAGAAGTGGTGTCTGCATTTATTTACCTTTTTCAGGCTTTTTTTTTTTTTTTCTTTCCCTGCTGATCTGTACATCATAATAGACTTCCCGTTCAAGGGTGACAACGATTTCACTGTACTCAATGGAAGGAGCCATGGTTGTCACACAGGCTCGTGTTCCTCTCCATATACACCTTCCTGCCCAAGCCAATTTTCAGCTTTCAGCGCTGTCGCAATTTGAATGACAATTGCGCGGTCATGCTACACTGTACCCAAACAATTTTTTTTATCATTTTGTTCCCACAAATAGAGATTTCTTTCGGTGGTATTTGATCGCCTCTGCGATTTTTATTTTTTTGCACAACAAATAAAAAAAGAGCAAACATTTTGAAAAAAATAAGTTTTTCTTTGTTTCTGTAATTTTTTTTGGTAAATAAGTATGTTTTCTTCTTCAACGACGGGCACTGATATGGCTGCACTGACGGGCACTGATAAGGCGGCACTGATGAGGTGGCACTGATGGGCACTGATAGGCGGCACTGATGTGCACTGATACATACCTCCCAACCCGCACGGATTCTGCGGGTTTTTCCCCACAGGGACACCATCTTCCCGTGTTCCCGCGCGGGACACTGTATTCCCGCACAGAGGGAGGAGGAGGTACGATTGATTGAGCGCGCCAGCGCGACAGGCAGGGAAGTGAGGCGGGACCCAGAGCTGCGATCACCAGGTATGTCGGGCGGCCGGGGGCTAATTCTGCAGGTATGTTATGTTTGCGGTCAACAAAAAAAAAAGAAGTCCCTATAAAAATAAGTCACTGTACCGCGACCCCCCGCTCAACAAAAAAAATAAAAAGTCCCTATAAAAATAAGTCACTGCCCCGCTACATCCCCCACCCCCCCGGGCAACAACTTTAACGGGAGGGGAAAAAAATATGAATGAACGTCCCGCAGTGGACATTAGAAAAGTTGGGAGGTATGCTGATAGGTGGCACTGGTATGTGGCACTGATGGGCACTCATATGCGGCACTGATGGGTAGTTATGGGTGGCACTAATAGGTGGCACGGAAGGGCACTGATAGGTGGGCACGGATGGGCACTGATAGGTGGCACTGATGACACTGGTGGGTGGCATTGCTGTGCATCACAAAAAAATGTTGTGCCAAGATGGTGCCAGTCAGTGCCCATTTGTGGGCACTGATTGGCATAAGTTAGGCATCTAATTATACATGTGGATGGCCATGGGGGACTTACCTGGCCATCCACATGTTAGGTGCTTCCCTGGGGGTCCTGGGCGGCATCCTGGTGGTCCAGTGTGGGCATCCAAGGGGGGGGGCTGCGCTGATAAACAATCAGCGCGAACCCCCTCTGTCAGGAGAGCCGTCGATCGGCTCTCCTCTACTCGCGTCTGTCAGACGCGAGTGAGGAAGAGCCGATCAGCGGCTCTTCCTGTTTACATCGTGATCAGCCGTGATTGGACATGGCTGATCATGTGGTAAAAAGCCTCCGCCGGAGGCTCTTTACCAAGATCAGTGTAGCGGTGGGTCAGACTGACACACCGCTCCACCGATCGCCGCGATGCGCGCCCCCCCGGGCGCGCGTCGGCTGTTATCCTGCAGGACGTCAATAGACGCCCAGTCAGGATAACACAACCACTTCTCCTATTGACCGGGCGGGAAGTGGTTAAACCACTTAAAGTGTTTGTTAACCTAAAAATAAATAAAGATCCTGTTCCTTTAACCACTTGAGGACCAGCCGCCGCAGTTATACTGCGGCAGGTTGCCTCCCCTGGGCGAATGGCCGTCATGGTTCGTCTGCCGCTTAACCACTTCAGCCCCGGAGGATTTGGCTGCCCAATGACCGGTGCCATTTTTTGCGATTCGGCACTGCATCGCTTTAACTGACAATTGCGCGGTCGTGCGACGTGGTACCCAAACAAAATTGATGTCCTTTTTTTCCCCCACAAATAGAGATTTCTTTTGGTGGTATTTGATCACCTCTTTTTTTTTTTTTCTTTTTTTTTGCGCTATAAACAAAAAAAAGCAATATTTTTTACTTTTTGCTATAATAAATATCCCCAAAAATTATATAAAAAAACGATGTTTTTCATCAGTTTAGGCCGATACGTATTCTTCTACATATTTTTGGTAAAAAAAAAAAATCGCAATAAGCGTATATTAATTGGTTTGCGCAAAAGTTATAGCGTCTACAATATAAGGGATAGATTTATGGCATTTTTATTATTTATTTTTTTATTAGAAATGGCGGCGATCTGCCATTTTTATCGTGACTGCGACATGATGGCGGACACATCGGACATTTTTGATGCTATTTTGGGACCATTGTCATTTATACAGCGATCAGTGCTATAAAAATGCACTGATTACTGTGTAAATGAAACTCGCAAGGGAAGGGATTAAGTGTGTCCTAGGGTAGGGTGACCAGACATCCCCGATTTCAGGGGACAATCCCCGGATTGAGGACACTGTCCCCGGACCAAGTCTGTCCCCGGTTTTGTCCCCGGATTGGATTTGAACAGGGGTTGGGGCAATTTCATAGACAGTCAGTTCAGAATTAAAAAATAAATTCTGAATTGCACACCCCCGCTCTACCGCTCCTACTAGCTTAGGGGGTTGTATAGTTTTCCATTATCTGTGCCCCTTTCTGATGATCATGTGCTGGTCGGAGCGGAGGTAATATTTCTTCAGTTTCGGGTCCATTCCCATTCAGCTCCACTCGCATGTTCTTCTGCCTTGGCTCAAGTCCCGGCCAGCCGCCTGCCTGCTTATCTCCTTGCCTTCCCCGGCGGAGTGATCTTCCTCCGCTCCCCACCCAGTAGTAGCCGGGGCCCGGAGAGTGAGACTTGAAAGGCTATGAGGCTGGTGGCGGCGGCGATGGGCAGAGAGCTGCTGATTGCCGCCAATACTAGTAAATGTCCCAGGATTTCATTTAAAAAAATCTGGTCACCTTATCCTAGGGAGTGATTCTAACTGTGGGGGGGGGGGGGGGGTGGGCTACAAGTGACATGACACTGATCGCTGCTCCTGATGACTAAGGATGAGCTCCGGCGTGTTCGCATAGTACATGTGCAGAGCCTGCCAGGAAGTCTGCACTAATGACAGGCAGGGAGACATTTCCCGATGCTCGGCTGCAGAGATCAGGAAATGTCTCCCTGGCTGTGATTAGCGCATCGCGGTGCTGACTTCCTGGCGGTAGGGTGACCACATTTCCAAACTACCATTCACGGACACCCCCCCTTCCCAAAAATCAGCTTGTGCTGTGACGAATCACAGCACAGTGATTGGACACAAGAGGCGGGATTTATGATCTCTCCAATCACAAGCAGGGGGCGGGGATTGTGCTCCTCCAGGCATTCCCAGCCAGGACAAGTACTGTCAGTGAGTAAAGCGGTGACGTGGCGGCCATTTTTGGGGGCATCAGATTGGCCCGCGGGGTGGCTTTGTCAGTTTCATTCCGGGACACTGTATTGTCCTGGAATGAAGGTGCCCGGGACAGACATGCAAAATGCGGGACTGTCCCGGGCAATCCGGGACACGTGGTCACCCTACCTGGCGGGAATTGCACGTGTACTATGCGAACACGCCGGAGCTCATCCTTACTAATGACAGGGTGCAGTAGATATCTGTCATGTTGCTAGGCAGAGCAGGGAAATGCCTTGTTTACATAGGCATTAGGCTTGTGCAATTCGTTTCGTAATGAATCAAAATTCGTCCGAATTTAGCAACTTTCGGACATTCGGAAGCATTCGAATTTCTGAACAGAGCAATTACGAATAAAACCGAATCCGAAATAAATTATACCGCAAAATAGCGAATGCCCGAAGGTCTTCGGCATAATTCGTTATGAAAAAAGTTACGAATGTACGAATCCATTCGAAGCACAATAACACTCACTCTGCTCTCTGCTTCTCCCTCACCATGCTGAACTCCCTCTCAAAATGGTGTACAGGGGCGGAGGTTATAGCCGCATGAAAAAACGAAAGTAAAATACGAGATTTCAAATCCATTCGAAGCACAATAACACTCACTCTGCTCTGCTCTCTGCTTCTCCCTCACCGTGCTGAACCCTCTCAAAATGGTGTACAGGGGCGGAGCCTATAGCCGCATGTAAAAAACGAAAGTAAAATACGAGATTTCGAATCGTTACAAATAACCGCAATGTATTTAGAAAAGTACAAATCCATTCGAAGCACATTAGGCATAATAGGCAGCGTCGTCGTGAGAGAGACACAGAAAATTACGAATCAACGAACCCAAAAAAAGTTAGGAAAGTAGGAGTTGTGTCCAGAATCAACGAAAAACAACGTACTCTACCGAAAGTACAAATTATAAAGCAACAAAAAATTCAACGAAAAATGTCGCTTGCAAAAATACGAATGAGTCCGAACACGAAAAATCCCGTCTAGCAAAATTACGAATGATTACGAATCAACAGGACCGGAAAGAAACGAACCGAAACGGAACGAATTTTTCCGTTGTGCACAAGTCTAATAGGCATTTCCCCGTTCTGCCGCTCCGTGACACAATCGCGGGACACCGGTGGACATCGTGTCCAGTACGTTGCTTTGCGCACAGCAGCCATTCTGCCGACCTATATGTACTGGCGGCGGTCGGTAAGTGGTTAAAGTGTTTGTTAACCTAAAAAATAAATAAAGATCCTGTTCCTTTTACCACTTGGAGTACGTTGGCCGCTTAGACTGCATTCACACCTGAGCGTAGCGCTTCGAGCGTTTTTACCGACGTTTTGTCGCGCGAATTTGCGCCCGTCGAAACGCTCATTGTCGCGCTAAACGCTTGAATCGAGCGTTTCCATTACATTCTATGACTCCTAAAACGCCCAAATCTGCCCGATTCGCGTGACAGAAAAAGGTCCGGAACTTGTTTGAGCTTCAGGCGTTCGGCTTCAGGCGTTTTGGAGTGGAGATGTGAACCATCTCCATAGAGAATCATGGTTTTTTCCCCCTCTAGCGTTTTGTAGCTTCAGGCTTCAGGCTACAAAACGCTCAGGTGTGAATGCAGCCTTAAAGAGCTGTAGGGGGCGCGTGCGCCCGAGCCGATGCGCCCGAGGCCTCCAGGCAGGCCCATCCCCCTACAGTTAGAACACACCCAGGGAACACATTTAACCCCTTGATAGCCCCCCCTAGTGTTAACCCCTTCCCTGCCAGTGACATTTATACAGAAATCAGTGGATATTTTGAGCTCTGATCGCTGTATAAATGTCAATGGTCCCAAAAATGTGTGAAAACTCTCCGATCTGTCCGGTGCAATGTCACAGGCCCGCTAAAAATTGCTGATCAATTTACTAGTAAAAAAATAAATAATAAAAATGGCATAAATGTATTCCCTATTTTGTAGACGCTATAAGTTTTGCGCAAACCAATCAATATACGCTTATTGCAATATTTTTTTTTTTTACCAAAAATATGTAGAAGAATATATATCGGCCTAAACTGATGAAGAAATTCGATTTTTTTTTATTTTTTAAAACGATTTGTGGATAATCATTATAGCAAAAAGTAAAAAAAAAATTTTTATTTTTTAAATTGTTGCTTTTTTTTTTGTTTATAGCGCAAAAAAAAACAAAAAACGCAGAGGTGATCAAATACCACCAAAAGAAAGCTCTGTTTGTGGGAAATAAAGGACGTCAATTTTGTTTGGTACAGCGTCGCACGACCGCGCAATTGTCAGTTAAAGCGACGCAGTGCCGAATCGCAAAAAAAAAATGGCCCGGTCATTAAGGGGGGAAATCTTCCAGTCATTATGTGGTTAAAGCATGTTCTAGAGCAGAGTGCTTGTGTTGTGTCATTTGGCCCCCTTCTATCACCTGAAATACCTGGCTGATCCTGCCTAGTTCTGCTCTCCCCTTTGTAAACCGACCACAGTATATCATGTCTGCTGAGCCCTGACACCATGGTCAGTTTACGTGCTTCCGTTATCCGCAGCTCTCCTGTCCTCTCTCCTCCCTCCCCTTCCCTGCCTGTCAGCTCCGTGTCTGTTCCCGCCCCCCTCCTCTCCTGCTCAAATTAGGGTTAAATTTACATGATCCTCTCAGATAATTCATATAATGTCCCCCTGTGACTGTGCTTTATAAAAATAATGCAGCTATTTACCTGTTTACAGCGCTCACGTGATCCGCCGGCTCTCTCCTCTCTCGCATGACAGCTGCAGCGGGCGGGGGGGGGGGCCTCTCTTTTCCTCTCCTAACTGATGTCAGCGGGGGGGTCCTTGGCCCCATCCGCTGCAGATGTCAGGCCGAGAGAGGGAGAGAGCCGACTGGTCACGTGAGCGCCGATCAGCTCTCTGTAAAAGGGTATATAGCTGCATAATAAAGAGGAACTGCAGTCCGCTCACATAATTTGTAATAAAAACATCTTTGCCATTCTGAAGCTTCCCTTCAACACCTTTGCATATTATTTTATATAGACTGTGATTCTGTACTTGCCAAATATGCTGCAGAAATCTCCCTCCACTAAGTCTGGCTGCAACCATTTTAAGTGTGGGTAGCTGAAACTGCTGCCGGTTCACTTCCTCGATTTACACAGAGGCACACCTCCAGCTCTGCAGCTCTCATTGGCCCTCTTATGACTCATCCTTCCTCCCTTCCTGGCAAACTCTCAGGAGAGTGAGAGAGAGAGCTGTGCATGATGTCATAAGCCTAGGCTAATGACCAGCCAAGAAACAGGAAGTGGGCTGTATAAGGGATTTACTGTCAGAAAAAAAAAATGTTTTACTATCCAAAGTTAAAAACAAGGGCAGAAGATTTAATAGATGGAAAGATGAAAAAATGACTGAAGTTCCACTTTAATGAGCATGATATTTTTCTCCCCTCCGCAAATACAGCTTTTTATTTTATTTTATTTGATCACTTCTGCAGCTTGGGGGGGGGGGGGGGGGTTGCGCTATAAACAAAGACCGACAATTTTGGACACATAGGCAGATCTCCGTTCTGTGTGTATCGCCGACGATCAGCGGGGTGCCGAAGGACATTGCGTGCCCGACACCCGCAGATCGGCTCCTGCTGTGAATGTTCACAGCAGAAACTGCCCGCCGGCGATGCGTGCACGCCCCCTGCAGGCAGAAGTGCAGAATCACGTGTATATATGTGATTCTGCACAGGAGAGCCATCCTCTACCAGTAAGGCCCCTTTCACACTGGGGCGGGGAGGTGCGCTGGGGGTATAGCGGCGCTATTTTTTAGGATCATAGTTGAAGCTACAACTGTGATCCTGGTATTTTTTATTTTTTTTGTTTTAGTAAAAATGATCTGAGGGGCTAATTAGCCGCTGGATTACTTTTACAGGCCCTGCCTCTCGCTGCCGCCTCTCCCAGCTCTCCCCTCCCATTGGGGAGCCCGGTCTGATCACATACACTGAGAAGAATGGAAGGAACAGAGGTTTTAAAGCGTCGCCTATGGATTTAATGTACCGTAGTTTTGTTGCCATTCCGGCAGGCGTGCACAATTTTAAATGACGTGTTTGGTATCTATTTACTTGGCGTAGCATCATATTTTATATTTTACCAAAAATTGCGTATTCTATTGTGTTTGTATGCAATAAAATGAATAAAAGTGTATTTTAAAAAAATAAAATAAAATTGCGCTTGAAAAATCTCTGCGCAAATGTCGTGTGGCGTAAAAAAAAATTGCAACACCTACCATTTCATTCTCTAGGGTCTCTGCTTAAAAAAAAAATGTTTGGGGGTTCTAAATAATTTTCTAGCAAAAAATGCTGATTTTTACATGAGAGAGAGGCCAGAATTGGCCTGGGAGGTTCAAGCGGTTAATTGAAGGCAGTTATGCTGACACATCTTGTAACGGGAGCAATGATGGAGGTGCCCCCCCCCCCCCACCTGTATCACTTGCCAGTCTTGTCTTTTCAAAACCGAGATCTGGCTTGGAAATAAAAGTAAACTCCGGGCACAGAAACTTTTCATTCAGTTATACACCTCAATAGCTACAAAGGATATAAATCCACTTTCTAAACCCCAGATGACTTTGAAAACTGAGATATTGCCTTGTAAAAAAATCAGTGACATCATCACTGTGCTGTAGAGAGAGAGCAGAGCTGTGGGAGGGGCCCAGCAGGCTCCACCCACTACAGGCTGCCTGCAGAAAACTACAGGAGGGGGTGGAGACAAGACCAGTCCCCATGCACAAGGAGAGATAGCAGAGCTGTGGGAGGGGCCAGCAGGCTCCACCCACTACAGGCTGCCTGCAGAAAACTATAGGAGGGGGCGGACACAAGACCAGTCTTCTTGCACAAGCAGAGAGTGTACAGCTGTGGGAGGGGCCCAGCAGGCTCCACCCACTACAGGCTGCCTGCAGAAAACTACAGGAGGGGGCGGAGACAAGACCAGTCCCCCTGCAAAAGGAGAGATAGCAGAGCCGTGGGAGGGGGCCAGCAGGCTCCACCCACTACAGGCTGCCTGCAGAAAACTACAGGAGGGGGTGGAGACAAGACCAGTCCCCCTGCACAAGGAGAGATAGCAGAGCTGTGGGAGGGGCCAGCAGGCTCCACCCACTACAGGTTGCCCGCAGAAAACTATAGGAGGGGGCGGACACAAGACCAGTCTTCTTGCACAAGCAGAGAGTGTAGAGCTGTGGGAGGGGCCCAGCAGGCTCCACTTACTACAGGCTGCCTGCAGAAAACTACAGGAGGGGGTGGAGACAAGACCAGTCACCCTGCACAAAGAGAACAGAGCTGTGGGAGGTGCCCAGCAGGCTCCACCGACTACAGGCTGCCTGCAGAAAACTACAGGAGGGGGCGGAGACGAGACCAATCCCCCTGCACAAGGAGAGATAGCAGAGCTGTGGGAGGGGCCAGCAGGCTCAAACCCATTACAGGCTGCCTTCAAAAAACTATAGGCGGACACAAGACCAGTCTTCTTGCACAAGCAGAGAGTGTACAGCTGTGGGAGGGGCCCAGCAGGCTCCACCCACTACAGGCTGCCTGCAGAAAACTACAGGAGGGGGCAGAGACAAGACCAGTCCCCCTGCAAAAGGAGAGATAGCAGAGCCGTGGGAGGGGGCCAGCAGGCTCCACCCACTACAGGCTGCCTACAGAAAACTACAGGAGGGGGTGGAGACAAGACCAGTCCCCCTGCACAAGGAGAGATAGCAGAGCTGTGGGAGGGGCCAGCAGGCTCCACCCACTACAGGTTGCCCGCAGAAAACTATAGGAGGGGGCGGACACAAGACCAGTCTTCTTGCACAAGCAGAGAGTGTAGAGCTGTGGGAGGGGCCCAGAAGGCTCCACTTACTACAGGCTGCCTGCAGAAAACTACAGGGGGGGGTGGAGACAAGACCAGTCACCCTGCACAAAGAGAGAGAGCAAAGCTGTGGGAGGTGCCCAGCAGGCTCCACCGACTACAGGCTGCCTGCAGAAAACTACAGGAGGGGGCGGAGACGAGACCAATCCCCCTGCACAAGGAGAGATAGCAGAGCTGTGGGAGGGGCCAGCAGGCTCCACCCATTACAGGCTGCCTGCAAAAAACTATAGGCGGACACAAGACCTGTCTTCTTGCACAAGCAGAGAGTGTAGAGCTGTGGGAGGGGCCCAGCAGGCTCCACTTACTACAGGCTGCCTGCAGAAAACTACAAGAGGGGGTGGAGACAAGACCAGTCACCCTGCACAATGAGAGCAGAGCTGTGGGAGGTGCCCAGCAGGCTCCACCCACTACAGGCTGCCTGCAGAAAACTACAGGAGGGGGCGGAGACAAGACCAGTCCCCCTGCACAAGGAGAGATAGCAGAGCTGTGGGAGGGGCCAGCAGGCTCCACCCACTATAGGCTACCTGCAGAAAACTACAGGAGGGGGCGGAGAGAAGACCAGTCACCCTGCACAAGGAGAGATAGCAGAGCTATGGGAGGGGCCCAGCGGGCTCCACTTACTACAGGCTACCTGCAGAAAACTACAGGAGGGGGCGGAGACAAGACCAGTCCCCCTGCACAAGGAGAGATAGCAGAGCTGTGGGAGGGGCCAGCAGGCTCCACCCATTACAGGCTGCCTGCAGAAAACTATAGGAGGGGGCGGACACAAGACCAGTCTTCTTGCACAAGCAGAGAGTGTAGAGCTGTGGGAGGGGCCCAGCAGGCTCCACCCACTACATGCTGTCTGCAGAAAACTATAGGAGGGGGCGGAGACAAGACCAGTCCCCCTGCACAAGGAGAGACAGCAGAGCTATGGGAGGGGCCCAGAAGGCTCCACTTACTACAGGCTGCCTGCAGGAAAACTATAGGAGGGGGCGGACACAAGACCAGTCATCCTGCACAAGGAGAGATTGCAGAGCTATGGGAGGGGCCCAGCGGGTTCCACCCACTACAGGCTGCCTGCATAAAACTCCAGCAGGGGGCAGAGACAAGACCAGTTACCCAGCACAAAGAGAGACAGCAGAGCTGTGGGAGGGGCCCAGCAGGCTCCACCCACTACAGGAAAGGGGTGGAGACAAAACCAGTCACCCTGCATAAGGAGAGAGAGCAGCAGTGAGCGGTCTCCTGCACAGAGGCAAAGTCTCACACTGGATTACTGCAAAAGTACACATAGCACACCCAAGATTCAAGGGATAAGTCACAAGACTCCTGTATTTTAGACAGTATTTGCTTATTTTAGAGTTCAGCTTTAAAGTTGAACATTTGGCCTGAGCTGTTAAGGGATAGATTTAGGTATTTGCTACAGTCTATGTTCACGTTGTAAAAGATCTGTCCTGGTGACTGGAGTGGAAAGCGGATGCCTCCTCTAGAGGGGAATAAAAATCTAAACTGATCCAAAAAAAAAGTTTTGGCAGGCGTCCCACCTTCTACGCTGGTCTTCTGTTCATGGAAACTGTTGATCTACATCAATGGTTCTCAACCTCAGTCCTCAAGTACCCCCAACAGGCCATGTTTGCAGGTTTTCCTTTATCTTGGTCAAAAATGGTAAAAAATGCGCTACCCAAAATATGTGCAAAAAACAAAGTGCAAACAAACAATAATACGTGCAATTATATGCAAAAAAGTTCAAGGTGAATTGCTGTCAAATAATGTCCTAATAGACAAAAGACCCGGAGGTAACTCGCTGCATTCAGACCAATAAACCAATGAAAAAACAAAAGGGTTGAAGGGAAATGATGATATCTTCCTCCAAACTTTTCCAAACTTTTCCAGCCGGATGAGACAAAATATTAAAAAGGGCCGCTTACCAAATCCGGTGGATCTCTATTACGGAGATCATAGAAGCTCAGCACATCATAGGATGTATTGGTATGGTAAGCGTGAATATCATAAAAAATATAAAAAGAGGCTCATGGTGCAGTAAAATGAAAGTCCCTTTATTTAAAAAGCAGCAATACTGACATCCAGAGTCTCTTACAAAACGAAATTCAAAAAATCCGCGGTAAGGCAAGACAAGACAACCAGCCGCGGCTCAGGCCACTCAGCTGGAGCGTGGTGACGTCAGAGATGATTGCTCCGCCCGACGATACGTTTCTCGTATACAAGGCATGCACAGGTGCTTTAAATCGGAGTCAATGGCTTGGTATTTTGGACAGCTATTTTATCTAAGAGAAATTCCAAAAACGTGGCCTGTTGGGGGTACTTGAGGACTGAGGTTGAGAGCCACTGATCTACATGATACTGCCAGACGTTTGTTGGCCTGCATTGGCGTTCCTTTTGAGATATGTAACCATGAACAACGACAGTACAACCCAGGTAACTACTTAAGGCCCAGTCAGTACCCAGCCTGTGCTGTGCCATCTTCAAATGTGTATATGTGGTCAAAACTGGGTTTCCCATCCAGGGGGGAGGATCCTGCCAGACCGAAATCCACTCCATGGTTCAACGTTGGTGGACACCTGACTATCGCACCTATAGGTGCTTGTTGGACATCCCATTCCAATACCATGGCCATTAATATGGAGCTGGACCCCCTTCACAGCTACAACAGCCCACACTCTTCTGAAGAGGCTTTCCACAAGATTTTGGAGTGTCTGCGGGAATTTGTGCCCATCAGATACTGATAAGGCCTAGCTCACGATCAGTGTTCCAATTCCTGCCAAAAGTTTTTTTTTTTTTAGTAGGGTTAAGGTCAGAGCGTTGTGTAGACCCCTCGAGTTCCTCCTCACCAAACTGGTCAAACCAGGTGGAGTTGGCCACAAAATTTTAAAGTGTGTGGGAAATTGTGTTCAGTTAGCCAAAAGAGAAGCTTTGTTTTAACAGAAGACCTGGCTCTTAGATGGCATTTTGGTTCCCGAAGGTTTGAGGGCTTTGTACAGGGTCCCCAAGCTCAACCACACCAAACTGGTCAAACCATGTCTTTTTGGAGCTGGCTTTGTACACAGGGGCACAAGTCATGCTGAAACAGAAAAGGGACTTCCTCAAACTGTTACCACAAATTTGAAAGAGCACAATTGTACCCTTCACTTGAAACACCTAAACACAATCATTTGGAGGAGGTCTTTATGCTTTTGGTCATATAGTAGTAAGTCTGATGGTCAGGTGTGGAGGAACACAATGTAAAACGAGAAGACCTTGCTCGCAATTGACATTCCAGTTCAATAGGGTTGAGGTCAGGGCTCTGTGCAGGTAGGGTGACCACATTTCCAAACTGCCATTCAGGGACACACACCCTCTCTCACCTTCCCCAAAAAAAGGTGAGGGGGGGTGTAGTTTAGGGGTTGATGGGGAATTTGGCGGTGGGTTATTTGTCAGGTGAATGTGCCACTTGCCACCAGATGCAGTGCCGCTTGCCACCAATAGCCTGCCAACTGCTGTCACTCCCTCTGCATGAGCCACGTGCCTAGAAGTAAAGGAGTTGTTACATACCTGGTGGGATGAGCCTGATTAGCAGAGGGAGGCTTCTCTTACTCCTCTGACTCCGGGCCCCTGATAGAGCAAACAGGTGGCGCAGGAGTGCAGAGTCGCACGAGGGCCGGTAGTCGAGCTGTCTGCTGGGCTTCCAGTTGAATGGCGTGCCAGATGACGGTGGATGACAGAATGCAGGAGATGCAGGTCAACGGTACCAGAACTCCACAGACTGGAAGGCAGAGGCAGGAGCAGGGTCAGGCAAGCCGGGTCATACACAGGACAGTCAGATGAGGTACAGGTTCAGAGGCTGGAGAATAGTCTAGGTTCAGGCCGGGGTCGATGCAGGCAGAGAGCGGGAGTAGTCAGAGCAGGCCGGGTAAGTAACAGGAATTAGATGCAGGTTGCAGGAAACAGGAGTTTCACGGGAATGCTGTAGACAAGGCAGCACCGGGTCTGTGCACTGATCCGGTTTAAATAGGCACTTCATGGATCACATGGTGCGCCGTGCACGTTGATGCGCCGATGCGCACGCTGATGCGCATGCGCTAACCTACGTTAGCACGCGCCAACGCAGATTCCTTGACACAAGTTCGGAGAGCAGGAGTTAATCTGCGGGGTACATTCCTTCCTCTAGCCAGCCTTTCCTGACATTGCCCCCCCCCAACGGGCAGCCTCTGGATGCCCAGTTGGGCCAATTTCTCTGGATGGAAACGATTGAATGCTTGGATAAGTCTCTTGGCATGAATGTTATCTTCTGGTTCCCAGGAATTTTCCTCTGGACCATAACCCTTCCACTTGATCAGGTACTGGGTCTGGTTTCTTCTTCTTCTGCAATCTAGAATTGCCTCAACTTCATATTTCTCTTCCCCATCAACCATCATCGGTTCGGGTGGACCCGGACTCCGCTCAGGAAAAGGGTCAGGAATTGCAGGCTTTAGTAAGGTTACGTGGAAGACCGGATGAATTCTGAAGGAGCCAGGCAGCTCTAGCTCATAGGCCACATCATTGATTTTTCTTTTCACTGGGAATGGTCCCAAAAACTTAGGTCCTAGTTTCTTTAATGGGCAAGCCAGTTTTAAATTTGTAGTGGACAGCCATACCAGATTGCCAGGTTCCAAGACCAACTCCCCCCGTCTCTTCCTGTCAAAGGCTCTTTTACTGTATTCCTGCGCTTTTGTTATCGCTTCTTGAAGCAGTTTGTTATTAGTTTCAAAGAAGGTCACTGTTTCTGAAACGGCTGGAACAGAACATTCCGGGATTTCGCTGGGCAGGAATGATAGATGAAAGCCGTAATTGGCAAAGAAAGGAGATTGTCCAGTAGCAGAGTGCCGGGAATTATTATAGGCGAATTCAGCCAATGGCAACAATGATACCCAGTCATTCTGAGAAAACGAAGAGAAGCAGCGTAAGTACTGCTCCAAGGTCTGGTTTGTCCTCTCTGTTTGCCCATTAGTTTGAGGGTGGTAGGCTGAGGAGAAGGACAACTCAATTTCCAGAGTTTCGGCAAGAGATTTCCAAAATCTTGAGGTAAATTGAACCCCCCGGTCAGACACAATGTTAGCTGGGATTCCATGGAGCCTCACTATTTCTTTGATGAAAATCCGTGCCGTCTCAGGAGCAGACGGGGTGCCGGCCAGGGGTATGAAATGTGCCATTTTAGACAAACGATTGTATTGTCCCGGAATGAAGGTGCCCGGGACCCAGGACAGACATGTCAATTGTGGGACCGTCCCGGGCAATCCGGGACATGTGGGCACCCTATGTGCAGGACACTTGCGTTTCTCCAACATAAAACTGGTCAAACCATGTCTTTATGAAGCTGGCTTTGTAAACAGGGGCAGTCATGCTGGAACACAAAAGGGTCTTCACCAAATTGTTACCACAAGGTTGGAAGAGCACAATTGTCTACAATGTCTTTGAATGTTGTAATAACAGTATCCTTTACTGGAAACCCCTGAACTAAATCATTTAGAGGGAAATCCAGGTCTGGAGTCCATAAAGTTTGGGTCACAATGGTAGTATCTCATGGTCGGAAGTCCATGTAGTTTTAGTCATATAATGGTAGGTCTGATGGTCAGGAGTTCACATACTTTTGATTGTATAGTGGTAGGTCTGATGATCAGGAGTTCACATACTTTTGATTGTATAGTGGTAGGTCTGATGGTCAGGAGTTCACATACTTTTGATTGTATAGTGGTAGGTCTGATGGTCAGGAGTTCACATACTTTTGATTGTATAGTGGTAGGTCTGATGGTCAGGAGTTCACATACTTTTGATTTTATAGTGGTAGGTCTGATGGTCAGGAGTTCACATACTTTTGATTGTATAGTGGTAGGTCTGATGGTCAGGAGTTCACATACTTTTGATTGTATAGTGGTAGGTCTGATGGTCAGGAGTTCACATACTTTTGATTGTATAGTGGTAGGTCTGATGGTCAGGAGTTCACATACTTTGATTGTATAGTGGTAGGTCTGATGGTCAGGAGTTCACATACTTTTGGTTGTATAGTGGTAGGTCTGATGATCAGGAGTTCACATACTTTTGATTGTATAGTGGTAGGTCTGATGGTCAGGAGTTCACATACTTTTGGTTGTATAGTGGTAGGTCTGATGATCAGGAGTTCACATACTTTTGATTGTATAGTGGTAGGTCTGATGGTCAGGAGTTCACATACTTTTGGTTGTATAGTGGTAGGTCTGATGATCAGGAGTTCACATACTTTTGATTGTATAGTGGTAGGTCTGATGGTCAGGAGTTCACATACTTTTGATTGTATAGTGGTAGGTCTGATGGTCAGGAGTTCACATACTTTTGGTTGTATAGTGGTAGGTCTGATGATCAGGAGTTCACATACTTTTGATTGTATAGTGGTAGGTCTGATGGTCAGGAGTTCACATACTTTTGATTTTATAGTGGTAGGTCTGATGGTCAGGAGTTCACATACTTTTGATTGTATAGTGGTAGGTCTGATGGTCAGGAGTTCACATACTTTTGGTTGTATAGTGGTAGGTCTGATGGTCAGGAGTTCACATACTTTTGATTGTATAGTGATAGGTCTGATGATCAGGAGTTCACATACTTTTGGTCATATAGTGATAAGTCTGATGGTCAGGAGTTCACATACTTTTGGTCATATAGTGATAAGTCTGATGGTCAGGAGTTCACATACTTTTGGTCATATAGTGATAAGTCTGATGATCAGGAGTTCACATACTTTTGATTGTATAGTGGTAGGTCTGATGATCAGGAGTTCACATACTTTTGGTCATATAGTGATAGGTCTGATGGTCAGGAGTTCACATACTTTTGGTTGTATAGTGATAGGTCTGATGGTCAGGAGTTCACATACTTTTGGTTGTATAGTGGTAGGTCTGATGATCAGACATCCACCTACTTTTTGTCATATAGTGGTGGGTAAGATGGTCATGAGTCCACATTGTTTGGGTCATATAATAGTAGATCTGATGGTCAGGAGTTCACATACTTTAATGCCTTGTACACACGACCGGATTTTCTGATGGAAAAAGTCAGACGGGCTCTTTTCATCCGATATTCCGATCGTGTGTATGCCCCATCTGACTTTTTCCTTCGGAAATTCCAACGGACTTATGCCTTGTACACACGATCAGATTCCTGATTAACTAAAATCCGATGGACTGGTTTCATCAGAAATTCCGATCGTGTGTGGGCCCCATCGGACTTTTCTCCATCGGAGTAAAAAAATAGAACATGTGATATAGGAAAATTTCCCCATGGGGCTTTGGACAGCCAAGTGTAGAGATCAAAAGAAAAATAGAATGATGATGGTATAATCATAATTAATTAAATGGTGGTCAAAGGTCATAAGGTAGGAGTACAAAAAACATTATAAAAACATATTTCTGGTCTGGTAGTGCGGTCGATTCCACAATGGATAACAGTATGTAAAAACAATTAATACACAACATTACATTACATAATGCTACATGGTGTGCGTGCCCCGACGCGTTTCGACCTGTGTAACGATCTCTTCAGGGGGATATGGGATTCTAAAAAAGTAATAATATACATTACATACATTATATTTAGAAGAACATAGTACTATATGTCACATAAACCAAGAAGGAATATTTACCATTGGGGAGTTGAGAAAACATTCTATGACCAGAAATGAACCAAGGCGTTTGGAAGATCCAAAGGGAGGCATGGTGAGCGCCACCCATCAGCCAAAGGGGAAAAGAGTCCGCCCGAGGGGCTTGCAGAGAGCCACACTCTGCACGCCCTCCAAAAATAGAACATGTTTTAAATTTTTCCGATGGGAAATTTCGATCGTCTGTGTGGAATTCCAACGCATGCTCAGAATCAAGTCGACGCATGCTCGGAAGCATTGAACTTAATTTTTCTCGGCTCATCGTAGTGTTTTACGTCACAGCGTTTTGGACGGTCGGAATTTAGTCTGACAGTGTGTATGCAAGACTGATGGAAGTCGGCTTCATCGGAATTCTGACGGAAAATTCCATCGGAAAGTCCGTTCGTCTGTATGCAATTCTGACGGACTAAAAACCATGCATGCTCGGAAACAATTTGACGCATGCTCGGAAGCATTGAACTTCATTTTCTTGGCTCGTCGTAGTCTTTTACGTCACCGCGTTCTTGGCAGTCAAAAATTCACTGGACTTTTGTGTGACCGTGTGTATGCAAGACAGTTTGAGCAGAATTCCGTCGGAACTCCGTCGGACAATCCGTCAGACTTTATTCCGACGGACAGTCCGGTCGTGTGTACAAGGCATAAGTCTTATGCCTCGTACACACGATCAGTAATTCCGACAAGAAAAACATGTTTTTTTTTTCCTACGGAAAATGGCTCAAACTTGTTGCATACACACGATCAAACAAATCTTGTCTGAAATTCAGAACGTAAAGAACGCGGTGACGTACAAGACGTACGAAGAGCCGAGATCAATGAAGTTCAATAGGCAGTTTGGCTCTTCTGCTTGATTCTGAGCATGCGTGTTTTTTTTGCGCGTCGTAATTGCATACAGACGATCGCGATTCCAGATAGGAATTTTTCCTGTCACGAAAATAGAGAACCTGCTCTCAATCTTTTCTTGGCAGAAATTCCCACAAAAAAAAAGTGCGATGGAGCCTACTCACGGTCGGAATTCCTGACAAAAAGCTCACATCGCATTTTTTTGTCAGAAAAACTGATCATGTGTACGAGGCAATATAGTAGTAGATCAGATTGTCAGTTCACGTACTTGAGGTCATATAGTGATATATCTGACGGTCAGGGGTTCACATACTTTTGGTCATATAATGGTAGGCCTGATGGTCAGACGTCAACATACTTTTGTTTATATAGTGGTGGGTCTGATGGCCATGAGTCCATATAGTTTGGGTCATATAATGATAGATCTGATGGTCAGGAGTTCACGCATCTTTGATCATACGGTGGTAGATCTGATGGTCATGATTCCACGTAGTTTGGGTCATATAATAGTAGATCTGATGGTCAGGAAGTTACATACTTTTTAGTCATACAGTAGTAGATCAGATTGTCAGTTCACTTACTTGAGGTCATATAGTGATAGATCTGATGGTCAGGAGTTCACATACTTTTGCTCATATAATGGTAGGCCTGATGGTCAGACGTCAACGCACTTTTGGTCATATAGTAGTGGGTCTGATGGTCATGAGTCCACGTAGTTTGAGTCACATAATGATAGACCTGAGAGTCAGGAGTTCAAACACCTTTAGTCATACAGGGATAGATCTGACAGTCATGAGTCCATGTGGTTTGGGTCATATATTGATAGATATGATGGTCCAGGAGTTCACACACCTTTAGGCATACAGTGGTAGATCTGATGGTCATAAGTCCAAGTAGTTTGAGTCATATAATGGTAGATTTGATGGGCAGGAGTCCACATAGCTTGGGTCATATAATGGCAGATCTGATGGGCAGGAGTCCACGTAGTTTGGGTCATATAATGGTAGATCTGATGGGCAGGAGTCCACGTAGTTTGGGTCATATAATGGCAGATCTGATGGGCAGGAGTCTATGTAGTTTGGGTCATATAATGGCAGATCTGATGGTCAGGAGTCCATGTAGTTTGGGTCATATAATGGTAGATCTGATGGTCAGGAGTCCACGTAGTTTGGGTCATATAATGGCAGATCTGATGGGCAGGAGACCACATAGTTTGGGTCATATAATGCCAGATCTGATGGGCAGGAGTCCACGTAGTTTGGGTCATATAATGGCAGATCTGATGGGCAGGGGTCCACATAGTTTGGGTCATATAATGGCAGATCTGATGGGCAGGAGTCCACATAGTTTGGGTCATATAATGGCAGATCTGATGGTCAGGAGTTCACATACTTTTGCTCATATAATGGTAGGCCTGATGGTCAGACGTCAACGCACTTTTGGTCATATAGTAGTGGGTCTGATGGTCATGAGTCCACGTAGTTTGAGTCACATAATGATAGACCTGAGAGTCAGGAGTTCAAACACCTTTGGTCATACAGGGATAGATCTGACAGTCATGAGTCCATGTAGTTTGGGTCATATATTGATAGATATGATGGTCCAGGAGTTCACACACCTTTAGGCAAACAGTGGTAGATCTGATGGTCATAAGTCCAAGTAGTTTGAGTCATATAACGGTAGATTTGATGGACAGGAGTCCACATAGCTTGGGTCATATAATGGCAGATCTGATGGGCAGGAGTCCACGTAGTTTGGGTCATATAATGGTAGATCTGATGGGCAGGAGTCCACGTAGTTTGGGTCATATAATGGCAGATCTGATGGGCAGGAGTCTACGTAGTTTGGGTCATATAATGGCAGATCTGATGGTCAGGAGTCCATGTAGTTTGGGTCATATAATGGTAGATCTGATGGTCAGGAGTCCACGTAGTTTGGGTCATATAATGGCAGATCTAATGGGCAGGAGTCCACGTAGTTTGGGTCATATAATGGCAGATCTGATGGGCAGGAGTCCACGTAGTTTGGGTCATATAATGGCAGATCTGATGGGCAGGAGTCCACGTAGTTTGGGTCATATAATGGCAGATCTGATGGGCAGGAGTCCACGTAGTTTGGGTCATATAATGATAGGTCTGATGGTCAGGAAGTTACATACTTTTGGTCATATAGTAGTGGGTCTGATGGTCATGTGTCCACGTAGTTTGCGCCATATAGTGATAGATATGATGGTCAGAAGTTCACATACCTTTAGACATACAGTGGTAGATCTGATGGTCATAAGTCCAAGTAGTTTGAGTCATATAATGGTAGATCTGATGGGCAGGAGTCCACGTAGTTTGGGTCATATAATGGCAGATCTGTTGGGCAGGAGTCCACGTAGTTTGGGTCATATAATGGCAGATCTGATGGGCAGGAGTCCACGTAGTTTGGGTCATATAATGGCAGATCTGATGGGCAGGAGTCCACGTAGTTTGGGTCATATAATGATAGATCTGATGGTCAGGAAGTTACAAACTTTTGGTCATATAGTAGTGGGTCTGATGGTCATGAGTCCACGTAGTTTGGGCCATATAGTGATAGATATGATGGTCAGAAGTTCACATACCTTTAGGCATACAGTGGTAGATCTGATGGTCATAAGTCCAAGTAGTTGGGGTCATATAATGGTAGATCTGATGGGCAGGAGTCCACGTAGTTTGGGTCATATAATGGTAGATCTGATGGGCAGGAGTCCACGTAGTTTGGGTCATATAATGAGAGATCTGATGGTCAGGAAGTTACATTCTTTTGGTCATATAGTAGTGGGTCTGATGGTCATGAGTCCACGTAGTTTGGGCCATATAGTGATAGATATGATGGTCAGAAGTTCACATACCTTTAGGCATACAGTGGTAGATCTGATGGTCATAAGTCCAAGTAGTTTGAGTCATATAATGGCAGATCTGATGGTCATGATTCCACGTAGTTTGGGTCATATAATAGTAGATCTGATGGTCAGGAAGTTACATACTTTTTAGTCATACAGTAGTAGATCAGATTGTCAGTTCACTTACTTGAGGTCATATAGTGATAGATCTGATGGTCAGGAGTTCACATACTTTTGCTCATATAATGGTAGGCCTGATGGTCAGACGTCAACGCACTTTTGGTCATATAGTAGTGGGTCTGATGGTCATGAGTCCACGTAGTTTGAGTCACATAATGATAGACCTGAGAGTCAGGAGTTCAAACACCTTTAGTCATACAGGGATAGATCTGACAGTCATGAGTCCATGTGGTTTGGGTCATATATTGATAGATATGATGGTCCAGGAGTTCACACACCTTTAGGCATACAGTGGTAGATCTGATGGTCATAAGTCCAAGTAGTTTGAGTCATATAATGGTAGATTTGATGGGCAGGAGTCCACATAGCTTGGGTCATATAATGGCAGATCTGATGGGCAGGAGTCCACGTAGTTTGGGTCATATAATGGTAGATCTGATGGGCAGGAGTCCACGTAGTTTGGGTCATATAATGGCAGATCTGATGGGCAGGAGTCTATGTAGTTTGGGTCATATAATGGCAGATCTGATGGTCAGGAGTCCATGTAGTTTGGGTCATATAATGGTAGATCTGATGGTCAGGAGTCCACGTAGTTTGGGTCATATAATGGCAGATCTGATGGGCAGGAGACCACATAGTTTGGGTCATATAATGCCAGATCTGATGGGCAGGAGTCCACATAGTTTGGGTCATATAATGGCAGATCTGATGGGCAGGGGTCCACATAGTTTGGGTCATATAATGACAGATCTGATGGGCAGGAGTCCACGTAGTTTGGGTCATATAATGGCAGATCTGATGGTCAGGAGTTCACATACTTTTGCTCATATAATGGTAGGCCTGATGGTCAGACGTCAACGCACTTTTGGTCATATAGTAGTGGGTCTGATGGTCATGAGTCCACGTAGTTTGAGTCACATAATGATAGACCTGAGAGTCAGGAGTTCAAACACCTTTGGTCATACAGGGATAGATCTGACAGTCATGAGTCCATGTAGTTTGGGTCATATATTGATAGATATGATGGTCCAGGAGTTCACACACCTTTAGGCAAACAGTGGTAGATCTGATGGTCATAAGTCCAAGTAGTTTGAGTCATATAACGGTAGATTTGATGGACAGGAGTCCACATAGCTTGGGTCATATAATGGCAGATCTGATGGGCAGGAGTCCACGTAGTTTGGGTCATATAATGGTAGATCTGATGGGCAGGAGTCCACGTAGTTTGGGTCATATAATGGCAGATCTGATGGGCAGGAGTCTACGTAGTTTGGGTCATATAATGGCAGATCTGATGGTCAGGAGTCCATGTAGTTTGGGTCATATAATGGTAGATCTGATGGTCAGGAGTCCACGTAGTTTGGGTCATATAATGGCAGATCTGATGGGCAGGAGTCCACGTAGTTTGGGTCATATAATGGCAGATCTGATGGGCAGGAGTCCACGTAGTTTGGGTCATATAATGGCAGATCTGATGGGCAGGAGTCCACGTAGTTTGGGTCATATAATGGCAGATCTGATGGGCAGGAGTCCACGTAGTTTGGGTCATATAATGATAGGTCTGATGGTCAGGAAGTTACATACTTTTGGTCATATAGTAGTGGGTCTGATGGTCATGTGTCCACGTAGTTTGCGCCATATAGTGATAGATATGATGGTCAGAAGTTCACATACCTTTAGACATACAGTGGTAGATCTGATGGTCATAAGTCCAAGTAGTTTGAGTCATATAATGGTAGATCTGATGGGCAGGAGTCCACGTAGTTTGGGTCATATAATGGCAGATCTGTTGGGCAGGAGTCCACGTAGTTTGGGTCATATAATGGCAGATCTGATGGGCAGGAGTCCACGTAGTTTGGGTCATATAATGGCAGATCTGATGGGCAGGAGTCCACGTAGTTTGGGTCATATAATGATAGATCTGATGGTCAGGAAGTTACAAACTTTTGGTCATATAGTAGTGGGTCTGATGGTCATGAGTCCACGTAGTTTGGGCCATATAGTGATAGATATGATGGTCAGAAGTTCACATACCTTTAGGCATACAGTGGTAGATCTGATGGTCATAAGTCCAAGTAGTTGGGGTCATATGATGGTAGATCTGATGGGCAGGAGTCCACGTAGTTTGGGTCATATAATGGTAGATCTGATGGGCAGGAGTCCACGTAGTTTGGGTCATATAATGAGAGATCTGATGGTCAGGAAGTTACATTCTTTTGGTCATATAGTAGTGGGTCTGAAGGTCATGAGTCCACGTAGTTTGGGCCATATAGTGATAGATATGATGGTCAGAAGTTCACATACCTTTAGGCATACAGTGGTAGATCTGATGGTCATAAGTCCAAGTAGTTTGAGTCATATAATGGCAGATCTAATGGCCAGGAGTCCACATTGTTTGAGTCATATAATCATAGATCTGATGGGCATAAGTTCACAAAGTTTTGGTCATATAATGGTAGATCTGATGGTCAGGAGTCCACATAGTTTGGGTCATAATAGTATTGTAGATCTGAAGGTCAGTAGTACGTGTAGTTTTGGTCATACAGTGGTAGAGCTGATGCTCAAGAGTCTATATAGTTTTGGTCAAATAATGGTAGATCTGATGGTCAGGAGTCCATATACTTGAGGTCATATAGTGGTAGATCTGATGGTCATAAGTCCAAGTAGTTTGAGTCATATAATGGCAGATCTGATGGTCATGATTCCACGTAGTTTGGGTCATATAATAGTAGATCTGATGGTCAGGAAGTTACATACTTTTTAGTCATACAGTAGTAGATCAGATTGTCAGTTCACTTACTTGAGGTCATATAGTGATAGATCTGATGGTCAGGAGTTCACATACTTTTGCTCATATAATGGTAGGCCTGATGGTCAGACGTCAACGCACTTTTGGTCATATAGTAGTGGGTCTGATGGTCATGAGTCCACGTAGTTTGAGTCACATAATGATAGACCTGAGAGTCAGGAGTTCAAACACCTTTAGTCATACAGGGATAGATCTGACAGTCATGAGTCCATGTGGTTTGGGTCATATATTGATAGATATGATGGTCCAGGAGTTCACACACCTTTAGGCATACAGTGGTAGATCTGATGGTCATAAGTCCAAGTAGTTTGAGTCATATAATGGTAGATTTGATGGGCAGGAGTCCACATAGCTTGGGTCATATAATGGCAGATCTGATGGGCAGGAGTCCACGTAGTTTGGGTCATATAATGGTAGATCTGATGGGCAGGAGTCCACGTAGTTTGGGTCATATAATGGCAGATCTGATGGGCAGGAGTCTATGTAGTTTGGGTCATATAATGGCAGATCTGATGGTCAGGAGTCCATGTAGTTTGGGTCATATAATGGTAGATCTGATGGTCAGGAGTCCACGTAGTTTGGGTCATATAATGGCAGATCTGATGGGCAGGAGACCACATAGTTTGGGTCATATAATGCCAGATCTGATGGGCAGGAGTCCACGTAGTTTGGGTCATATAATGGCAGATCTGATGGGCAGGGGTCCACATAGTTTGGGTCATATAATGGCAGATCTGATGGGCAGGAGTCCACGTAGTTTGGGTCATATAATGGCAGATCTGATGGTCAGGAGTTCACATACTTTTGCTCATATAATGGTAGGCCTGATGGTCAGACGTCAACGCACTTTTGGTCATATAGTAGTGGGTCTGATGGTCATGAGTCCACGTAGTTTGAGTCACATAATGATAGACCTGAGAGTCAGGAGTTCAAACACCTTTGGTCATACAGGGATAGATCTGACAGTCATGAGTCCATGTAGTTTGGGTCATATATTGATAGATATGATGGTCCAGGAGTTCACACACCTTTAGGCAAACAGTGGTAGATCTGATGGTCATAAGTCCAAGTAGTTTGAGTCATATAACGGTAGATTTGATGGACAGGAGTCCACATAGCTTGGATCATATAATGGCAGATCTGATGGGCAGGAGTCCACGTAGTTTGGGTCATATAATGGTAGATCTGATGGGCAGGAGTCCACGTAGTTTGGGTCATATAATGGCAGATCTGATGGGCAGGAGTCTACGTAGTTTGGGTCATATAATGGCAGATCTGATGGTCAGGAGTCCATGTAGTTTGGGTCATATAATGGTAGATCTGATGGTCAGGAGTCCACGTAGTTTGGGTCATATAATGGCAGATCTGATGGGCAGGAGTCCACGTAGTTTGGGTCATATAATGGCAGATCTGATGGGCAGGAGTCCACGTAGTTTGGGTCATATAATGGCAGATCTGATGGGCAGGAGTCCACGTAGTTTGGGTCATATAATGGCAGATCTGATGGGCAGGAGTCCACGTAGTTTGGGTCATATAATGATAGGTCTGATGGTCAGGAAGTTACATACTTTTGGTCATATAGTAGTGGGTCTGATGGTCATGTGTCCACGTAGTTTGCGCCATATAGTGATAGATATGATGGTCAGAAGTTCACATACCTTTAGACATACAGTGGTAGATCTGATGGTCATAAGTCCAAGTAGTTTGAGTCATATAATGGTAGATCTGATGGGCAGGAGTCCACGTAGTTTGGGTCATATAATGGCAGATCTGTTGGGCAGGAGTCCACGTAGTTTGGGTCATATAATGGCAGATCTGATGGGCAGGAGTCCACGTAGTTTGGGTCATATAATGGCAGATCTGATGGGCAGGAGTCCACGTAGTTTGGGTCATATAATGATAGATCTGATGGTCAGGAAGTTACAAACTTTTGGTCATATAGTAGTGGGTCTGATGGTCATGAGTCCACGTAGTTTGGGCCATATAGTGATAGATATGATGGTCAGAAGTTCACATACCTTTAGGCATACAGTGGTAGATCTGATGGTCATAAGTCCAAGTAGTTGGGGTCATATGATGGTAGATCTGATGAGCAGGAGTCCACGTAGTTTGGGTCATATAATGGTAGATCTGATGGGCAGGAGTCCACGTAGTTTGGGTCATATAATGAGAGATCTGATGGTCAGGAAGTTACATTCTTTTGGTCATATAGTAGTGGGTCTGATGGTCATGAGTCCACGTAGTTTGGGCCATATAGTGATAGATATGATGGTCAGAAGTTCACATACCTTTAGGCATACAGTGGTAGATCTGATGGTCATAAGTCCAAGTAGTTTGAGTCATATAATGGCAGATCTAATGGCCAGGAGTCCACATTGTTTGAGTCATATAATCATAGATCTGATGGGCATAAGTTCACAAAGTTTTGGTCATATAATGTTCGATCTGATGGTCAGGAGTCCACATAGTTTGGGTCATAATAGTATTGTAGATCTGAAGGTCAGTAGTACGTGTAGTTTTGGTCATACAGTGGTAGAGCTGATGCTCAAGAGTCTATATAGTTTTGGTCAAATAATGGTAGATCTGATGGTCAGGAGTCCATATACTTGAGGTCATATAGTGGTAGATCTCATAGTCAGGAGTTCATATAATGGTAGGCCTAATGTTCAGAAGTCTATCTATCTTTGGTCATAGTCTATCTATTCGCCAGCAAGTGGTATATAGTATAATAAGGGCGGGGGGGAGTGTAAGCATTATATGTGACTGCCTGCAAACAGATTGGCCATTTACTGCTTTAGCCCACAACATGGACTCCGTGAGAACCCCTCTGTTACCCTGTATTATCATCTCCTGTCTGGCCACTTGGTGAGGATAACCGAAAAAGATTTACGGAGCCAGGAGAAGTTATAATATTATATTATGGTTAGTCGTTGGGTGATATTAACATTCTTTATTGCGGGTAATAAAATGTTTTAAAAAATATCAGCAAACTGTGAAATTAGAAGGGAAAAAAAGAATCACGTTCCTCGCTACTGGAAGGCACAGGGACCCGAGTGATGTGCACATTTATACGGGACGAGTTTTTGCGGCCAATCAGGTAATTAAAGTAATTGTTTCGTTTATTGAGAAAGAAATACAAAGCACAATAACTGTTTATTGGTGACAAGGTGTACTGAGGTTATGGCTGCCGGTGAACGGTAATTATTATAATACATGTATCTGGGGCGGACAGGTGATGAGTCAGAGTATTAGTAGGAGGGAATGATACTTGAGAAGTGCAGTAGGATAGGTACCTGGCATAGGATAGAGTGGGTGAAAGGGCATTTGGGTTGGCTCTACACAGCTTCCCGAACACATAACCGCACCCTGGGGCAGGACTACAGAACACCTTCCCACCTCTCCTTATCTCCACAATAGTAAGAGAACGGTGGGGTTCTGTACACCAGGGGTCTCCAAACTTTCTAAACAAAGAGACAGTTTACTTTCTTTCAGACTTGGGGCCAGACTGTGGCCATTGGGAGTAGAAAAGGTCATCAGTGGGAATAAACAATGCACCCCATCTTTGGTGTCAGGGGGAGGAATAGATCCCTGTCGGGAGGAATTGTGCCCCATCATTGGTGTCATCGGGCCCCATTGTTGGTGTCATAGGGAGGAATTGTGCCCTATCTTTGGTGTCATTGGGAGGAATTGTGCCCCATTGTTGGCATCATTGGGAAGAATTGTGCTCCATTGTTGGCGTCATTGGGAGGAATTGTGCCCCGTTATTGTCGTCATTGGAAGGAATTGTGCCTCATTGTTGGCGTCACTGGGACCCATTGTTGGTGTCATAGGGAGGAATTGTGCTCCATCATTTGTGTCATTGGGCCCCATTGTTGGCATCATTGGGAGGAATTGTGCCTCATTGTTGGCGTCACTGGGACCCATTGTTGGTGTCATAGGGAGGAATTGTACCCCATCATTGGTGTCATTGGGCCCTGTTGTTGGTGTCATAGGGAGGAATTGTGCCTCATTGTGGGCATCATTGGGAGGAAATGTGCCCCGTTGTTGGCATTATTGGGGAAATTGTGCCCTATCTTTGGTGTAATTGGGAGGAATTGTGCCGCTGTGTTGGTGTCATTGGGCCCCATTGTTGGTGTCATAGGGAGGAATTGTGCTCCATCATTTGTGTCATTGGGCCCCATTGTTGGCATCATTGGGGAGAATTCTGCCCCTTCATTGGTGTCAGTTGGGAAATTATGTCCCATTGTTGGTATTAGTGGATGAAAATAGTGCCCCAAGGGCTGGATAAAAGCAGGCCAAGGGCCACAGTGCGGAGACCACTGCTGTAGACCACAGAGAAAGCTGGGAACGATATATGAGTGCACAGGAAGTTATCATCTGACAAGACTTCTGGCAGGATCAACTAGTATTTTTATTTTTTGCAGTTATTAGACAGATATAACAAATACTTTTAATTGGATATTTAACAGACTGCATGGGAGCACGTGAGAGACATTCATTGTTGGGTTGTACATGGACTCATTTTTGGGGTGTACATGGACTCATTGTTGGGGTGTACATAAGCTCATTGTTGGGATGTACATAGACTCATTGTTGGGGTGTACGTGGACTCCTAGTTGGGGTGTACATGGACTCATAGTTGGGGTGTACATGGACTCATTGTTGGGGTGTACATAAGCTCATTGTTGGGGTGTACATAAGCTCATTGTTGGGGTGTACATGGACTCATAGTTGGGGTGTACATGGACTCATTGTTGGGGTGTACATAAGCTCATTGTTGGGGTGTACATGGACTCATTGTTGGGGTGTACATAAGCTCATTGTTGGGATGTACATAGACTCATTGTTGGGGTGTACGTGGACTCATAGTTGGGGTGTACATGGACTCATAGTTGGGGTGTACATAAGCTCATTGTTGGGGTGTACATGTACTTATTGTTGGGGTGTACATAGGCTCATTGTTGGGGTGTACATGGACTCATTGTTGGGGTGTACATGGACTCATTGTTGGGGTGTACATAGGCTCATTGTTGGGGTGTACATAGGCTCATTGTTGGGGTGTACATGGACTCATTGTTGGGGTGTACATGGACTCATTGTTGGGGTGTACGTAGGCTCATTGTTGGGGTGTACATAGACTACCTTAAAGCAGCCCATTCACTTGAATGGGCTAGCATTCACAATGCAACAGTGTACTGTAGGTGTGTGGCTTTAGTGCAATGGGTTTCATTGAAAATGAATGGCACAACAACATTCATGTTACCTGTATTGCCACAATATTTGTAGTGTAAATACAGTCACTGGGTGTGTCACAATAGCGGACTCCCCCCTGCTGTTACCATGTGGCTGGCCATTGTACAAATACATCACAATAGCTGGGCCCCCCTGCTGTCAACCTGTGGCCGTCCATTGTAACAATACATTACATTCACAATAGCCAAAGCCCAGGTCCAGGAAGTAGATGGTGACCCTGGATGATGACTAAACAAAGATGGCCCCATCCTTCTAGAGAGAAAGGACATTGTCAGGGTGAGTACTGGCACACACCATTCCCAGTTTTATTTGGGGTAATCATGCGCCTCCTTCTAGGTGATACTTGGGGGGGGGGGGGTGATGGCACACCTTCCTCTGGGCGATATTTGGAGTGATGGCACATCCCCTCCTGGGTGATATTTGGGGTGAAGGTGTAACGCCTCCTGGGTTATATTTTTGGGAATGGGTGAGGGCGACAGTGGAAATCTATTGGGGTGATGGCGCACCCCCTCCTGGGTGATATTTGGGGTGATGGCGCACCTCCTTCTGGGTGATATTTGGGGTGATGGCGCACCTCCTCCTGGATGATATTTGGGGTGATGGCGCACCTCCTCCTGGGTGATATTTGGGGTGATGGCGCACCTCCTCCTGGGTGATATTTGGGGTGATGGCGCACCTCCTCCTGGGTGATATTTGGGGTGATGGCGCACCTCCTCCTGGGTGATATTTGGGGTGATGGCGCACCTTCTCCTGGGTGATATTTAAAGTGATGGCGCACCTCCTTCTGGGTGATATTTGGGGTGATTGCGCACCTCCTCCTGGGTGATATTTGGGGTGATGGTGCACCTCCTCCTGGGTGATATTTGGGGTGATGGCGCACCTTCTCCTGGGTGATATTTAAAGTGATGGCGCACCTCCTCCTGGGTGATATTTGGGGTGATGGCGCACTTCCTCCTGGGTGATATTTGGGGTGATGGCGCACCTCCTCCTGGGTGATATTTGAAGTGATGGCGCACCTCTTTCTGGGTGATATTTGGGGTGATGGCGCACCTCCTCCTGGGTGATATTTGGGGTGATGGCGCACTTCCTCCTGGGTGATATTTGGGGTGATGGCGCACCTCCTCCTGGGTGATATTTGGGGTGATGGCGCACCTCCTTCTGGGTGATATTTGGAGTGATGGCGCACCTCCTTCTGGGTGATATTTAGGGTGATGGCGCACCTCCTCCTGGGTGATATTTGGGGTGATGGCGCACCTCCTCCTGGGTGATATTTGGGGTGATGGCGCACCTTCTCCTGGGTGATATTTAAAGTGATGGCGCACCTCCTTCTGGGTGATATTTGGGGTGATTGCGCACCTCCTCCTGGGTGATATTTGGGGTGATGGCGCACTTCCTCCTGGGTGATATTTGGGGTGATGGCGCACCTCCTCCTGGGTGATATTTGAAGTGATGGCGCACCTCCTTCTGGGTGATATTTGGGGTGATGGCGCACCTCGTCCTGGGTGATATTTGGGGTGATGGCGCACCTCCTCTTATGTGATATTTGAAGTGATGGCGCACCTCCTTCTGGGTGATATTTGGGGTGATGGCGCACCTCCTCCTGGGTGATATTTGGGGTGATGGCGCACCTCCTCCTGGGTGATATTTGAGGTGATGGCGCACCTCCTTCTGGGTGATATTTGAGGTGATGGCGCACCTCCTTCAGGGTGACATTTGGGGTGATGGCGCACCTCCTTCTGGGTGAAAGGTGAGTGCAATGGTGCACCTCCTTAGTTTTGTATGGGGTGATGGCAACCCTCTTTCTGAGTTATATTTGGGGTGATAGGTGAGTACAATGGTTCGCCTCACTCTCAGTGATATTTGGGGTGGTGGCACCCCTTGTTCTCAGTGATATTTGGGGTGATGGCACCCCTCGTTCTCAGTGATATTTGGGGTGATGGCACACCTTCTTTAGGATGATAGGTGAGTACAATTGTGCACCTCCTTTTACGTTTTATATGGGCTGATGGCACCCCTCTTTCTGAGTTATATTTGGGGTGATAGGTGAGTACAATGGTGCACCTCAGTCTCAGTGATATTTGGGGTGAGGGCACCCCTCTTTCTCAGTGATATTCGGGGTGATGGCACCCCTCTTTCTCAGTGATATTTGGGGTGATGTCGCCCCCTTTTACCCTGGCTCCTGTCTGAGGCTTGTGTGAAAGGAGATAGTTTCCTCTCTCAGGCACATAATCATCATGTTATAAACAAAACCGCCATTATTTGATGTGGCACACACAGAAGGGAGCCATGGCCCATGTATGTGACATTACAAAATGGCCTCCTTGTGTATTGAGGCCCCTTTGTACCCTCGCCTCTCTTCATATATCAGGGTCCCAACTTTATGGCGATGTGTTTGGTCACCATGACAATACAAAATGGCCTCCTTGTATATCGGGGGTTCCTTCCCCCCCTCATATATCCGAGGGGTGTCTGGTTTTCATACATGGATCAGCCATGTTTTTCACACACTGCTCCCCCTCATATATTGGGGTCCCCTTCTCCATGGCGTTGTGTTTGTCATCATGACGATACAAAATGGCCTCCTTGTATATTGGGGGTCCTCCCCCCCTCATATATCGGAGGGGTGTCGGGTTTTATGGTTTGTAGAAGGACATATATTGCCCCTCATACATGGGGCAGCCATGTTTTTTCACACATTGCTCCCCCTCATATATTGGGGTCCTCTTCTCCATGGTGTTGTGTTTGGTTGCCATGACAATATAAAATGGTCTCCCTGTATATCGGGGGTCCTCCCCCCCTCATATATCGGAGGGGTGTCTGGTTTTATGGTTTGTAGAAGGACATATATTGCCCCTCATACATGGGGCAGCCATGTTTTTTTCACACACTGCTCCCCCTCATATATTGGAGTCCCCTTCTCCATGGCAATGTGTTTGGTCACCATGACGATACAAAATGGCCTCCTTGTATATCAGAGGGGTGTCGGGTTTCATGGTTTTTAGGACATATATAGTGCCCCTCATACATGGGGCAGCCATGTTTTTTCACACTGTTCCTCCTCATATATTGGGGTCCCCTTCTCCATGGTGTTGTGTTTGGTTGCCATGACAATACAAAATGGCCTCCCTGTATATGGGGGTCCTTCCCCCCTCATATATCGGAGGGGTGTTGGGTTTTATGGTTTGTAGGACATATATAGTGCCCCTCATACATGGGGCAGCCATGTTTTTTCACACACTGCTCCCCCTCATATATTGGGGTCCCCTTCTACATGGTGATGTGTTTGGTTGCCATGACAATACAAAATGGCCTCCCTGTATATCGGGGGTCCTTCCCCCCTCATTTATCGGAGGGGTGTCGGGTTTCATGGTTTGTAGGACATATATAGTGCCCCTCATACATGGGGCAGCCATGTTTTTTCACACACTGCTCCCCCTCATATATTGGGGTCCCTTTCTCCATGGTGTTGTTTGGTTGCCATGACAATACAAAATGGCCTCCCTGTATATCGGGGTCCTTCCCCCCTCATATATCGGAGGGGTGTCGGGTTTCATGGTTTGTAGGACATATATAGTGCCCCTCATACATGGGGCAGCCATGTTTTTTCACACACTGTTCCCCCTCATATATTGGGGTCCCCTTCTCCATGGTGACGTGTCTGTTCACATTTATTGCCCCCTCTCAGCCATGTTTTTCTCACATTGATCCCCCTTATATACTGGGGTCCCCCTCAGCCATGTTTTTCACACACTAATTCCCCTCAGTACAGGATGGAGCCGGGCCCGGTCATATCTGGCCTCAGTCAGACGTGTCCTGGGCTCAGACATGGCCGTCCTCCCCTCCTCCATTCTGTCTCTGAGGGGGAACAGGAATGAGCTCTCCTTCCTGGAGGGAATAGCGCTAGCGGGCGGGGCCTCTTGCCGTCGCGCAGCCAATGAGCCGGCCTGAAACGCAGAGCGACGTGCTGGCTCGCCAATCCCACTCCGGGCGCCGGTGACTGTCAGCCGGCTCGACCAGTGAGCGGGCGAGGTGCTTGGCGGGCTTGGCCTCTGCAGTAAGGGAGTCACGTGCGCTTGGCCGACCAATGAGTTACGTCTTCGTGGGGGGATGGTGGTTGAAGAAAAGGCTCCTTCGCCATCCGGGGGCGTATCCCTTCCCCACCGAGGTACCGGCCAATAACGCTCCGAGCCGGTCGGCCGCCGGGTTGAGTGGCGGGCTCGCCTCCCAATCACGGAGGAGGAGCGCTGAGAAGCACGTCCTACGTCGCAGAGAGACGGCCAATGGGAGCGCGGCTGGGCGTGGCTTCCAGGTGGGTATATAATAGGCGGTCACCGGCTACGAAGAAGCTTCCGCTCTGAGGATGTCTGCGAGTTACGATAACCGGTAAGTGTGAGGGGGGGGGGATGATGGCGGCGGCGGCGGCGGGCCCGGGGGCCCTGAGAAGGGCATACATGGTGGGTGGCGGGACACAGGTAGCGGGGTGAAGGATAATCTGTGAGGAGTCTTCTCCGGGATTCTTCTCTCCTTCCCCCGACCTTAATATCACCCGGGAGGAGGGGACCCCACTTTATTATACCGGGGAGCTCTCCGTACCGCGGTCTCCTTTCCCTTTTCCGGGCTCTGATGGCGGCCGGCGCACGTGGGCGCTCCGACACCGAGTGTGGGGGAAGGAGGGGGGGGGGAAGAGAGACAAGATGGCCGCCGGGATGGGGGAGGGGGAACTTTCCTCTAAGATGGCGGATACTTCCGGTACTGCACGTGGACGGGGTGGGGGGGAGGAGGAATCCGCCTTGCATCGGAGGACTACAACCCCCAGCATGGCCCTATAGAGAGACGATATACAGTGAGGTCTATGACTGCAATCATGGAAGAGTCTATATTATGGGGCTGCGACCCCCAACATGGCCCTCTAGGGGGCGACATGGAGCTATGAGGACGATGACTGCCAGCATGGCCCTGTAGAGGGCGGTGTACGGAGGACTACAACCCCCAGCATGGCCCTATAGAGGGTGGTGTATGGAGGACTATAACCCCCAGCACCACTGGTTCTATGTTACCCTCTAGGGGGCGATATACAGGACGCATGGAAGGTTCTGTATTATAGGGGACTGCAACCCCCAACATGGCCCTAGAGGGGGCGGTGTATGGAGGACTACAACCCCCAGCATGGCTGATTCTAGATAATGTGGCCCTGCAGCCCCCAGCATGGCCTTCTGGGGGTGATGTATAGCACTACAACCCCCAGCATGACTAATTCTTGTTTATGAGGGGACTACAACCCCCAGCATGACTAATTCTTTATGGGGGACTACAACCCCCAGCATGGCCCTATAGGGGCGATGTATAGTAATGAGGGCAGCTATGGAGGACTGCAACCCCCAGCATGGCCCTCCTAGGGGGTGATGTGAGCTACAACTCCCAGCATGACTAATTCTGGTTTATGGGGAACTAAAACCCCCAGCATGGCCCTATAGGGGGCGAGGTAATGAGGGCAGCGATGGAGGACTACAACCCCCAGCATGGCTTATTCTATATTATGGGGCACTGCAACCCCCAGAATGGCCCTCTAAGGGGTGATGTGTAGCACTACAACCCCCAGCATGGCCCTATAGAGGGTGACATACAGTACCAAGGATTGTAAACCTCCAGCGTGGCCCTATAGGATGGTGTACTCAGGACTACAATGCTCTAGCATGACTAATGGGGACGACAACCTCCGGCATGGTACTCTAGAGGGCGACCTACAGTACTGAGGACTTCAGCCCCTGCATGGCCCTATAGGGGAAGATGTATAGTAATGAGGGCAGTGTATGGAGGACTATAACCCCCAGCATGGCTGATTCAATATTATGGGGCACTGCAACCCCCCCTGTATGGCCCTATAGGGGTGATGTATAGCACTGAGGAATACAACCCCCAGCTTGATTGGTTCTGGTTTATGGGCGACTACAACCCTAAGCATGGCCCTATGGGAGTGACATACCGTTGAGGACTGCAACCATCAGCATGACCTATTCTCTATGGGGGATTACAATTCCCAGTGGGGACCTGTATAGTAGAGGACTACAGCTCCCAGCATGGTGGTTTGTTTTTGTGGGGGGACTACAACCCCTAGCCCGGTCCTCTAGCGCTCAGTGTAGCTCCCAGCATGGCTGATTCTGTCTTATGGAAAGACTACAACTCTGAGCATGGCCCTGTAGTAGGCTTAATGGGTTGGTGGACTACAACTCACAGCATGGCCTGGAGGGGTTGATATAATTTCTGATCTTTCAGTGGGGGGGGGGGTATGGACTACAACTCATGATGGGCCTCCATAGTTTATAGACACCTCCGATAATTAGACATATAAAGCCAGTGGTTCTGACCATGGTCTGGGGGAGGGGTTATGTAGAACTACTACTCCCAGTGTGGTCTGTGGATGGTCTCATTGGGTTAGGTAATCGGGGGAGGGGGGGGTCACATTCCTTCCCAGGTGATGAGACGACGTATTCTCCATTCTGAGGTACTACAACTCCCATCACTGAGGATGGATCCTCCCCGGGTTATGTAATGTGTACTCTTGTTTTGTGTTGCCAGAAACTACAACCCCCAGCATGGCCTGGAGGACTTCAGTAATGAGTCTCCACACAGCTTATGGAATGGCATGTAATCTGTATTTTAGATGATCGGCCATATCTCCGGGGAGGTACTACAACCCCCTCTCCCCCCCGGCTGGTTGTGGAATGTGTGGTCTATAGATGACGTAGGTCGGGTCTGGTGGTGGGTCACATGACCCCCTGTCTCTTTCCAGTCCTCTGTCCCCGATGGTTCTGGATGCTCGGTGTCAGTCCTGCAGGGGTTACACAATGTGCATTCGTCAGCGGTATGACTAAGCCGGGGGATGGGTTATCGCTGGGCTCCAGCCGGGGGTGGGTGGGGGTCCTGTGCAACCCTGGCGTGTCTCAGGTATCCGCCCAATGTTCTCAGCCTGTGTGACGTCACGCTGTCATACATTCCCGGGGCCGCTCCGCCCCTGGAAAAAGGTCCTCGGTCTATTAACTCGTGTGCAGCTGGGCCTGAGACGTATCTACGTCATTAAGACTTTCCACTACTACTGGGCCCCAGTATCAGATCCCAGGGAAGGCCGTACACGGCCACCAATCCCCAGAGGTCCTCGCTGGGATACCAGGCTCTACACTGCCATGGGGTCCTGGATTGGATCTCAGGGAGGCTGTGTACAGTGTTCCTCTGTTCTCATGTTTCTGGTGGTCATGGCCTCAGCAGTTTCTCAAACCTTCCTCTGCTGTCACAAACAGGCCACGTCTTCCAAAATCCTACCACTGGTGCTGTAAAGGCAGTCAGCCTGTATTGCCCGTAATTCCATGAAGATCTGGTTGACTGATTTGAGAAATTTCCATACGGTTTTTAATCTGTGATCAGATTTGAGACTCAAAATTTTTAGTGTAGCTGGCTGTTTTGGCCGTCTTGTCTTGTAGTCCTTTATTTACTGTCCTCCAGTGACGCCCACAGCCCTTTATTATCACTCTACTAGTAATTGTATATCCCCATCACATAATGCCAGGGTCTGAGGAAAGCTCCCAGCAGCCTCGACTCGACTTTCAGGGAATGTAGGTGCAGATCTAGTGCTAGGCTTTTGGGGGTGGCTAAGCATGAAGAATTTAGTGTAAATGGTTTTTATTGTATAGGATAAGAACTGCTGCAGTTCCCCCTTTAAAGTGGACCTGTTCTAGAAACACAATGTCCCATGGGTTCAGTGGTGACTGGTTCTTTGGGTTTCTTTATAAGTTCAGGGGTTGAATGTCTGTTTGAGGTTTCATTTGATGCTGGTTCTCTTTGGGTTCTTGTATGGGGTTCAGTGGTGACTGGTTCTCCTTGGGTTCCTTCATAGGTTCTTGTATGGGGTTCAGTGGTGACTGGTTCTCCTTGGGTTCCTTCATAGGTTCTTGTATGGGGTTCAGTGGTGACTGGTTCTCCTTGGGTTCCTTCATAGGTTCTTGTATGGGGTTCAGTGGTGACTGGTTCTCCTTGGGTTCCTTCATAGGTTCTTGTATGGGGTTCAGTGGCGACTGGTTCTCTTTGGGTTCTTCTGTGGGTTCAATGATGGCTGGTTCTCCGGGTTGCTTCATGGTGTCAGTGGTGAGGTTCTTTCAGGGGCCAGCGTATTTCCCACCCTCCCCTGTCACTGGGCAAGGGCACATCACGTGATGTGTGTCTTATATCTGACAGGGGCAGAGTGACCCCCCATATTCATCCCAGCACAGCTGTGTGGTCACTGTCAGCTGGTTCATGCTATGGGGACAAACTTTGTTAGGAGATTTTCTTTGGGTTCCTCCAGAAGGCTTGTGTTCTTCATCCCAGCACAGCTGTGTGGTCACTGTCAGCTGGTTCATGCTATGGGGACAAACTTTGTTAGGAGATTTTCTTTGGGTTCCTCCAGAAGGCTTGTGTTCCTTTTGAGGTTTGTGGTGACTGGTTCTCTTTGGGTTCCTTCATGGGTTCAGTGGTGGTTGGTTCTCTTTGGGTTCTTGTATGGGATTCAGTGGTGGTTGGTTCTCTCTTTGGGTTCTTTCATAGGTTCTTGTAAGGGGTTTCAGTGGTTGGTTCGCTATGGGGTTTAGTGGTGGTTGGTTCTCTTTGGGTTGTATGGGATTCAGTGGTGGTTGGTTCTCTCTTTGGGTTCTTTCATAGGTTCTTGTATGGGGTTCAGTGGGGACTGGTTCTCTTTGGGTTTCTTCATAGGTTCTTATATAGGGTTCAGTGGTGACTGGTTCTCTTTGGGTTTCTTAGGTTCTTGTATGGTGGTAGTTGGTTCTCTGGGTTTCTTCATGGGGTCAGTGGTGACAGGTTCTTTCAGTGAGCCCCAGCTGATGACTTGGGTTGAGTCTTTGGTGATCCTGACGCCAAGGGGGGTCAGTCATGTGGGGGCATGTAGGGTCCCCCCAGGCTGACCTTGTTGGGGAGCACTGTAGGGTGACTTCTGAGCTCACATTGTGGGAGTCAGAAGGCCCCAATAGGCTTCAGATTCTACAAAAATATTACTGGTCAGAGGTGTCATAACCGTCATCTTGTCATGAAGTCTTCTGATACATACAATGTGCCTTTTTTAACAAGTGGTGTGTTTTTTTTTTTTTTTTTTCGTTTCTAGAGAAAGATCTAGAGACAATGGGCCCGAAGGTATGGAGCCCGATGGTATCATTGAGGTAAGTGGTGCTCTTGTGTTGTACTTTGCTTTAGTAGTACATTTTCTGACTTCATGCCATCCAATGGTAATGAATCAACTCAGGACACAAATGTCATAATTGGACATTCTTGGAGTTCCATACTGCAAAGACTATTATTGGTGAACTTATATGATGGGAGGGAACTTTACTTGGTATTTAATCATCATGTTTGTGATAGTAGTCACCTCTGAAATCCTGTGACTGAATAAAGGCCCATTCACACCAAAACACTTATGAGGCAACTGCTTTTTTACAAATGCCTAAACTCCCAAAGTTTGAGTGGATCTGTGCCGTGCTTGTAAAGGATGATGCCGGTGCGATGGTGGCCCACTGTAGATGCGTTGTGGTGCCGTCTTTTTTTTCTCCATAGGGTTCAGTGGTGACTTGTTCTTTGGATTCCTTCAGAGGTCTAGTGGTATCCAGGGGCCAGCGTAGTTCCCACCCTCCCCCCTGTCACTGGGCAAGGGCGCATCACGTGATGTGTGTCTTATATCTGACGGGGGCAGAGTGACCCCCCATATTCATCCCAGCACAGCTGTGTGGTCACTGTCAGCTGGTTCATGCTATGGGGACAAACCTTACTGGGTGGGTTCCTTCAGAAGTCTGGTGTTGGGTTTAAGCCTTGAGATTGTGGGGGGTTATGGTGATGGGACTGCCAGCTTGAACCCTTCTGTTTTCTCCGCAGAGTAACTGGAATGAGGTGGTGGACAGTTTTGACGATATGGCCCTGTCAGAGTCTCTCCTGAGAGGAATTTACGCCTATGGTTTTGAGAAACCGTCTGCTATCCAACAGCGAGCTATTCTACCTTGTATCAAGGGTAAGTGGACATCCCCCATGTTGTCTTCATTATTCTACAGAACTATCCCATAGAACTCTTATGTTCAGCTCCATTGTGCAGCACACTGCTCTGTCCTCTCCGGGGTGGTTATGTGAGTGGTCTGCATGAGGTTTCTGGTGGGACGCGGCTCTTGTATCCTGGAAAGGGTGGAGCTGAGTTTTGGGGTTGCATGCAGTCCAGGTCTGTTTGGGTTTTCTCTGCATCCCTGTCTGGGTTCGGCACACTTGGGTTATGTCCCCCTGGGCTTGGTGTGGCATGCATGGGTTGCGTCCCCCTGGGCGTGACATGGCACACTTGGGTTGCATTAGAAATAGCGGTGTAGGGGACTTGCCACTCAAATATGGAGGTTTTTCCTTGCAGGCGCTATAACATTTCTCCCAGACAGCTGTAAAGTGAGCTTCCCACATTCTCCACTCTAGAAGAGTTGTCATTGCTTTTGCCCCCCCCATGTATAGTTCCTAGATATATGAAGGGAGGTTAGGTTAAACGTGGGCTTAGTGCAGCCGTAGTAAGCTTGCGGTCTCTCTGCAGGTTATGATGTCATCGCTCAGGCTCAGTCTGGAACTGGGAAAACAGCCACATTTGCCATTTCTATCCTCCAGCAAGTTGAGCTGGATATGAAGGCCACTCAAGCCCTGGTCTTGGCCCCAACCCGAGAGTTGGCCCAGCAGGTGAGTACAGAGTGATGTGTTTGTGGATGGGACTCCTGGTGGGGGATGGTTCTCTTGTGCAGATGGGGGGGGCATTGCCTCCTGTTGGTGAGCAGACTGGTGTGTGATCTGGATGGTTTCCACTCGGTGAGTTGTAGGGACTCCTGTTGGCGCAGTGAGGTGTGTGGATGAGGTGGGTGCACTTAGTCTGAGCTCTGTAAGTGGTCCTTTTACATCAAAGGGGCTTAGCGGTCCCTTAGAAAATGTTAAAAGCGGCCTACAGCACCACCTACTGGCTCAAACCAAAACTACAACTATTAGTGTTCATGGATTCGTTGACATCGTTGCATGTTTTTTCCTTTCAGATCCAGAAGGTGGTAATGGCGCTGGGAGACTACATGGGCGCCGGGTGTCACGCCTGTATTGGCGGCACCAACGTGCGAGCGGAGGTACAGAAGCTTCAATCGGAAGCTCCACACATAGTGGTCGGCACTCCAGGGAGAGTATTCGACATGTTGAACAGGCGATACCTGTGTAAGTATCTATCCAGGGGGGCGGTGTATTTTCCCCCTGTCACTGGGCAAGGGTGCATCATGTGATGTGTGTCTTATATCTGACGGGGGCAGAGTGACCCCCATATTCATCCCAGCACAGCTGTGTGTGGTCACTGTCAGCTGGTTCATGCTATGGGGACAAGCCTTACTGGAGGGTTCTAGGGAATGCAGATGAAGCACCCCCCTTAGTTCTGCTTGGGGGGGGGGGGGGGGTTATGGTAACTTCTGGCATTGTCTAACCCACCTTGTTTCCTTTCAGCTCCCAAATATATAAAGATGTTTGTTCTGGACGAGGCCGATGAAATGTTGAGCCGAGGGTTCAAGGACCAGATCTACGATATTTTCCAGAAGCTGAGCAGTAACGCTCAGGTAAGGGGAGACTGCTGTAAAATTGTATTGATTTGGGGGGGGGGGGGGTGGAACATCAACCTTTTGGGTATGGTCTCCTGCAAGGTCTTTGCATAAAGAGCTTGAAGAGCACCATATGGTTTGGTCAAGTCTGATGCCATTGGCATGGGTTGGAATAGTTCCGGTAGTGGACAGAACATATAGGCTGCTCTAATGATGATATCCCATGCGTGTCATCTGAAGCCCATGTCTCCCTCTTGCGGCAGCTCTCTGGTCAGCGTCTTGCCGGCCAGAATAGTCTGCCCCAGAGGAGTCTGGGAAATGATCACACCACTTTGTCTGAAAGCAACCTTTTTCATCATCCATGGATCTCGGCTTGCCATTGGAGGGGCATCTCTTAATTAATCTTGTCTTTGTCCCAGGTGGTGCTGCTCTCGGCCACCATGCCCTCTGACGTGTTGGAGGTGACGAAAAAGTTCATGAGGGACCCAATCCGTATCCTGGTGAAGAAGGAAGAGCTGACTCTGGAGGGTATCCGGCAGTTCTACATCAATGTGGAGCGTGAGGTGGGTGTCGCCCTAGCAATAACTCCCCTCCCCCCCTTCCCTGTCACTGGGCAAGGATGCGTCACATGATGGCGTGTATTCTTATATCTGACAGGGGTATATAATACAACCCCATATTCATCCCAGTGCAGCCGCTCAGTCACTGTCAGCTGGTTCATGCTGTGGGGACAGATCTTTACCTTGGGGCCACGGCTGGCCCTTGCCTTGTACCTCAGTTGTGTTTGTGTGATCCTCAATCTTTTTTTTTTTTTTTTTTCAGGAGTGGAAGTTGGACACGCTCTGCGATCTCTACGAGACGCTCACCATCACACAGGCTGTCATCTTTATAAACACCCCGCCGGAAGGTGGACTGGCTGACGGAGAAGATGCACGCAAGAGACTTCACTGTGTCCGCTCTGGTGAGTCTTCCGATTATGTTCTAACGTCTACCCCGGATCACTGGGCAAGGACACGTCACGTGGCGTGTAGTCTTATATCTGACTGGGGTATAGAGTCCACCCATGTTCATCCCAGTACAGCTATTGTGACTGTCAGCTGGTTCATGCCATGGGGACATGAATAACATCAACTGAATATGTTCTAACCGCCCTTTATTTCCAGCACGGTGACATGGACCAGAAGGAGAGAGATGTCATTATGAGGGAGTTCCGATCCGGGTCCAGTCGTGTCCTCATTACTACAGATCTGCTGGTGAGTGTTGCTGACTGTACAGCCAAGCCATTCATTAGATACCAGTGACATCACTGAGAATGCAGCCAATCCAGTCACTAGAGACCAGTGACATTGCATGTCCTTTTCTCCTGTACTTCTGGTTGGTCTAACCAGAGTTTAACCCCCTTGTTTCCTCCATGCAGGCTCGAGGAATTGATGTCCAGCAGGTCTCCCTGGTCATTAACTATGACTTGCCAACAAACAGAGAAAACTATATTCACAGGTAAGTTGCCATCCATGATGTATGTTGTACCCAGGGGCACCCTCTCTGCCCAGCCTCCATGCTGGATGCGGACAGTAGACTCTTGGGAGATGAATTGGGACCATGCTCCACCGCGATTAACGCTGTACAGTCGTGTTTCGCAACTTAAACATGGCCTACACCACCAACTATGAGCCTTGATGTCTTCATGCTTGTTCTTCCCCTCCTTGTTCTTCCTCTCCTCCTCCTCTCCTTGTTCTTCCTCTCCTCCTCTCCTTGTTCTTCCTTTCTTCCTCTCCTTGTTCTTCCTCTCCTCCTCTCCTTGTTCTTCCTCTCCTTGTTCTTCCTCTCCTTGTTCTTCCTCTCCTCCTCCTCTCCTTGTTCTTCCTCTCCTCCTCCTCTCCTTGTTCTTCCTCTCCTCCTCCTCTCCTTGTTCTTCCTCTCCTCCTCCTCTCCTTGTTCTTCCTCTCCTCCTCCTCTCCTTGTTCTTCCTCTCCTCCTCCTCCTCCTCCTCCTCTCCTTGTTCTTCCTCTCCTCCTCTCCTTGTTCTTCCTCTCCTCCTCTCCTTGTTCTTCCTCTCCTCCTCTCCTTGTTCTTCCTCTCCTCCTCTCCTTGTTCTCCTTGTTCTTCCTCTCCTCCTCCTCTCCTTGTTCTTCCTCTCCTTGTTCTTCCCCTCCTCCTCCTCCTCCTCCTCCTCTCCTTGTTCTTCCTCTCCTCCTCCTCCTCCTCCTCCTCTCCTTGTTCTTCCTCTCCTCCTCCTCCTCGTTCTTCCTCTCCTCCTCCTCCTCCTCGTTCTTCCTCTCCTCCTCCTCCTCCTCCTCTCCTTGTTCTTCCTCTCCTCCTCCTCCTCCTCCTCCTCTCCTTGTTCTTCCTCTCCTCCTCCTCCTCTCCTTGTTCTTCCTCTCCTTGTTCTTCCTCTCCTTGTTCTTCCTCTCCTTGTTCTTCCTCTCCTTGTTCTTCCTCTCCTTGTTCTTCCCCTCCTCTCCTCCTCCTCCTCCTCTCCTTGTTCTTCCTCTCCTCCTCCTCCTCTCCTTGTTCTTCCTCTCCTCCTCCTCCTCCTCTCCTTGTTCTTCCTCTCCTCCTCCTCCTCCTCCTCCTCCTCTCCTTGTTCTTCCTCTCCTCCTCTCCTTGTTCTTCCTCTCCTCCTCTCCTTGTTCTTCCTCTCCTCCTCTCCTTGTTCTCCTTGTTCTTCCTCTCCTCCTCCTCTCCTTGTTCTTCCTCTCCTTGTTCTTCCCCTCCTCCTCCTCCTCCTCCTCTCCTTGTTCTTCCTCTCCTCCTCCTCCTCCTCCTCCTCTCCTTGTTCTTCCTCTCCTCCTCCTCCTCGTTCTTCCTCTCCTCCTCCTCCTCCTCGTTCTTCCTCTCCTCCTCCTCCTCCTCCTCTCCTTGTTCTTCCTCTCCTCCTCCTCCTCCTCCTCCTCTCCTTGTTCTTCCTCTCCTCCTCCTCCTCCTCCTCCTCTCCTTGTTCTTCCTCTCCTTGTTCTTCCTCTCCTTGTTCTTCCTCTCCTTGTTCTTCCTCTCCTTGTTCTTCCTCTCCTTGTTCTTCCCCTCCTCTCCTCCTCCTCCTCTCCTTGTTCTTCCTCTCCTCCTCCTCCTCTCCTTGTTCTTCCTCTCCTCCTCCTCCTCCTCCTCTCCTTGTTCTTCCTCTCCTCCTCCTCCTCCTCCTCTCCTTGTTCTTCCTCTCCTCCTCCTCCTCTCCTTGTTCTTCCTCTCCTCCTCTCCTTGTTCTTCCTCTCCTTGTTCTTCCTCTCCTCCTCCTCCTCCTCCTCCTCCTCTTGTTCTTCCTCTCCTCCTCCTCCTCCTCCTCCTCCTCTTGTTCTTCCTCTCCTCCTCCTCCTCTTGTTCTTCCTCTCCTCCTCCTCCTCCTCTCCTTGTTCTTCCTCTCCTCCTCCTCCTCCTCCTCTCCTTGTTCTTCCTCTCCTCGTTCTTCCTCTCCTCCTCTCCTTGTTCTTCCTCTCCTTGTTCTTCCTCTCCTCCTCCTCCTCCTCCTCCTCCTCCTCCTCCTCTTGTTCTTCCTCTCCTCCTCCTCCTCCTCCTCTCCTCCTCCTCCTCCTCCTCCTCCTCCTCCTCCTCCTCCTCCTCTTGTTCTTCCTCTCCTCCTCCTCCTCCTCTTGTTCTTCCTCTCCTCCTCCTCCTCCTCTCCTTGTTCTTCCTCTCCTCCTCCTCTCCTCCTCCTCCTCCTCCTCTCCTTGTTCTTCCTCTCCTCCTCCTCTCCTTGTTCTTCTTCTTTTCTCTTCTCTCCTCCTTCCTCTCCTTCGCTCCTCTCACTTATGTGCTCCTTCTCTCTCCTTGCAGGATCGGCAGAGGCGGCCGTTTCGGTAGGAAAGGTGTCGCCATCAACATGGTGACCGAGGAAGACAAGCGCACCCTGAAGGACATTGAGACTTTTTACAACACAACTGTTGAAGAGATGCCAATGAACGTGGCGGATCTCATCTGAGCTCCCCCGCGAGAGATTTAACGAAAAAAGAACAAAAAAATAGTATAACTGAAAATACAAAAAACACCTTTCTGTCTAAGGCGGTCCCCCCCCAGGGGTCCCCGGGCAGGGAGGAGGCATACAGCTTTCTATTAAGCCCCACGTTTGGGCTTCCCCCATTCCCTTCCCCCACCCCTGTATGACTTTAAATGATTTATATTACTTTTTGTTTTTTTTTCAAATAAATGTTATTTTGAGGTATTGTGACCGTAAAACATTTGTTTGTGTTTTTTCTGTAAACTGAACACTAACCCCCCTCTGTACCCCAAAAGTTTCCCCCACCAAATCAGTGGACCAAACAATCACTACCCATCCCCCTCCAATCAGGCTGCTATCAATTCGGACTTCAAACATTTATTTTTTCAAATTTTCCCCCAAAATACTATTGTCGCCATTTTTTCTTTGCTTTTTCTGTATAGTATTTATTAAATAAAACAAATTTTTTTTGCAACTTAGTTTGTCTCTTTTTGCTTGTCCCCCCCCAACCCTGTCATCCCTTACCTCCCCCATCCCCCCTCCAAACTAAGCAGCTGCCCCTCTTCCTCCCCCCACCTCCTTGTAGGGCTGGTTTTGGTGGGAAATGCTTCATTATATTGAAGATGTTGATTATTACAATGTGGTTTTTCCAAACTAACATCGCCCTCTAGTGGTCTTGCGTTTTGGAGCTACAAACCTTCAGCTGCTTTGATAAGCCACCTGGTGCTTGGTTTGTGTACTGTTGTGCAGTTAACATGGGAACTATGCAAGCAAGAGTGCACCATGTGACCTGCTCTACCTATCGGCTGCAGCACCTTAGGAGGCATGGCCTCTGATGTGAACCATCAGAAATGTCTTGCCACTCAGTGTGTGCAAAGGGTTGGGGCTTTAACACAGGCATCAGTATCTGGCCAATGTTTCTGTGCTGAGCACGCTCCCCTTGGGTCGGCAGTAGCTGATGCTGACTCCTGATCATGTGATGGCCAGTCAGAGGTCACATGATCAATCCCTTTCATAGTAAACCTACTGCAAAGCAGGTGATAGATGCAGGCTGGGCAACGTACATGTAACCAGCTGCCTTTCAGCTGTTCGGTGCTCTTGTGTGGGGACCCCTGTCAACCTGTGCTGTAGTTGGGACACTGAGTTTGGCAGCGGATTTCAGCCAGGGATTAGAGATGGCTGACCAGTTGGTTTCGGCCAGGGATTAGAGATGGCTGACCAGTTGGTTTCGGCCAGGGATTAGAGATGGCTGAGAAGTTGGTTTCGGCCCGGGATTAGGTGGCTGACCAGTGGGTTTCGGCCCGGGATTAGGTGGCTGACCAGTGGGTTTCGGCCCGGGATTAGGTGGCTGACCAGTGGGTTTCGGCCCGGGATTAGGTGGCTGACCAGTGGGTTTCGGCCCGGGATTAGGTGGCTGACCAGTGGGTTTCGGCCTGGGATTAGGTGGCTGACCAGTGGGTTTCGGCCCGGGATTAGGTGGCTGACCAGTGGGTTTCGGCCTGGGATTAGGTGGCTGACCAGTGGGTTTCGGCCCGGGATTAGGTGGCTGACCAGTGGGTTTCGGCCCGGGATTAGGTGGCTGACCAGTGGGTTTCGGCCCGAATCGGTTTGGTTACAGAACAGCAAGCTGGCTGACCAGTGGGTTTCGGCCCGGGATTAGGTGGCTGACCAGTGGGTTTCGGCCCGGGATTAGGTGGCTGACCAGTGGGTTTCGGCCCGGGATTAGGTGGCTGACCAGTGGGTTTCGGCCCGGGATTAGGTGGCTGACCAGTGGGTTTCGGCCCGAATCGGTTTGGTTACAGAACAGCAAGCTGGCTGACCAGTGGGTTTCGGCCCGAATCGGTTTGGGTACAGAACAGCAAGCTGGCTGTTTCTTTTCCCTGACGAGGTGGGACAAACTGCTTCCACTCCCCAATATGTCAACCCAGACAGTGTGTAGTGGGAATCACTCCTGCCGAGACTGTCTTCTCCCAGCTGTCCCCACCAGAAGACTCATTGGTGGTGGCTAGAATGGAGATCGATGATAAAGCCGTAGTAGACTGTTTGAATCACAGGATTTGCACCATATATGGGGGCAAGCTGAATGTACCCCGAGATGATCACTAACTTGGGTACATCTAACCTGGCAGCTTTTACATGTGAGCCACCAGGTTGGTTGTACCTGTTGGTGATCATCTTGGATGTATCTATATATAAATGTGTGTGTGTGTGTGATGGGTTTGAATCTTTATCAGAGTTGAACAGTCCTATGGCTGGCTTTATCACTGTATTGGTGTCAGGGCGGGCACAAGTGGTGGGCGATGGAGAGGGGTGCAATGTTTTACTGTAAGGGGGGTGGGCACCTTCCTGTTATATAAAGTAGTGGCAGTGATTTGACAAGTCGTGACTGCTGGGTGTAGGGTCCTCCTAAGCTTGCACATCACGATGGGGGGGGCGAGCGCTTGTTTGGCATCTCTGCCCTGGGTGTTGGATGACCTTGTACCTGACAGTGATCCTCATAGTCGGTGTCGGATTGCCTGCCACTTAGTCCCACTAGAAGTCGCTGATCCCCCCCCCCATGATTACAGTATAGCGTCTAGCTGCACACATTCCTGTGTATTTATATCCCATAGTTTGTAGACACCAGAACTGTCACACAAACCAATTATACACTTGGTATTTGATCAAAAAATATGTAACAGGATACTTTTTTGGCCTAAATTTATGAAGAAATTTGGTTAGCGATCTTTTATAACCAAGTAGAAATTGTTTTTTTTTAAAATAAACTTATTAAATGCCACAAAGTGTAAAAAAAAAAGCAATACACATCAAACTGAGCATGTGCAGAGTCCCCCCTAGCTTCTGTTCTGTCAGATTGGGGACAGTGGAAGGGGAGGGTCAGAGAAGACAGGATCAAACGGCCTTTTTTTTTTTTTTACACAATACAGAGGATTAACCCTTTAGATTCCACGGTGAGTAACAAGCATGCTTTACTGCAAATACAGATGGATTTTTACTGTTGTGGGTTAAGCACTTGCTGGGCAGACGTCATGTGACGGCTTCCCAGAACAGTCGCTCTCATGCCATGTTGCTAGGACACCGTGTGACCACCCCTGATCTCTCTAAAGAGCCACTGCTCTAACCATGTGATCGGCTGTGTCCAATCACAGCTGGTCACGTGTAAAACGCAGAAATGCCGGTAATCGGCGCGCCTCGTCTCACTGTCTGCGAGGAGATCGGCTCTTCTCACTCTGAGGACATCTAGGAATGTCATCGGGGCACTGATTACAAAAAAGTACCCTCAGTGGCCATTAGTGATGCCAGTCGGTACTGGCTATCGGTGCCTGTAAGTGGTGGTATATTTGTGCCCATAAGTGCCACCTGATCAGTGCAGGAGAAAAACGTATTCACAAAATTTACTGACAAACACTTTTTTTCAAAACTTTTTTTTTTTTAGGAAAAAAGAAAACCCAGAAGGGATGAAATGCCACCAAAAGAAAGCTCTATTTGTGTGAATAAAATGATAAAAATGTCACATGTTTACAGTGTAGCACGACCGCGCAATTCTCATTCAAAGTGCGACAGCTGAAAAAAATGGCCTGGGCAGGAAGGGGTGGGGGTAGGTGTAAGTGCCCAGTATTGAGGTAGTTTGTAAAGGCATAAGTTTTGTATGCAACAGTCCCCCCCCCCCCCCTTCTTAATATTTACCTGAGTCCCCTCTGGATCCAGCAATGTGCACAAGAGCCTTCCCTCTCTGGGGACTCACACTCCTGATTGGCGTTTGGCAGCAGCGAAAGCCATTGAGCCAATCGGAGATCTGAGATACGGCTCTCTGTGTGAATGGACACAGAGTGGCTTGGGTGCCCCCACAGCAAGCTTTTTGCCGTGGGGGCACCTGGCAGGAGGGAGGGGCTAGGAGCAGGGTCCGGCCTGTAATTTTGGGTATTGGGTCCTGCGTTGGGCACAAAGTGCAGTGTCCTTTACTGGTGGCCCAACTCTATGGTTCCAAGACCCTAGAGAAGCCTGGACACCTATTGGTCCCACCCAATGATGTGAATAAGGTAAGATTGGGGTTCTTTTGGGTCCTATCTATTGGTGTCTTCCAGATTAAAGTAGAGAAGTTTTGTAGTTTTAGATCAGTGGTTTCCAAACTGCTGCCCGTTGCTTGCTTTTCACCCGGCCCCTTGAGGCACTACTTCATCCACTGACACCAACGGTGGGGCACAGTTCCTCTCAATGACACCAACGATGGGGCACAGTTCCTCTCGACACCAACGGTGGGACACTTTTCCTCTCAATGACACCAACGATGGCGCACAGTTCCTCTCAATGACACCAAAGATGGGGCTCAGTTCTTCCCAATACAAATTCTGGATGGACCCTCTGCACACTGCTACACCCTTCCCAGCAAACTGCAATGAAAAACAGGAATATGTAGATCACATGCATGTTTTAAGCCGGCCAATTGCGTCAAAGTAATCCCTCCATGGCCAGTCCCTACTCTACAAATGCTAAGGTGGACACCATGCCAACATGGGGCATAAAGACCTAAGGTGGGGGAAGAGCGACTGGTTGACCATATCTGAACCTAGTAGCTCTCCCCCACATTGCGTCTCTATGCTCCATGTTGGCGTGCTGTCCACCTTAGCATGTGCAGAGTAGAGTAGGGACTGGCCACGGAGGAATTACTTTGACGCAGTTTGCCGGCTTAAACGTGCATTGCAATATTTGTGAATGTTTTTCATTGCATAGTTTGCTAGGTAGCAGTAGCAGCCTGTCCATACGGGGCGTTGCCCCCTAATCCATATGCCCGCCCCCTAATCTACATGCCGGACGCATGGATTCCAATGGGGTTTTTTTTTTTTTTTTTGAAGCGCATGATTAGAGGCTCTAATTGTTTTAAAAAAAAAAATAAAAATGGGTGTGGTCGGAGCAAAGTGTACTGCGCCCAAAGCCCACCCAGTTGTGTGACGATAGCCAATTATTATTCGCTATTGTCTTCCTGATTCACCTCCCTGCCAATCAGGAAGCAGGTCCTGAAACTTAGGACTCCCGACAAATCGGGTCTCAGGACCTGCTTCCTGTTCTGCCGGGAGGAGAAGCAATGGCCCTGGAGCGAGGAGCAGCAGCCCTACCCATCTGCCTGCTAACGTAAGGTGGCCTCTGTTCGCCTTCCCGTCCGTCTCCAGCGGAGTGGGGATTGCCGCCTTCCCATCCGTCTCCAGCGGAGTGGGGATTGCCGCCTTCCCATCCGTATCCCACGGGGGGCGGTATTGGTGTGCCACCCCCCAACATATTGAGCACCAGCTGCCGCTGCTGGGAAAGGTGTAGCAGTGTGTAGAAGGTCCATCCAGAATTTGTAGCGTTAATATGTGGTCACACCCCTTAAGAACCTGATAGTTCAAATACATGTACAAGCTGTTGGGATTTGAGCACAGCCTCAGGTATATCTTTTCTCAGTTCTTCCCAATGACAGGGCACTGTTTCATCCACTGACACCAATGGGACACAGTTCCTTCCAATGACACCAGCCATGGGGCTCAGTTTCTCCCAATGACACCAACAATGGGGCCCAGTTTCTCCCAATGACACCAACAATGGGGCCCAGTTTCTCCCAATGACACCAACAATGGGGCCCAGTTTCTCCCAATGACACCAACAATGGGGCCCAGTTTCTCCCAATGACACCAACAATGGGGCCCAGTTACTCCCAATGACACCAGCCATGGGGCTCAGTTCTTCCCAATGACACCAGCCATGGAGCCCAGTTTCTCCCAATGACACCAACAATGGGGCCCAGTTACTCCCAATGACACCAACAATGGGGCCCAGTTACTCCCAATGACACCAACAATGGGGCCCAGTTACTCCCAATGACACCAACAATGGGGCCCAGTTACTCCCAATGACACCAACAATGGGGCCCAGTTCCTCCCAATGACACCAACAATGGGACCCAGCTTCTCCCAATGACACCAACCATGGGGCTCAGTTCTTCCCAATGACACCAACCATGGAGCCCAGTTTCTCCCAATGACACCAACAATGGGGCCCAGTTACTCCTAATGACACCAACAATGGGGCCCAGTTACTCCCAATGACACCAACAATGGGGCCCAGTTTCTCCCAATGACACCAACAATGGGGCCCAGTTTCTCCCAATGACACCAACAATGGGGCCCAGTTACTCCCAATGACACCAACAATGGGGCCCAGTTTCTCCCAATGACACCAACAATGGGGCCCAGTTTCTCCCAATGACACCAACAATGGGGCCCAGTTACTCCCAATGACACCAACAATGGGGCCCAGTTTCTCCCAATGACACCAACAATGGAGCCCAGTTTCTCCCAATGACACCAACAATGGAGCCCAGTTTCTCCCAATGACACCAACAATGGAGCCCAGTTTCTCCCAATGACACCAACAATGGGGCCCAGTTTCTCCCAATGACACCAACAATGGGGCCCAGTTACTCCCAATGACACCAACAATGGGGCCCAGTTACTCCCAATGACACCAACAATGGGGCCCAGTTACTCCCAATGACACCAACAATGGGGCCCAGTTTCTCCCAATGACACCAACAATGGGGCCCAGTTACTCCCAATGACACCAACAATGGGGCCCAGTTCCTCCCAATGACACCAACAATGGGACCCAGCTTCTCCCAATGACACCAACCATGGGGCTCAGTTCTTCCCAATGACACCAACCATGGAGCCCAGTTTCTCCCAATGACACCAACCATGGAGCCCAGTTTCTCCCAATGACACCAACAATGGGGCCCAGTTACTCCTAATGACACCAACAATGGGGCCCAGTTACTCCCAATGACACCAACAATGGGGCCCAGTTTCTCCCAATGACACCAACAATGGGGCCCAGTTTCTCCCAATGACACCAACAATGGGGCCCAGTTTCTCCCAATGACACCAACAATGGGGCCCAGTTACTCCCAATGACACCAACAATGGGGCCCAGTTTCTCCCAATGACACCAACAATGGAGCCCAGTTTCTCCCAATGACACCAACAATAGAGCCCAGTTTCTCCCAATGACACCAACAATGGGGCCCAGTTTCTCCCAATGACACCAACAATGGGGCCCAGTTACTCCCAATGACACCAGCGATGGGGTACAGTTCCTCTCAATGACACCAGCGATGGGGTACAGTTCCTCTCAATGACACCAGGGATGGGGCACAGTTCCTCTCAATGACACCAGCGATGGGGCACAGTTCCTCTCAATGACACCTATGATGGGGACTCAGTTCCTCCCAATGACACCAGCGATGGGCACAGTTCCTCCCAATGATGCCAGCGATGGGGCATTGTTTACTCCCACTGATGCTGGGACATTTTCTACGTTGAGCTTGTTTCTGTTCTCACATGGCTCTTCAGATACTTCCATATCCCTGTTAGTCCCAGGATCCTCTGGCGGGTGTTGGTGGCTCTTCCCACCCTTCAGTTGGATTGGTTTTTGACATCCCAAAGATTTACGAATTTCTGTGTCACTCAATGGATAAAAGAGAAAAGGACTCGATGTAAAATCCTTATCATGGAGAACATTGAGGGTTGGGCAGAGAAGGGGTTATGGTGGAGGCTGGGGCCTTTCTAGTTGACATTCTCCATTCCTCCTGTAGGTGGCACTATAACCCAGTGGTTTAAGAATTCCTCTTTCACTCAATGGATGAGCGAGACTTCCATCACAAATACTTAGATGGAGTTATGATGTATGGAGTCCATGTATAGATACAATAATATATAAGACCACCATATACAGTGTGGGCGGAGTCTGAGACTATGTATAGATACAATGTTATTATGTATAAGACCACCATATAGAGTGTGGGCGGAGTCTGAGACTATGTATAGATACAATGTTATTATGTATAAGACCACCATATAGAATGTGGGCGGAGTCTGAATCCATACAATGTTATTATACATGATATATGATCACCATAATAAGCAGAGAGTAGGAAACATTTTGTTACACGGTATCTATACAAGCAGAAAAGTAAATGCAATTGTCTTCTGTACCAGCAGGGGGCGACAGAGCACAGTGAGCTGAGTATTGTGCTGTAGCTGAATCTTCTATTATGATGTTTCATTCAGCATATGAAACTTCTGTGTCTTCATTACTCTGACAGTGAGATCTTCCACACACAATTCCCGACTCTGTTGCCCAGGGAACCCCCTCATAGTGGGCACAGCAGGTGTACAGACCCAGGAACTCAGCACAGGCATGGTGGGAACTCCTCATAATGGGCACATCAGGTGTACAGACCCGGGAACTCAGCACTGGGATGGTGGGAAACTGCCATTCTGCTCCTTGTCAGTGAGGTGTGCGGTTGCTAGTTCCTTTGCTCCTGTGCTTCCAGAGACCAGGGGCTAGAGTTGCTTCTCTGCCCCAGGGAGGATGCTGGATCCTGGGGAGGACCCTGGCGGGGGCCCCCTGGATAGGCCTGTGGAAGATTGTGGGCCTAGCCAAAGGAGAGATGAGTCCCTGTCTGCCCTTAGACAGAGGACTGTCAGTAAGTTGAAGCGGATTGAGAAGGAAGAGGAGAAGTTGATGGTCTTGATGGCTGAGTTCAGGAAGAAAAAGCAGATCTGTGCTAAAGTGTACAGCAAGAAAAGACCGGCTCTGAGGCCTGAGTTGAAGGACTTGGAACAAGCTGTGAGGAAGCAGAGGCATTTGGTGAGTTCTCTGAAGGAGAATAGCGGAATATTTAAAGAAAAATATAGGAATGAGGAACGATTTAATCGCATGAGGAGAGGAGCGGCATCCTGCATGGAGGGTGAGGAGACCAGTGAGGAGATTCAGGAACAGACAGACTCAGCAGAGAGTGAGAAAGTGGGCCGCCGGAGGATGAGCCCAGCTCTTCAACACCTCAGACATCTGCTGAGCCCTCAATGGCGGAGGCCTCTGTCCCCTTCCCACCCCAGCAATGTGGAACATCTCAGGAAGGTGAAGGTTCTGGCTTGCTGGAATTCATCACCAAGTTGGAATCCCCTCCGGATGTGGCTTCCCCGGATGGTGATGAGAAGATGGACACCATTCCTAGTCCTGTGAAGGACAAACCTGTGGCAAGAGCAAGATCCACCATGAAATCTGCAGCAGCTGGGGGGAAGTCCAATCCCACCGTCAGCCATAACATTGTAAATGTAACAACCCAGCAAGCAGGTACAGTGTGTGCAGGATGGTGGTGTGAACTTTATAGGTGACAATGGGCTTGCTGGGGGTTGTAGTACTACGGGCAGTCAGCCCAATCCCATAGACAATGTACAACATACAATGCAGTCGGTTCTACCTGTTGAAAACAAAGCTTCAGCTGAAACTGGTGAGAGCAATAGTCAGCTTCTGAGGGAAGAATCTGCAGAGAGGTCCAAGGACAATACAGAGACTTTGCCTGGACCAGGCACAGCGGCTGTTTCTGTGAATGGTGGAGGAGATGCTGGGTGCAGTAGTGCCACAACTCTCTAGGAGTCTGCAGTGGACAGGATTAGAGCTGTGTGCTCAGAGCAGAGGGCGGGTCCTGCCTCTGCTAATTCAGTGACTGCTATCCCAGCTGAATTAGACTCTCTGCCAGCAGCTTTGAATGAGAAGGACAAGACTGCAAATACTGGGGGTGAAAGGAAATCTTATGCTGGTATTGCTGCAAGATCTGGGAAGGGGGAGCAAGCAGGGAAGGAATATGGGAATGTTTTGTCTGCCTCCCTGTTTAAAAGGAGGAATGTTGTGCAGTTAAAATGGGAAGGCGGTGGAACCCCCCCACATAGGAGGGCAGTGGTGGATAGAATCCTGCAGATGGGGTTTACGCCCGCAGATATCTTCGCCCTGATCAGTCCGGCAGGTTCCTATGAATATGATTTGTCCTTTATCCGTCCGGAGTCTTTGGACATATTTTGGGAGAAGTATGAACACGTGTGTAGGGGCCTGCCGGACTGGAAAGGGCTCATCCCCAAGCTTGTATCCCGCCAGCCACTCATTGAAATGGTGACCATTCTTGTCCGTAATGAGTCCATACCACAGGGGGATTTATGTGTTTGGTTGAGGAGGTATGGAGACGTCCTGAGCCCCCTAAAAAAGATTTTGGACGATCGGGGAATATGGACGGGGGGATGGTCTGTACAGCTAAAATTAAAAGTCGTTGATAATGTTGTTCAGAATCTGCCATCCTCAGCTTTCCTGGGGAGGGACAGGCTGACCATCTTTTATCCAGGCCAGCCAAAGCTCTGCAACAAATGTGGAATCAAAGGACATTTTGCATCCTCCTGTCCAGTGATGAAGTGCTCTCTGTGTCAAGGTGAAGATCATTTGGCTAAAGACTGTAATACTATAAGGTGTAATCTGTGCAATGCGGTGGGACATCCTTACAGTCTGTGTCCTGAGGCAATGCACAACAAGCCTGAGCTCATGAGAGAGTTCTTCCGCCTGGACATGGAGGATGCTCAGAGCTCAGCAGCTGGAGTGCCTGTGAGTCCATCTGAATCCGTGCCAACACCCAATATGTCTGTGTCTCCCCAGTCTGTGGTACCCCAGTCTGTGCAAGTACCCAATGTGTCTCCCCAGTCTGTGGTGCCCCAGTCTGTGCGTTTACCTAATGTGCCAGTGTCTTCCCAGTCTGCAGGTAAGGTGTCAGTTACAGAGAATGTGTCCAATCCTTCTGTGTCTGTGTCTTCTAAAATTACAGAGGCAGCAAGAGGTGCTGAGGCAGGTGCATCAAGTGCGGTGCCAGTCCCCCTCCCTCGACGCTGCAGGGTTCCTGTTAAGGATCGTGGGGTGCAGAGGAGTGGGGAGGATGGTGAAGAGGCTGGCCTAGTAGTAGATAAGGGAAGGGAGTGTGGGGGGGGGGAGGGGGGTGAAGGGGAGGATAGGTGTGGGGAGGCTGTTGACTCCGGTTTGTCTAAGGATGATATGGAGTGGTTGGAGGATAAAAGGAGGAGGGGCAAAAGGAAGAAAAAAAAGGGGGTACAGTTACCTTAAGTCCTAAGGGTTTGCCTTTGGCAAATAAATTTAAGGTACTGTCTGATGATGATGGTGATGATAATCATGATGATGATGATGAATGGGACTCGTTGAGTTCTGCATCATCTATGGATGATGAGTGCCAGGGTGCAACGAAGCGCGCTGGTTCTCCAGGGAGAGGGAGTAGTCAGGCTAAGAAACGGCTGCCTCAACTACCCTAATGGCAGTTCCCACTCCGTTAAAAGTGGCAACCATTAATGTTGCCAGCTTAAGATCAGTAAGTGCTCGTCATATGGCCTTATTTTTGCTCAGCGAGTTTGATGCTGACATTTTGTTTTTGCAAGAGACCCATCTGAGTAGTCTGGCTGATATACATCTGGCAAAGAAGGAGTGGAGACGTGGTCCCTCATTTTGGTCTCTTGCGGCCGAGCCTTACAGCGGGGTTGCAGTCCTTTTTTCTGGTATGGTAACGTGCCGGCGGGTAATTGAGGTAGAGATAGGGAGATGCATGGTCTTGGACGTCTCTGTGAAGGGGCAGGACCTGCGCCTGATTAACATCTATGATCCCCAGACAAAGTGGGACAGGAAATGCCTCTTTACAAAGATTAAGCCTTTTCTTTTTACGGCCCAGCAGGTTATCTTTGGAGGTGATTTCAACACCATTACTAGGTCTAAAGACAGGAGAGGTGTCAGAGATAAGCTGGGCTATGACACCCTTTTTCTCAATGCGATAGTTAGGGAAGCAGGTCTGGTAGATGCGCACATTAAGCGCTGCCCAGACAGCACGGGGTTCACTTTTCAGCGAGGTAGTAGTCAGAGTAGGATAGATAGCTTTTTTTTAAAGGGAGACTCTGCTTTTTCGGCACCTGTGTGTCGGGCAGTGGAGTTTTCTGATCACTGTATTCTATCTGTGACTCTGAATGCCTCAGACATGCCGCCTAGGGGGAGGGGTATCTGGAGATTGAATTCGGCCCTCCTGGAAGATGAGAGAGTAAGACAATCCTTTGAGGATTTTTTTCAAGCACAGGTAACGATCCTAGACTTTTGCAACAGCAAGTCAGAATGGTGGGAGCTTGTAAAACAGCGGACTGTTGGGCTTTTCAAGGCCATAGGAAGAAGGAAGCAGCAAGATAAGTATATCACCTACCAGCGTTTGCGGAGGAAACTTGACCGCCTTGTTTTGAATGGAGGAGATTCTGGGGCGATCTCTGAGGTGAAGCTTCTCCTTAGGAGACATCAATATGACCGGCACGCCTCTTTGGTTCAGGAGAGGGGTTACGGGAAATACCATTCGCCTGACCCTTACCAGAACTGTAAACAGAGCGTAGCAGTTAAGACGGTCAATGGCCTGAAGGACAGTACGGGCTCTCTGACGAAGTCTAGGTCAGGGATCCTGGAGGTTGTCAGGTCATACTATGCCGATCACCTGGGAGGAAGGAACCTTGATCGGACAAGGATGTTGGGTTTTTTGGACTCTACACCAGGACTGGAAAGTAATGTTCCTTTGATGAATTTGACAGATGAAATCACTGCAGATGAGGTAATCCAGGCTATTGATAAACTGGCCATCAAGAAAACGCCAGGGCCAGATGGTTTGACAGCCGAATTTTATAAATGTTTTAAGACGATCCTGGCTCCCTACCTTGCGGAGGTTTTTAATGGCTGTTTGCAAGAGGGTTCTCTCCCTCCCTCCATGAGGCAATCTGCAGTGATCCTTCTGTCAAAGGGTAAAGATCCTTCGATGATTGGGAATTGGCGCCCCATTAGCCTTCTTAATGTCGATAGAAAGATACTGGCAAAGATTTTTTTCTGGCGATTATCACCAGTGGCAGGCAGTTTGTTATCCCACCACCAGCACTGCTCGGTCCAAAGTAGAAGCACTTTCTCAGCAGTGTTAGCTGTCCAGGAGGCCTTGGAGCGTTGTAGGGCTGCTGGTTGGGGTAAATTTTTGCTGACATTGGATCAGGCTAAGGCCTTTGATCGGGTTAATCATGAGTACTTATGGCTCCTTCTTGGCAAATACGGCCTGGAGGGGGGTTTCATTGATTGGCTCAAGATTTTGTACAAAGGGGCTGAAAGCTTTCCTCTGGTTAATGGTTGGGTCGGGCAGCCCTTTGTGGTCGGCTCGGGTGTGCGTCAGGGGTGCCCTTTGAGTCCTCTGCTATATGTGTTTGCAATCGACCCCTTCATCAGAAGGCTAGAGAGTGGACCATTGTGTGGGGTACCTTTGGGCATCGCTGGTGAGCCTCCTTTGAAGGTTGTGGCCTATGCTGATGATGTTTCTGTTTTTGTCTCTGGGACTGTGGAGGCGCAGGAGGTGGTCTCAGTGATAAGGCAGTATACAGAGGCATCGGGTTCAAAGGTCAACCAGGACAAGTGTGAAGCTTTCTGGATGGGCGTGGAAGGTGAGAGCTTTGTTCTCCCGGATGACTTCCCGGAGCCCCAACAAAAAATTAGAGTCCTAGGCATTGAATTCGACCCAGGTGACTATGGCCATGCAAATTGGGTGAACAGGCTGGAGAATGCCGATGCCAAGGTGGCACGCTGGAAAGGTTGGCAGCTTTCCTTAAGGGAAAAGGTTGATCTGATAAAGACTTACCTGATTCCGATTTTTCTGTATGTCAGTTTTGTTTGCGTTTTGCCAGTTTCTCTCTATACCAGGGTCTATGGTTGTTTCTTCCAGCTGTTATGGGGGAACAGAATAAACCTTGTCAAAAGGAATGTGACTTACCTTCCTAGGGGGGAGGGTGGTCTAGGGATGATCAACCCTGTAGTCTTTTTCTCTCTAATGTTTTTGAAGTATAATCTTGGTAACATGTTGGCAGAGAGACCGCCTGGGTGGGTTGGTATTTTCCAGTCCTGGTTTAGGCCCTTTCTGCGAGACTGGGAAAATGGTGGGCCAGTGAAAAGCCTGAGGGTCAAGCATGATAAGCTCCCGGCTTATGTTGCCCCGTGTTTGAAAATGCTTCGGCAGTGGCAAGTAACAGCAGGCAAAGTCAGATCTCTTCCAAGGAAACTTCTTGAGAAGCGGATCATGAGCTCTGCTTTTTGCGAGCCACTGGCCTTGAGGGATTGCCCAAGCCTAGTTTTGAGGGAGGGTTTGCGATTGATTAATTTGGAGAGAATCCCAATGAAGTTTAGGGATCAGGCTTGGCTTGCCTTTCATGGAAAACTATATGTGAAGGGCAACTTGAAGTTTCTTTCCATGAGTGATCGGGGTTGCCCGAGAGTGGAGTGTGGAGGAGTGGTGGAGTCCATGGATCACTTTCTACTTCAGTGCCCTTTTAATATAGAGGTGTACAAGAGGGTGGGGGGGGGGCTCTGAGTATACCCTTCCTCCCCCATATGAGTTATGCAGAGTGGGTGTATGGGGCATTCCAGACTCGTCGGGATTATGATTTGGAAACACTTTTTCTAGTTAGTCTAGTAGTCCGTTATTTCACGTGGAGTGCACGGTGTCAGGTATCCTTACGGAGTAAAATCCTCCCTGTCGAAGTGGTGGTGCAGGACATTCTGGGTGAGGTTGGGAAGATTCAGGGTCTTGAGAAAGACAGGTGGCAGCAGGAGGCCTGGATTAGGGCATGGAGGAATATCAGGACTCTGTAGCTGCTGCCTGTTGATCTCGGGGTGTGCGGCTTTCTTTCTGTCCTTGCTTCACTCCCCTAGATTTTCAGATCAAATATATTTTTGATAAAAGGCTACATGCATGGTGACGGTGATGTTCCTTAGTCTGGCTCTCTCGTAGGGATTATGTTGTGCGCAATTTGGTTTGCACCGTTTATTTTGTTCTTGTTCTTTCTGTTTTGTATAGTCATACTCAATTATTTTGTAAATATGTTTTATTTATTTATTTATTTATTTATTATGGTTTTATTGTATATAAGTTGTTGTTTGTAAGATTTTCAATAAACAAAATTAACCCCTCATAATGGGCACAGCAGGTGTACAGACCTGGGAGCTCAGCACAGGGATGGTGGGAACCCCTCATAATGGGCACAGCGGGTGTACAGACCTAGGAACTCAGCACAGGGATGGTGGGAACCCCTCATAATGGGCACAGCAGGTGTACAGACCTGGGAACTCATCACAGGGATGGTGGGAACCCCTCATAATGGGCACAGCAGGTGTACAGACCTGGGAACTCAGCACAGGGATGGTGGGAACCCCTCATAATGGGCACAGCAGGTGTACAGACCTGGGAACTCAGCACAGGGATGGTGGGAACCCCTCATAATGGGCACAGCAGGTGTACAGACCTGGGAACTCAGCACAGGGATGGTGGGAACCCTCAAAATGGGCACATCAGGTGTACAGACCCATGTGAATGGTCCCTACACCCAGGGGTGTCACAGGTAGGGGACACTGGATGTGGACCTACTCCTAGCCGCCAGGTTAAACAGTAATCTGGACATGTTTGTCCCCATGTACAGCAGATGCTCTGGTTGCTTTGTGGGATCAGTACAGCCTGCCCTACACCTAGAATCCCTGGAAATCTGCAGGATCAAACTGGAGGCCATTCCGGTGATCTTCTTAGCACTGGAATGGCCCAGGACAATGTAGTAAAGTCTCTTGGCTCCAGATCGCGCAGATCTTCTGTCCCGAGGCCCGGTTTACCTCCCTGCTTCTCGGTCACTGGCTTTAACCTTATGGTGGTTGAAGTTCAGATCTTGGGGAACAGAGGCCTCTTTGAATCTGTGATTTCTACTATACTGAATTCTAGGAAGTTCACGTTCCACAAGATCTATTATCACACATGGTAAGCAAACTTTCATCCCAAAAATTTCCTAGCGGCACAAATCCTGGCCTTCAGCACCATCAATCGGTAGATCTCGGCATTGCGATCTTTTCCCACAAACCGCTAGCCTTCCACTCTTTGATGTAGACTTTTGTACAAGGTGTCTGTCATGTGGCTCCCCCTGTGGGATCTAAATCTGGTTCTCGTACTTCAAAAACTGACTCTTGAACCCAGGGGCGGACTGACAACTCATGGGGCCCCGGGCAATAGGAGATTATGGGGCCGCCGGGCAATAGGAGATTATGGGGCCACACAGTACTGTATATATACACACACACACAGTATACACATACAGACACACGGTACACATACACACAATATACACACACAGTATACATACACACACAGTATACATACAGACACACGGTACACAGACACACAATATACACACACAGTATACACACACAGTATACACACACAGTATACATACACACAGAATACACATACAGACACACAGTATACACACACACACACAGTATACACACACACAGTATACACATACAGACACACAGTATACACACACAGTATACATACACACAGAATACACATACAGACACACAGTATACACACAGTATACATACACACAGTATACACATACAGACACACAGTATACACACACACAGTATACACATACAGACAAACAGTATACACACACACAGAATACACATACAGACACACGGTACACAGATACACAGTATACACATACAGACACACAGTATACATACACACAGAATACACATACAGACACACAGTATACACACACACAGTATACACATACAGACACACAGTATACACACACAGTATACATACAGACACACAATATACACACAGAGTATACACACACAGTATACATACACACAGTATACACATACAGACACACAGTATACACACACAGTATACAAATACAGACACACAGTATACACACACAGTATACATACAGACACACAATATACACACAGAGTATACACACACAGTATACATACACACAGAATACACATACAGACACACAGTATACACACACAGTATACAAATACAGACACACAGTATACACACACACACAGTATACACATACAGACACACAGTATACACACACACAGAATACACATACAGACACACGGTACACAGACACACAGTATACACACACATACAGTATACAAATACAGACACACAGTATACACACACACACAGTATACACATACAGACACACAGTATACACACACACAGAATACACATACAGACACACAGTACACAGACACACAGTATACACACACATACAGTATACATACACACAGTACACAGACACACACTGAGAAGGTACTGGAGAGGCAGGGCAGCTATAAACACAGATTTTTACATATTGTCCCTGTTTGTACTGAGGCTGGCAACCCTGATGGGGCCCCCTAGTAGCATGGGGCCCTTGGGCAGTGCCTGAGTGCCCGAATGGTCAGTCCGCCCCTGCTTGAACCTATCAGGGATATTTGCCATTCAACCCCTAAGTGGATATGTCCTGTAAAGAACTCTTCCTGGCCTTACGCAAAGACAAGGTGGTGTTGAGGCCTAGAGCCTCTTTTTTTCTTCAGGTGGCTTTGGCATTTCACCTCAGTCAGGACATTGTGCTACTGTCCTTCTGTCTGGCTCTAATTCCATCAGAAGGAGATCTCCCTCCATCACCTGGATGTAGTTGGTGCTGTGAGTGTCTGCCTATAGACTGAATAGAAAGACCGACTTTCTGATTGTCATCCCTGATAGTCCCGGTACATGGGAACCAACTTCTTGTTTCACCATTTCTCCATGGCTCATGCAGACCACCATCCAAGCTTAGGGTCTTAGCCACTTCAGCCCCGGAAGAATTTACCCCCTTCCTGACCAGAGCACTTTTTGCGATTCGGCACTCCGTCGCTTTAACTGACAATTGCGCGGTCGTGCGACGTGGCTCCCAAACAAAATTTACGTATTTTTTTCCCACAAATAGAGCTTTCTTTTGGTGGTATTTGATCACCTCTGCGGTTTTTATTTTTTGCGCTATAAAAAAAAACAATATTTTTTACTTTTTTCTGTAATAAATATCCCCAAAAAATCTATACAAAAAACATTTTTTCCCTCAGTTTAGGCCGATACGTATTCTTCGACATATTTTTGGTAAAAAAATTTGCAATAAGCGTATATTGATTGGTTTGCGCAAAAGTTATAGCGTCTACAAAATAGGGGATAGAATTATGGCATTTTTATTAATATTTTTTTTTATTAGTAATGGCGGCAATCTGCAATTTTTATCATGACTGCGACATTATGGCGGACACATCGGACACTTTTGACGCCATTTTGGGACCATTGTCATCTATACAGCGATCAGTGCTATAAAAATGCACTGATTACTGTATAAATGTGACTGGCAGTGAAGGGGTTAACCACTAGGGGGCGATCAAGGGGTTAAGTGTGTCCTAGGGAGTGATTATAACTGGGGGGGCGTGGCTACGGGTGACACGAGTCACACAACAGTGATCACTACTCCCAATCACAGGGAGCCGTAGATCTCTGTCCTGTTACAAGGCAGAACAGGGAGATGCCTTGTTTACATCTCCCCATTCTGCCGCTCCGTGACACGATCACGGGACACCGGCGGACATCGAGTCCGTGGGTCCCATGGGCTCGGTTACGGAGCTCGCGGCGGGCGCGCGCCCACGCGGCGGGTTTTTTAAAGCAACGTACAGGTACGTTGCTTTCCCCCCTTGTTTACATAGGCATCTCCCCATTCTGCCGCCCCGTGACACGATCACGGGACACTGGCGGACATCGAGCCTGTGGGTCCCGTGGGCTCGGTCAAGGAGCTCGCGGCGGGCGCACGCCCACACGGCGGGTTTTTTTTGCCCACAGGAGCTATTCTGCCGACGTATATATATGCGTTACGCGGTCGGCAAGTGGTTAAGGATTGGGTTTCTCTCTTTCCTGTCATGGAGGATTCTACTAGATCAGTGGTCTCCAAACAGGATGTGGCCATTTGCTTGCCTTTTTCTGGCCCTTAGGGTGCTACTCCTCTTATTGATACAAGACACTATTCCTCCCACTGACAGCAATGATAGGGCACTATTCTTTCCACTGACACAATGGCGGGGCTTTATTTCTCTCATTGATGCCATTATTCCTCCTACTGACATGAATGGTGGGGCACTATTCCTCCAACTGACACCAACATGTGGGCACTATTCCCCACACTGACATTAATGATGGGGCACTTTTCCTCCCACTGACACCAATGATGGGACACTATTCCTCCCATTGACACCAACGCGTTTAGACTTAAACAGTCTTTAACAGGGGCATATTAATAATAATAATATGCCCCTGTTGAAGACTGTTTAAGTCGAAACGCATCGGCCTAGCATTACTGCACCCCACATTGCTTTTAGACTTATCTGTGAACACTTTTATTTTTATGCCGATTGTCATTTGTATTTATGACATTTTATTCCAATAAACCTTGATTGGTTTCAAATTGACCTGCACCATTGGATTCCCTTTTTTTTTGCCTTTTTCCACATTACATCCTGAACCTGTATGCGGGAGGAGTGTGGACCCTACACCCCAGTTCGTTGGACCATCCTGTCCTGGATCGATTTGGACCTCCGCAGCGCCCACAGTGTTCCAGTTTCATCTTCCTTGGTCGTTGAGACCTTACTCTCACTTGACTCACTGTCATATGACAGATGAGTCCACCTATTGCGGTAAGAGTACCCATCTTATATCGTTCTTATATTGATAAGTCATATTCCTTCAGTCAACTAGACATCTATGTGATTCACTTCTTCGTGGGAAGGATCATCACAGTGTGGATTCACAGTATATGGACTCCTCACCATTTATTGCAGTATTTCCATGCATTCACTTTGACTATATTCTAATTTATTGGAGTGCCTTGTTTTTCATATTGTTTTTTTCACTTGCTATTATCTGCCATTTGTGATTTAGTGGTAGTTCTCATTTTTCCTTCTGCGCTGCACTATTTATCCCATCTGTGTCATTTCTTTGCTTCCAATAACCACCAAGCCCGAGGCATTTTCTACTCCCGCTGGCCACAGTCCGGCCCTTCTAAAGTCTGAAGCACAGTAAACTGGCCATTTGCTTAGAGAGTTTGGAGACCCCTGTACTAGATCAATGACTGCTTCTTCAGCATTTCAACAGATCTGCAAGGCCACCACCTGATCCTCACACGTTCTTTAAGATCTTCTAGGTGGCCTCTTCTGATGCCAGCTTCGGGCATTGGATCTTCAGCTTTGAGCTCCAGGCAGCATCCACTAGGGATGAGCTCGGTGTTCGAGTCGAACGCATGTTCGACTCGAACATCGCCTGTTCGGCGAAACCAGAACTTTGTGGGTCGTTTGCGCCAAATTCGTGTGACGCGAACGCCCCACAATGCACTGCGCCATCGCACTGCATTGCCGGCGCTGTGATTGGCCAAGCATGCACTGTGACCCCGCATGCTTGGCCAATCACAGCACCGGCAGCGAGGAGAGCCATAATTGGCCACAGGCAGGATGCCTGTGGCCAATTATAGCTCAGGGGGGTTTAGTACACGCCCCACACTATAAAAGGCCGCCAGCGCGGCGGCATTGTGTAGTGTGTTCCGGCGTTCAGGGAAAGAGCTAGATAGGCAGGGACAGTGTGTTCTGCAGTGTGTTCTTTTCTCAGGCATCTGCAGCAGTTAGTGGGTGTTGTGTGCCTCCAGCATAGTATACACCTGTATCTACCCTTTATTGCTGTTCTCTAAGCTAGATAGGCAGGGACAGTGTGTTCTTTTCTCAGGCATCTGCAGGAGTTAGTGGGTGTTGTGTGCCCCAGCACAGTATACACCTGTATATACCCATTATTGCTGTTCTCTAATACAGGCATCTGCAGGAGTTAGTGGGTGTTGTGTGCCCCCGCACAGTATACACCTGTAGCTACACTTTATTGCTGTTCTCTAATACAGGCATCTGCAGGAGTTAGTGGGTGTTGTGTGCCCCCACACAGTATACACCTGTATCTACACTTTATTGCTGTTCTCTAATACAGGCATCTGCAGGAGTTAGTGGGTGTTGTGTGCCCCAGCACAGTATACACCTGTATCTACACTTTATTGCTGTTCTCTAATACAGGCATCTGCAGGAGTTAGTGGGTGTTGTGTGCCCCAGCACAGTATACACCTGTATATACACTTTTTTGCTGTTCTCTAATACAGGCATCTGCAGGAGTTAGTGGGTGTTGTGTGCCCCAGCACAGTATACACCTGTATCTACACTTTATTGCTGTTCTCTAATACAGGCACCTGCAGGAGTTAGTGGGTGTTGTGTGTCCCAGCACAGTATACACCTGTATCTACACTTTATTGCTGTTCTCTAATACAGGCACCTGCAGGAGTTAGTGGGTGTTGTGTGTCCCAGCACAGTATACACCTGTATCTACCCTTTATTGCTGTTCTCTAATACAGGCATCTGCAGGAGTTAGTGGGTGTTGTGTGCCCCAGCACAGTATACACCTGTATCTACACTTTATTGCTGTTCTCTAATACAGGCATATGCAGGAGTTAGTGGGTGTTGTGTGCCCCAGCACAGTATACACTTGTATCTACACTTTATTGCTGTTCTCTATAACAGGCATCTGCAGGAGTTAGTGGGTGTTGTGTGCCCCAGCACAGTATACACCTGTATATACCAGTTATTGCTGTTCTCTAATACAGGCATCTGCAGGAGTTAGTGTGTGTTGTGTGCCCCAGCACAGTATACACCTGTATCTACCCTTTTTTGCTGGTGATCTCTAATAAAGGCATCTGCAGGAGTTAGTGGGTGTTCTGTCCCTCCAGCACAGCACAGTATACACCTGTATCTACCCTTTATTGCTGGTGTTCTCTAATAAAGGCATCTGCAGGAGTTAGTGGGTGTTGTGTGCCTCCAGCACAGCACAGTATACACCTGTATCTACCCTTTACTGCTGGTGTTCTCTAATACAGGCATCTGCAGGAGTTCGTGGGTGTTGTGTGCCTCCAGCACAATATACACTACCCAATTGCTGGTTTTCCCATCTCCCTGCAGGCCATTACTATGTCTGGAAGGCCAACAAGGAGAGGCAGACAGTCACGAGCCAATAAAAGTGGGCAAGCAGGCTCTGTGTCTTGAGACAACAGTGCTGGTCGTGGACGCGGTGCATCGTCATCTGCACGTGGCCATGGGACACGCTTGGCCTTATTTTCGGCAGCTGGACGTGTTGAGCCAAATCATGCCGAAGACTTGGTAGAGTGGATGACCAAGCCCTCCTCATCCTCCTCATCCTCTCTCACCCAGGCTCAGGGTACTGGCAAAGCAGCTGCCAAAGCGTCCTCTTCCCTCATATCCATGTCATCATCAGTCACTCCTTCCCTAGACCCACCATGTCCTCCTGAGGAGTCCCCCGAACTGTTTGAGCACAGTGTTGCGTACATGCTCCAGGAGGATGCCCAGCGTTTTGAAGGGTCTGATGATGATACCCAGCTAGAGGAACGCAGTAGCGTGAGCGCAGAGAGAGGGGATGCTCAATGTGACAGGGGTCACTTTGGGCACAGGATGAGCAAGAAAATAATGGACATTAAGAATATATCTTGGACTACCTAAAATGGGTCTGTAATATTAATCCACCATATTCCCCAGGATATCTGTAAATAACTAGTTACTGTTTGTTGATCCTGAACTCAACAAGTTAATTGAGAGATGCTGATGTGCCACCTGCCTGTTGTGATGTAAATGAACCTCGGATGGCTTCTGAGGATCTTTCATTGTGATAATTAACTCTGTAATTGTGGGTATTGTAAAGTAGCAGACAGTCTGGGGAACATAAAGGTTATGCATAGTAATTTAAGATGAAAAGGGATTAGCTAATGACCTCACCTGCCGTCTGCTAAGAGATGTCAGATGTGTATTGGGAGCTCGTTATGTAACCATTGTGTGATGTTGTGGGTGGAGTTGTTCGTTTGGACTACAGTATTCTTTTTGTGTATATAAGGGCCTGCTTTTCTCAATAAAAGGGTCAGACAAGTTGGAAACTTCAACACAGAGCGTTGTCTCGTATTTCTGGAAGAATTATTCCTATGGGAAGCGGTCGCCTGACTGTGGAGTGTCTGGTAGCTGCTGTGTGTTCGGGAATGGAATATATTTAAACTACGTTAACCCCTGTCGTTACACTCAAGAAGGACAGCAATCTGGCAGTCATGTTCCAGCAGCTGCAGCATACTGCCAGATTGGCTCCAGTGATGAGGAGGGAGGGGATAATGAGGTCACTGACTCCACGTGGGTGCCTGATAGGAGAGAGGAGGAGGAGGAGGATGAGGAGGAGGCACATCTCTAACGAGGCAGGATGCCCTCCGGGGGCCAGCATAAGGGCAGCACACCGACTAAATCACACCGCAGAGCTCCGCCTGTCCGTTATTCCGAAAGTTCTTTGGTGTGGGCCTTTTTTGAGTCGAGTGCATCAGATCGCACCGCTGCTATTTGCAACATATGTCTCAAGCGTATCTCGCGTGGCCAAAAAATCAGCCGCTTGGGCGCCACATGCTTGACCAGACATATGTTGACCTGCCATGCAGCTCGTTGGCAAGCGTACCTTAAAGACCCACACCAAAGAACAAAGCGGACCTCTCCTTGCTCCTCATCAGCTGGGATCTCCAACCCCACTATACCTTCAGTCCTCTCTGAAACCTGCACTGAGAGGAATGAAGGTGTAGAATTAGGTGTGTCACAGCCAAGTACTTGCGGGTACTCTGCTAGCAGTACACCGACGTCCGATTGTAGCAGGCAAATTTCCCTGTCCCAGCTGCTGGACTGTCGAAAGAAGTTCACTCCCAGCCATCCACATGCCCAGCGGTTGAATGCTAGCTTGGCTAAATTGCTAGAACTTCAACTGCTGCCTTTTCAGTTGGTAGACTCGGCCCCCTTCTGTGAGTTTGTGCAATGTGCGGTTCCTCAGTGGCAGGTTCCCAAACGCCACTTTTTCTCATGAAAGGCGTTTCCGGCTCTCTACCGGCAGGTGGAAGGCAATGTCCATGCCTCGCTGGACAGGGCGGTCAGCAGTAAGGTGCATATTACCACCACTGACTCATGGTCCAGCAAGCATGGACAGGGACGTTACCTTTCTTTCACGGTCCATTGGGTCACTCTTTTGGCAGCTGGGAAGGATGCAGGACAAGGTGCAGTAGTGTTGGAGGTTGTTCTGCCGCCACGCCTCCAAAATGCTACTACTGGTTGTGACACACCTCTCTCCTCCACCCCCTCCTCTTCTTCTTCCTCCATGGCCTCTTCCTGTGCTTTGTCCTCGGAACCAGCGGTGCTCCGTAGGCGTTCAAGGGGCTACGCAAGTACGCAGGCAAAAAGATGCCATGCCGTGCTTGCGCTGGTGTGTTTGGGGGACAGGAGCCACACTGGGGCAGAGGTTCTGTCAGCTCTGCAGGGGCAGGCCAAGAGGTGGTTGACGCCACGCCAGCTTAAGCCAGGAATGGTGGTTTGCGACAATGGCACCAACCTCCTCTCCGCTCTCCGACAGGGACAACTGACCCATGTGCCCTGTGTGGCTCACGTCCTTAACCTGGTGGTGCAGCGGTTCTTGGGCAGGTACCCGGGCTTACAGGATGTTCTGAGGAAGGCCAGGAAAGTCTGTGTGCATTTCCGCAGATCATATAATGCCAGCGCTCGGCTGGCTGAGCTGCAAAAGGAGTTGAACCTGCCCAAGAACCGCCTTATATGTGACATGCCCACCAGGTGGAACTCAACGTTGGCCATGCTGCAGCGGCTGCACACGCAGCAGAGGGCCATCAATGAGTACCTGTGCGACTACAGCACCAGGACAGGGTCAGGGGAGCTCGGGTTTTTTTCACCACGCCAGTGGGGCATGATCAGGGATGCATGCACTGTCCTGGCACCATTTGAGGAGGCCACGAGGATGGTGAGCAGTGACAGTGCATGCATCAGTGACACTGTACCTCTTGTCCACCTGTTGGAGCATACGCTGCATGGAATAATGGACAGGGCACTTGAGGCAGAACAGAGGCAGGAAGAGGAGGACTTCCTTGCCTCTCAAGGCCCCCTTTACCCAGACAGTTTTCCTTCTGTCCCACCCATCGCACAGGAAGAGGAGGAGGAGGATTGTGTCAGCATGGAGGTGGAGCCTGGCACTCAGCATCAACAGCAGCAGTCTTTTAGGGATGATTTACAGTCCCAAGAAACCCGTGGACTTGTACGTGGCTGGGAGGAGGTGGCTGCAGATCATCTGGTCCTTAGTGACCCAGAGGACTCCGGACCGAATGCCTCAGCTAACCTATGCTGCATGGCCTCCCTGATCCTGCAAAGTCTGTGGAAGGATCCTCGTATTCTTCGGATCAAGGAGAGGGACCATTACTGGCTGGCCACTATCCTTGATCCACGGTACAAGGGTAAGGTTGCGGACCTTATCTTACCGTCGCAGAGGGAGCAGAGGATGAGACATCTCCGGGAGGCCTTGCAGAAAGGTCTGTGCAACGCGTTCCCAGAGACTGGGAGGTTACAAACTCCTGGTCCTGGACAACGAGTTGCTGAGGCTTCGGTCAGTAGCAGAAGGAGCGGTGGAGAAGGTGGCCGTCTGACCGATGCGTTCAGACAGTTTTTTAGTCCACAGCCCCAAGGTATGATTGGTTCCAGCAACCATCGGCAGCGTCTGATATACATAGTGCAGGAATACCTAGGGGCAAGGTCAGACTTGGACACCTTTCCCACCGAAAATCCTCTGGCTTACTGGGTCTTGAGGATGGATCACTGGCCAGAGCTTGCACAGTATGCAATTGAGCTACTGGCCTGTCCTGCATCCAGCGTTCTTTCGGAACGCACATTCAGTGCTGCTGGAGGCTTTGTCACGGATCACAGGGTGCGCCTGTCCACCGACTCGGTTGATCGACTGACTTTCATCAAGATGAACCAGTCTTGGATCACCACCAGCTACCACACACCTGATGCTGATATAACAGACTAATTGATTTTAACATGTCACATCCCTTCAAGACTGCCTATGCTGATGCTCAGTGACTGTCCTGTTATGTTGACTGACTATCCTCCTCCTCCTCAATGATCCAATTCATAATGATAGCTTGGAAGAACATTTTTGTTTCTGGGTGCCGCCACCAGTGGCTAAGGCCCAATTTTTCAGCCCCTGTTTAACAGGGGCATGTAATTACAATTTTTTAAGCAATGCTTTGCAGCAGGGCTCATTCCTGCACTCCAACTAGAGTATCTGGGAGAGATTGCAGTGTCGTGGCACCAGCACCAGTGCCTAAGGCCCAATTTTTCAGCCCCTGTTTAACAGGGGCGTGTAATTAAAATTTTTGATGCAATACTTTGCAACAGGGCTCATTGCTGTGCTCCAAGTACAATATCTGTGAGGGGTTGCAGTGTTGTGGCACCAGTGCCTAAGGCCCAATTTTTCTGCCCCTGTTCAACAGGGGCATGTAATTACAATTCTTGTTCTAATAATTCCCAGCAGGGCCCATTCCTGCGCCTACCAAGAGTAACTGTGAGGGCTTACAGTGTTGTGGCAACACCACCACCAAAGGCCCAATTTTTCTGCCCCTCTTCAACAGGGGCATGCAATTACAATTCTTGATCTAATAATTTACAGTAGGGCCCATTCATGCGCCCACCAAGAGTAACTGTGAGGGCTGATAGTGTTGTAGCACCAGCACCACCTCCAAAGGCCCAATTTTTCCTACCACTGTTCAACAATGGCATGTAATTACAATTCCTGTTATAATAGTTCACAGCAGGGCGTTCCAGCGCCCACCAAGAGTAACTGTGAGGGCTCACAGCGTTGTGGCAACACCAACATCTAAGGGGCAAATTTCAGCAGAGTATATACGGCAGGCCCCTACTTTCAAACATCCAACTTACAAACGACTCCTACTTGCAAACGGAAGGAGACAACAGGAAGTGAGAGGAAATCTACCCCTAAGAAGGGAAATTCTCTCCTGTAAGAGTTAATATGGGAAAAAGGCGTCTCCTCTCTACTGATGCTTTATCACCAATTCTTGTTTCAATAAAAAAAAACACTTTTCCAAAAACAGTTGTCATTGGGACGGAAAGTGAGGTGAATTGTTCTGAACAGGGGCACAGACAGCAAAACAAATGTTACAGGGGTGATAACCCTTCCCTATGTTTTCCAAAAAGCTTAAAAATATATTTTTTGGCTGGAGCTACACTTAAACAATGCAGCTGTTCAAATTACAAACAGATTCTACATAAGAACAAACCTACAGTCCCTGTCTTGTATGCACCGCCTGTATACTGCTGTTCAGAGTATATAGGGCCTTTTTTTATTTTGGGTGTGGGGTTCCCCTTAATATCCATACAAGACCCAAAGGGGCTGGTAATGGGCTGGGGTGGGGGGGGGGGGTGATGGGGTAGCTATGCCATTTTTCTCAAAGATTTTCATCCATATTGCCGGGACAAGACATGACATTAAAGCCGCAAGCAGTTTTAAATGGCTTTTTTTCCTTTAGAAATGTTATTTTGTGCAGGGACAGTTCTAAACACGGGAAACACATTCCACTTCACAGGCATACTTTAGACACCCCCCAGGTACGATATTTAAAGGAATATTTCACTTATTTTTTTTCACTTTATGCATCATTAAAATGACTGCTCCCGAATAAACGGACGTTTTTAAAACTTCTTTTTGCATTGATACATGTCCCCTGGGGCAGAACCCGGGTCCCCAAACCCTTTTTAGGACAATAACATGCATATTAGCCGTTATAATTAGCACTTTAGATTTCAAACGTTCGCGTTCATTGTATTTAATAGGGTTCTAACGTTCGCGCAAACTTTCGGTCCGTTCGCAGGTTCTGGTGCGAACCGAACCGGGGGGTGTTCGACTCATCCCTAGTATCCACTTCTGTTTTTTGTGGGCCTGTTAGTGTCTTGTTGCTGTTGCCCACCCCTCACACTGCTTCTGGACATTTCAGCAGTTGTTGGATTCCTGTGTCCCTCAATGAACGCCTATGAAACTTAGCGTAAAATCTATTTCTTGTAGTTAGTTGGGAGACACAGGGTCCTGCTCCTCCGTGTCTATGAATGTCTCTTGCTACTGCTCTTCCACTAAACAAAGGCATGCTCGGGGTAGGAGTGGTTATACCAGGCTGGTCACTGCTTTATCAATTGCCAGTGCCCCAATCTGTAAGTGGCAGTGTAACCCAACAGTCAGGACAGGGACTACTATGTTAATTTAGATTTTGGTTGGGCTGTAGTTAGCTCCGACTGATTGCATCGTTTTTCACTTGGTTTTTCCCTAAGCTTAAGTTGGCTTGTGATTTCTCACTGTCGCCTGTAGATGTCACTTTATCACCGGTCGTAGTATAGGATTTTATAAACAAAAATAAGTTATGAATATTTATATTTTCTTCAGCCAATCCAGTAGGAGATTTATGCCACTGGTGCATGCTGGGGGGGATATAAATATCGGGCACAGGCCAAGTGCTCGCTGTCTTCCCCTGGGGTGTGACCTAGGGAGGTGCTGCTGGATGGAGCTCTGCTATTGGGGGGCTAACGTGTGCTGAAGTGGTCCTGCCTGTTCACCTCTATGGCCAGCCGTGCCAACCGTCAGATCGTTTCCTGGGCTCGACAGTAAGAATGGTAAGCCTGAGAAACACCGGTGAGTGACGGGAGGGGGTCACTACTTCTAAAAGTGATCCAGCGGCTAATCAGCTGCTTGGATTGCTTTTATGAAAACTAGATTTGCCGGCTGAAAAAAAAAATACAGTGGAACCTTGAATTACGGGCATAATCCGTTCCAGGAGAATGCTTGTAATCCAAAGCACTCGCATATCAAAGCGAGTTTCCCCATAGAAGTCAATGGAAACAAAGATAATTTGTTCCGCATTGACTTCTATGGCATGCAATACCGCATGTGGCCAGAGGTGGGGGGCGCCAGAGAACCTCGGAAATACTCGGGGACAGCTCGGCTGATCTCGGAAAGGCTCAGAAACACTCAAGAACGAAGTGTTTGCGAACCATTCCGAGTGTCTGCAGCGTCCCCGCACCTCTGGCCAAATGCGGTACGGCACACCCCATTAGCTTGAATTCTGCTTGTTTTGCTAGACAACACTCGCAAACCAAGTCAGGATTTAAAAAAAAAAAGTTGCTCGTCTTTGCAAAACGCTCGTTAACCGCGTTACTCGTAAACCAAGATTCCACTGTATCAGGGTTATGGCTAATAGCATCAGCCATAACCCCGGTACACCACTTCAACGTATACAGTATATACAGTACGTATTGCAGTCGGCAAGTGGTAGGATAGCAAATTAGCTTGACTGTGCATTGGAACTGTGTTGGGAAAGCCTGGCCAAGTCCAATGCATAGGGTGTGAATTGCCCCCAAGCACAACAATCACAATAATTTCACTATGGGGGTAAGGTGGTACAAGGGATGGGGGTGATAGTGTCAGTAGGTTTTGGTGCATAGTCCACCCGGTGGTTACCAACCATCACCTGAGACTTCAGAGCTATGTGGGTGAATGTCTAGTGGCTTATTTAGGCTACTAAGGTCTCTAGTGGTTGATGGTTGATAGTTGTGATTGATAAATAGGCAAATGGAACCAATGGTCCTGTATGGTTTAGGTTACAGAACAAGTATATAGAAGAAAGGATGGCACAATGTAAGAGGGTTTGGGTTTGCGCAATTGTGGTTCTTACAACTTACAAACTCATCATAGACGTGGAAGGTGATTGGGAAATCTTTGAGTAAGGGATTTTTAGAGTGCGCCTGTTCTTACTTCCCCTTTGGATGGTCACACGACCAGGATGAGTCAACCCTTATGTATCAATAGAGGGATATGTTCGTCATTCTGACAGAGCCACGTAGACAACAGGGGGGAAACCAGTAACCGCATAGACTCAGCGTGACCCAACCCCGTTGTCACGAGTGAAGGTGGATCTCTTGACTGGCCATTTCAAGAACCAACCAAGTCACCCCGCCATGTGCTGTCAGAAGATCTGATGGGTCTCCACAACACACTCTGTAAACAATTAGTAATCTAAACTCTGCTTCATCATTCTGGCAAGTGTTCAGAATCTCAGTTCCAACCCATGTAAGTTTTTTGAAAAAAAAAAAATCTACCCAACTAGTGAGGAGGCCAGTACATCCTTCAAGTCTTTACTATAGACTGCTAGAGACCCTCAAAGGAAACATTTCCTCCAACAGTGCCTCTAAAACGGTTGTCTCCAAACTGCGGCCCTTTGCTTGCTTTTTCCAGACCCTTGGGGTACTATTTTATCTATTGATACCAACGATTGGGCATAATTCCTCCCAATGACACGAACAATAGGGCACAATTCCTACCAATCACACCAACAATGGAGCACAGTTCCTCCCAATGACACCAATCGTGGGGCACAGTTCCTCCCAATAATACCAATAATGGGGCATCATTCCTCCCAATAACACCTATCATCAGGGCTGGTGCAAGGATTCTTGACACCCTAGGCGAAACCTCATTTTGCCGCCCCCCCCCCTGCTCCCCACTTCCTTTGCCCTGCCCATGTATGCCCCACCTTTTTAATGAAGTGCCCATCAAATGCAGCCCACCAGCGCCCCATCGAATGCAGCCTCACCATCGCCCACAATTGCAGCCTCACCAATGCCCATCATTGCAGCCTCACCAGCGCCCATCAAATGCAGCCTCACCAGCGCCCATCAAATGCAGCCTCACCAGCACCCATCAAATGCAGCCTACCAGCGCCCATCAATGCAGCCTCACCACTGCCCCCCCCTGCTCCACCCCTGACTCCACCCCCTTAGCCCTGCCCATGTATGCCCCACCTTTTTAATGAAGTGCCCATCAAATGCAGCCCACCAGTGCCCTATTGAATGCAGCCTCATCAGCGCCCATCATTGCAGCCTCACAAACGCTCATCATTGCAGCCTCACCAGCGCCCATCAAATGCAACCTCACCAGTGCCCATCAAATGCAGCCTCACCAGCACCCATCAAATGCAGCCTCACGAGGGCCCATCAAATGCAGCCTACCAGCGCCCATCAATGCAGCCTACCAGCGCCCATCAATGCAGCCTCACCAGCGCCCATCAATGCAGCCTCACCAGCGCCCATCAATGCAGCCTCACCAGCGCCCATCAATGCAGCCTCACCAGTGCCCATCAAATGCAGCCTACCAGCGCCCATCAATGCAGCCTCACCAGTGCCCATTAATGCAGTCTCACCAGCGCCCATCAATGCAGTCTCACCAGCGCCCATCAAATGCAGCCTCACCAGTGCCCATCAGATGCAGCCTCACCAGTGCCCATCAGATGCAGCCTACCAGCGCCCATCAATGCAGCCTCACCAGCGCCCATCAATGCAGCCTCACCAGCGCCCATCAATGCAGCCTCACCAGCGCCCATCAATGCAGCCTCACCAGCGCCCATCAATGCAGCCTCACCAGTGCCCATCAAATGCAGCCTACCAGCGCCCATCAATGCAGCCTCACCAGTGACCATTAATGCAGTCTCACCTGCGCCCATCAAATGCAGCCTCACCAGCGCCCATCAAATGCAGCCTCACCAGCGCCCATCAAATGCAGCCTCACCAGCGCCCATCAAATGCAGCCTCACCAGCGCCCATCAAATGCAGCCTCACCAGCACCCATCAAATGCAGCCTCATCAGCACCTATCAAATGCAGCCTCACCAGCGCCCATCAAATGCAGCTTCACCAGCGCCCATCAAATGCAGCCTCACCAGCGCCCATCAAATGCAGCCTCACCAGCACCCATCAACGCAGCCTCACCAGCGCCCATCAAATGCAGCCTACCAGTGCCCATCAATAAATGTTTGCATGCTTCCATTCATTTGGGAGACGGGACACAGAGACAGTCCTCCGCCGCTGACACTATGTGCAAACGGAGCGGCGGCTGCCTGCTGATGCTGAGACTTAGTTGCTTGCTGCAGAGAGAAGAAAGCAGGAACACCAGTGGCCGGGCGCCCTAGGCAGCAGTGCCCCCTAGGCGGCTGCCTAGTTTGCCTAGTGGTAGCACCAGCCCTGTCTATCATGGGGCACAGTTCCTCCCAATAACACCAATCATGGGGCTTAATTCATCTCACTGACTCCAAAGATGGGGTATTGTTTACTCCCATTGATGCTGGGACATTTTCTACTCTTACTGGCCACAATCTGCCCCCACCCAAGGTTTGAAGGACAGTAAACTGGCCCTTTTTTTTTTTTTTTTAAAGTTTGGATACCCCTGATCTCAAACAATGCAAACTGAATGGTGGCTCAAATTTCTCATCTGCAATTTACCCTAAAAATCAACATGAAGGGTTATGAAAAGCAGTTTGTGACAGAGGAGTGGGAGGAGTAGAACACAAAAGGGGGGCCATGTAGTTTTTAGGCCCCTGCTAAGGGGTTCTTTTATTGAGGGGTTCAACTAAAAAAAAAAGGGTTCTGGGCAAAGGGCTAATTTCACAGGGCAGCAATCACAGGTTCAGCACAGACAAACAGATAGCAAGGTCAAGGGTGGTAGCAGGGCACAACAAAGGAAAAGTCCATGGTGGCAACATGGTACAGCAAGTAGTGAGTCCAGGGGCCCCAAACAGCAACATGGAACCTCAAGGATAATCCAGAGTCACAATGATAGCAGTCTGAGGTATAAATAGGGTTTATCTGGTTGAGGCCACAGGCAGCAAGACAGAACAGTAGGGGGGTAGGTCCCGGGAGCAAAGGGCAGAGATCTGGGCATCACAAGGGGCAAACAGCAACAGGATGCAATAACTATTGAGTACAGGGTCACAGGACAAGGATCCTAGCACAGCAAGGGTATCAGGGGCCTAACCTGAAGAGGAATAAGCAAAGACCTGGCAGGTGTGCCAATCTCCAACATGGGCACGCTAATCTTCACAGGGATGCGTGCGGACGCTTGTGCGCTACGGCATGCGTTGGTGCAAACAGGCGCATGCCATGTGCGTTAGTTACTTGCGCCCCATGGCCTTTATAAGAACCGCACTCTCGCTTAGAAGTTGCTGGTTTATCGTCAGTTTCCTGTATCCTGGGTTCCCGTGTGCTTGGTATTCTTGGATTACCCGTTACTGACTTGTTTGTTCCTGGACCTGTCTTCTGGCTCTGACCTCGCTTTACTCCCATTGACTTTGCTTCTGCTTGCTTCATTTCCTGTCTATGACCCCCGGCTTGTTTCTGACTTTGCTCCTGCTCCTGACTGATCCACTGTGTATTCACCTGGCAGAGACTCCAGACTTTGTCTTCTGCTCTCAGATTCACCTGCACATTCAGAGGGTCACCTTGCCTGCCATCATCCCGGTCCGGCTATACCTTTATAAGGAGTCTCATCATCACAGACCATCAGGCAACCACACAGCCGACAACCCGTACTACTTTGGGTGCCGCATCTCCTGTCACCACCTTCAGGGGTTCTTTGCACTCAGCCGCAAGGCAAACAGCAACATTGTACAACAAGGATGGAGTCCAGGGGTCACTGGGCAGAGATTCAGGCACAGGAGGGGCCAACAGCAAAGCACTGCAGAAAATATTGAGTCCAGGGTCACAGGACAAAATCCGAGCACAACAAGGGACAAACACCAACAGAGTAGAGCAAGTGTGGAACCAGTGGCTTCTAAATCACAGGAGAGGAAGACACTGTAGGACGGACTCATGGGCTTTGGCCCAGAGGTCCATGCAGGTATCACATCACAGAAGAAGAACACACAGGCGCTACTCACAGGGCAGCACAGACAAAAGGGTACAGGTCCTTTGTATCCAGCCACAACTCGGAGGGCACACCGTGCAGCAGGGTAAGGTGGAGAACAGGAGGTATTCGGGGAGTAGGGTTGCCACCTGTCCAGGATTCACCCAGACAGTCTGGGTTTTGAATCATGTGTCTGGGTTTTAGGCAGATTGAAACCCGTACACATTATTCAGACTGGGCTGTGGCTCCCCAAGTAACCAAGATAGTCACACAAATCTGTTGTCGTGCGGGAGCTGCAGGCAGCTGTCTCGGGGCAGGTTCGACATCACAGGGGAGGCAGAGCGATGATGTCAGCAAGAGCAATCTGGCCACACCCAATGTTAGCTGCAGCACGCTATGCGCACCGCATTAGTCCTCTCCTTCGGGCACCCAAAAGTGTCCCAGGCCGCTAAAGTGTTCAGGTTTGGCTTGAAGAAAGGGTGGCAACCCCAATCAGGGAGGCAGAGGGAGGTTGATGGGGTCATCCTTTGCACCCGGCCAGTTGAAAGTGCACACAGGTAGTAGCATTGCAGGAAGGGATGGGTATCAGAGAGCCTCTGGTGAATAAATCACAGGGGGTTGATGGAGGGCCTGTGTGGCCCAGCTGCTATGCAGGTGTAGCGGGGTCTTCAGATTTAGTGGGATACACCTGGGGGTAGTGTGACCCAGGTGTGTAATTATGTCAGGGTTAAGACCCCTTTTTGTTCTTCGTGGAGGATTGGGGGTGTAATATTCTCCTTTGCCTGTGGGTGGCGGAGTACCTACAGGCTTCAGGTAGAATCGCCACCACAGTGCTACCCTTCTTTGTCCCTTCCAGAAATGGTACGGCTGGGGCGGGGAACCCGCCATGGTATCGACGGGAGGAGATAAAAGGGGGAGACGCCCTCGCCACGAGGGCTTCGGGGATCATCTCTTCACGCACCCAGGCACCTTCAGCCTGGGTGCGGGCGGTTCAAGGTTCCAGCCTAGGCGCCCTAGGCCTGGCCGAAATGAAGCTGGGATTCCATCCCAGGCACCTTCAGCCTGGGATGAGGTACTATTGAGGAGGCCTGGGGCCCAGTGACTCCGACTGGGTCCCGCAAGGGTGAAGTGATTCCAGGGTGCTCCTTGCGAGGAGACCCGCATCTGAGGTGAGGAGGCTGGGGAGGTCACCCGTTCGAAGACCCGGTGTAGTGTCAACCCGGTGACGGATGGGCCTTCGGTAACTCCCTTGGAGGACATCTTCCCCTGATAGGGGCTGCAACGCAACGGAGGTATTCATGTCAAGACTCCTGCAACCCTTGGTCATAGCACAGGGGGTGTAGGGACCCAGATCAGTATAGTGCCTCGACCTGCTCATCCCACCGTATCCTGCCATCGCATTGCCTGTATGTGGAGATACGAAATAAACCTAACAGTTGGACTGTGATCGGTGTATGGACTCTGTTAATGGGGGCAAAGGGTGGTTTGGTGGTTTCTGCACAACAGACTCGGTACATGCCCAAGACACACCGGCCCGAGGAAACATCAAGTATTGGCCTTCACCTCACCCACAGTTATGGGGAGGACATGGGCCGTAGCGCACCTCACCCTGTCGCGTGACATACCCCTAGCCAACCAGGCGGCGGGGGTGAGGAGGCCGCTACACGTGGGGGCTCGTCCGGGATAGTGTGTGTCTTAACGATGGAACTGAGAACGTCTGTGTTTGAACTTAGCTGCCCGGAGGAGTTCCGAGCAGGTCGGCCATGTGATTGGCCAAAGTGCATCCCTGCTCGGAGTTGTGGACATGACCCTAAGTCGGGAAAGGCCCACGTGGAGGAGCGTAAAAAGGGAGAGGTCCAGCCGTGTGAAGTACTACATGTGGGGACTGTTAATGCACTGCGCCACGAGGCACCCCATGACTGCGCAATTCGTGGGCGGAGGCTGGCGGAAGCCCGCGAAAACGTGCAAGTCGTGGGAGGAGTCTGGCCACGTGTGGAGATACACGTGGAGAATCCGGCGCGTGGTCAGCGCGTGATGGAACAGCAAGTGGTCGGGATGGCCTCAAGCTCCCCGTGGATGCCGGTACCTTACCCCACGAAGATGACTGCTTTTGCTGCTCCCCTGACAGACACGGGGATAAGACTTAGGCCCCGAGGACAGTTGGCTCTGTATTCATGCAGAGACACGGAGGCCCTCGGTGTGATCTGTCCCGGATGCTCGGGACTGGTGGTCCAACTAAAGCCGGTCGGGCGATGTGAAGCGTGCAAAGAGTTTCTTTTTGAGGTCGAATCATCCACAGTAAGGCCCCGGGCCCTTCGCCTCAACTGCATCACAGGAACCGCCACTCCGGAGGGAGAGATCCAGGCCTTTGCGGAGGTCCCCGTACGCGCTGACCAGGGCGATGTGACTGCCCAACCAGAGACTGAGAGAGAAAAATCCGAGGACACTGCTTCGGTCACCACAGATTCCCTGCTGCCACCCCCGAAGAGGAAAGTCGGCCTGGTACAGGCATCCTATGGTCATGGTCGAGTTTCACCCCGCGGCTTGCCTGGCCTAGATGGCGCCGGTAGAGAAGAGAGTCCCGGACATCCCAGTTATTCAGAAGGTCCAGGTGAGCTAGGGACTGGGACTGTGGTGTTGGTTGGAGGTGTCGGGAGTCCACAACCGGTGGAGCCCGCAAGGGAGGGTAGCCTTCCGTCTACTAGAGACTACCTTCCCGCCGAGATGTATGACACCTCCGACCTAGAGTCATTGTCAGACTGTGGTGATGACGGAGAAATAGACGAACTGTTTCACCGGAAGGGCTGGGACAGACGCCCACTACCTGTGCTGTGTAAACCGCAGGATTCCCCCATGTCCATAGAAGACAGTACGCTCCGGGCACAGGCCCCGGAGTTCCCGAGGAAATCTAGTTCTCCGACCGACCTTCCATTTTCAACCACATCACCCGCCCCGATAGTGGGGACGCAGCGTGCTTCGTTGCGGGCACCAAAGGCAAAGCAACTCGAGATGGTGAAGGTACCTCGGCACCCGGAGGCCATTGTACAGCCAGGAGAAGGCGAGCGAGATGTGATGCCGCCTCTAGCCAGATTGCAGAGACTTTTCTCCCAGAGAGTCGCCCGTGAGTATGGGTGGGAGTACCCCTACTTGCCTCGGGACTTATTGTATGAAGTCAAGGTTTTGCGACAAAGGTGGTACGACGAGTTTGTATGGGAAAAGCTCAAAGTGCCTCATGCCCGGCGATACCTGTCATGTTCACCGCCTGTATCTAAAAAGTTTAGAGACTGCAGAGCTGATTGGAGACTGGGGCGCCATATTCATGCCGATAAGGTGCTCATCTGCAGGAAAGAAGGAGAGGATGTCGAATATTCGGTGAAAGTGTTTGACAAGCACCTGAAGCCCCTGTTTTTGCGGGATCCAAGGTTTTACTTGTAGGAGAAGTGAGCTCCTATTCTGTTGCTGTTGAACTTTCTGGAAGGAACATTCCCAGACGCTCAGAACTGCGCCCTACTTTTGTTTTGATTTGGGCTTTTCTTTCACTCACTGGAGACTTGGGAGCTGTTGTTTTTTTTCTCCCTCTTCTTCATGTGCCAAAGGCAGAGACTCTGGGGGTAAAAGTTAGTGTAGAAAAGCAGGAAGAAGGAAGATCTCGGCAAGTGTCATGACCGCGGCGCTGTCACCAGGTGGCAGTGTTGCGCAACGAATGTTTGAAAATTTTACACATGCACCACTTTGCTTATTGGAGTGAGTGGGTCTCTCGGCTGACAGAACTATTCATTTCAAGTCAACACAGATTGTTAGGATGTTGTCTTTGTTTCCCTTTTTGCAGGAGATTCATCGGTCAAGACTACTGAGAGTGGGGTGGTTCTTAGACAGCGATGGGAGGGATTGTACATGTGTACAGAATAGATGTTTTATGCAAAAGTTTATCGTTTTATATTTTTCCTTTCCCTTTCGAGCAGGTCTTGGCACACTTAGTATTCACAAATTTAGGGGGCAGCCTCAGGGGCTTGCTCCATGTTACCACTCCTTGGGAGACATGGGTGTGCACCTGACGCTGGGGACCAGCGTCAAATCACCAGGGGGAGTGTGTAGCGGGGTCTTCAGATTTAGTGGGATACACCTGGGGGTAGTGTGACCCAGGTGTGTAATTATGTCAGGGTTAAGACCCCTTTTTGTTATTCATGGAGGATTGGAGGGTGTAATATTCTCCTTTGCCTGTGGGTGGCAGAGTACCTACAGGCTTCAGGTAGAATCGCCACCACAGTGCTACCCTTCTTTGTCCCTTCCAGAAATGGTACGGCTGGGGTGGGGAACCCGCCGTGGTATCGACAGGAGGAGATAAAAGGGGGAGACGCCCTCGCCATGAGGGCTTCGGGGATCATCTCTTCACGCACCCAGGCACCTTCAGCCTGGGTGCGGGCGGTTCAAGGTTCCGGCCTAGTCGCCCTAGGCCTGGCCGGAATGAAGCTGGGATTCCATCCCAGGCACCTTCAGCCTGGGATGAGGTACTATTGAGGAGGCCTGGGGCCCAGTGACTCCGACTGGGTCCCGCAAGGGTGAAGTGATTCCAGGGTGCTCCTTGCGAGGAGACCCGCATCTGAGGTGAGGAGGCTGGGGAGGTCACCCGTTCGAAGACCCGGTGTAGTGTCAACCCGGTGACGGATGGGCCTTCGGTAACTCCCTTGGAGGACATCTTCCCCTGATAGGGGCTGCAACGCAACAGAGGTATTCATGTCAAGACTCCTGCAACCCTTGGTCATAGCACAGGGGGTGTAGGGACCCAGATCAGTATAGTGCCTCGACCTGCTCATCCCACCGTATCCTGCCATCGCATTGCCTGTATGTGGAGATACGAAATAAACCTAACAGTTGGACTGTGATCGGTGTATGGACTCTGTTAATGGGGGCAAAGGGTGGTTTGGTGGTTTCTGCACAACAGACTCGGTACATGCCCAAGACACACCGGCCCGAGGAAACATCAAGTATTGGCCTTCACCTCACCCACAGTTATGGGGAGGACATGGGCCGTAGCGCACCTCACCCTGTCGCGTGACATACCCCTAGCCAACCAGACGGCGGGGGTGAGGAGGCCGCTACACAGGGAAAAGGCAGGAAGCACAGGGTCCTCGGGGGGCCACAAACCAGGTACACATATGCAGTGTCATTATCCAGAAGGAGCGGGGAGGAAGAGCACCGACATAGCCCCGTGTTCAGCACAATCCCGTGGCAGGCAACCCAATGCTTGGTGTCAGGTTGCCCTGATGACTGGCTGCACCCACTTTGCCCTTTGTCTTAGGTAGGCACTCAACAGCTTTAGAAGTGGGGCTGTGTCTTTCCTGCAGGGAAACATTGTGGCACTGGGGGAGTGGAAGTCTGCAGCCAGCATTTGATAACTTTACATGGAGGCAACAGCAGGAGTGTGGAGTGGAAGGATCTACGTGTAGGTGCCGGTGGGCTACATCTCCAGGTCAGTGGCTTCTCCCCTCCAGAGGTGTGACTCCTCCCCGTCCAGAGCAGTGACTTTTCCCCTCCAGAGCATTGACTTATCTCCTCCAGAGTACTGATCCTCCCCCTCCAGGGCAGTAACTTGAACCCCCCTATAGAGCAATGACTTCTCTTCCTCCAGAGTGATGGCTCCTCCCCCTCCAGGGCAATGACCCCTCTCTCTTCAGGGCAGTGACCCCACCCCCTCCAGAGGAGTGACTCCTCCCCCTCCAGAGCAGTGACTTTTTGCCTCCAGAACATTGACTTATCTCCTCCAGAGTACTGATCCTCCCTCTCCATAGCAGTAACTTGGACCCCCCTAAAGAGCAGTGACTCCTCCCCCTCCAGGGTGATGACTCCTCCCTTTTCAGGGCAGTGACTCCACCCCCTCCAGAGTAATGACTCTCGATCCAGATAAGTAATACCCCCCCCTTTAATGCAAAGATCTCCCCCAGAGCAATGAATTTGCCTTCAGAGCAGTGACTTCTCCCCCTCCAGAGAAATTACTTCTCCCCTCCAGAGCAGTGACTCCTCCCCCTCCAGAGAAATTACTTCTCCCCTCCAGAGCAGTGACTCCTCCCCCTCCAGAGAAATTACTTCTCCCCTCCAGAGCAGTGACTCCTCCCCTCCAGAGAAATTACTTCACCCCTCCAGAGCAGTGACTCCTCCCCCTCCAGAGAAATTACTTCTCCCCTCCAGAGCAGTGACTCCTCCCCCTCCAGAGAAATTACTTCTCCCCTCCAGACCAGTGACTCCTCCTCCACTCCAGGGCAGTGACTCCTCCCCCTCCAGAGCAGTCACTTCTCCCCTCCAGAGCAGTGACTTCTCCTCTCCAGAGTAGTGACCCCTCCCTGTCCAGGGCAGTGACTCCTTCCCTCCAGAGCAGTGACTTCTCCCCCTCCAGAGTTATTACCCCTCCCCCTCCAGGGCAATGACTCCTCCCTCTCCAGTGACTTCTCCCACTCCAGAGTGATGACTCCTCCCCCTCCAGGGCAACGACTCCTCCCTCTCCAGGACAGTGAATAATCTCCCTCCAGAGAAATGATTCCCTATCTTCTCTTCAGCTGTGAACATTAACCTAAAAAAAAAAGAGTTTGAAGGCAAACAGCTTCTGCTGTGCTCTCTGATTTATAACCCAGAGTAATCAGTGACATCAATGTCATAGCTGAACTCTATCTGTTGTTTATTTAAAAAAAAAAAAAAAACGAAATTCGTAAAAAAAGTAATAAAACAAGTATGAGTCATAATTTAAAAACCTCCAAAATAAATAACTGATGACCCCAAACCATTATCATTTCCTTTTTATTTTCTTACGCTGCTATTTTTAATTGCCTGTAAAATCTCCACCACCGGCTAAAAACCAGCTGACATTTCAGACCTGGCTAACCACCTGTGACAGTCTCACATAGTCCTCCTCATGCAACTACCAACGGCAGGAAAAAACAGCTATAAAAACGCACTTTTAATTCCAAAATATATTTATTGATTAAAAAAAAAAAGGAAAAAACACAAAATAACAAAAAAAGAAAAACCACACACAAATACAATCGACCTGAATGCGTACCAATAACTGAGATGTCCATTATAATTCTAAGTACTATACAAAACAACCAAATTGCATAATATTACATCTCCACAAAAACCCTCTATAATCAGGGGGAAAAAAAGGGGGGGGGGGGGGGCGACACACACAGGGATGTCTCACGAATATACTAAATAAAGTATAGAATCTTTCTTCTAATTTAAAACTGAAGAGAATATATGCGCTCAGCAGGGGCGTTGCTAGGTGGCAAAAAGACCAGGGGCTTCAGCCTGAAGTCCAAGGCCGGCACCGGGGTGGGGGGTTGTAGTAGTGTGGGTTTTTTTTGGCTGGGCGGTGGGGTTGTGTGGCGGGGGGTAAGCTCACTTGCTGGTTGCTGCTTGGCTTACCAGTGCCCATCAGTGCTGACCACTAAACTCACCTGCTTGACACACTGCCCATTACACTGACCTACCTGACATACAAACACTGACATACACTGACCTACCTGACATACATACACTGACCTACCTGACAGACATACACTGACCTATCTGACATACACTGACCTACCTGACATACATACACTGACGGTAGTGACATACATGCACTGACCTACCTGACCAGGAGACAGACTTCATGTGTCCTGCAGCAGCTCAGCTCAGCCATGGTGTGCGGCGTGCGGGATGCCCATCATCATCACAGCAGGCAGCCAGAGGAGGAGAGGAGAGCCGCCCGCCCGAAGGCCAAGCGGGGAGCGGGGGTCTCACAGTGATGTGGCGCGGCGGCCGCATTGTAATTCTGGAGCCTGAAGCGCCCATGATGGACGTCCCGCAGTCCCGGCATTGGACCAGTGGGACGTCCATCATAGGCGCTGCAGGCTCAAGAAGGCGGGACTTGCTATGTCACTCGGCCGCACTCGGGATCAGATCGGTCCCCGCTCAGTGGGGACGCTTGGTGCTAACAATAGAAGGGTGCATGCCTGAGACCCAGGAATTTTCGGGGACCCATTCGGGAACTCCAGCAACCCCCACCACCCCCCCCCCCCTGACACCACTGGCGCTCAGGCATCAATGAATGTAGAAACTAAAAAATTCTAAGAAATTTGATGAGTCTTTAAATGTGATCCAGGTCTGCCACACCCTTTTAAACTTCTGAATAGTATCTTCTGAAAACGCGCTTTTAGTGGCTTTTTGCATTCGGCGTTAAAGCGGTTTAGCCGCATCAGCTTTTAGCAGCGTTTCTCTGCCTCAATTCAAAGTCAATGGTTCCCTATGAGGAGGACCGGTTCGGCTGCGAAGAAGAAGACCGGAGGGAGAAGACTAGAGGAAGAAGACCGGCGGAAGATTTTTAATAAAGGACATGTCAAAACAGTGTCTTGTTTTTATTTACACTACACTGCCTTTTTTTTTTAGGGTGAATGGGTTAGGGGTACAATTTACCCCACACTCATTCACATAGGGGGGCAGGATATGGGGGCCCCTTGTTAAAGAGGGCTTCCAGATTCCGATAAGCCCCCTGCCCGCAGACCCCCACAACCACCGCCCAGGGTTATTGGGAAGAGGCCCTTGTCCCCATCAAACATGAGGACAAGGTGTTTTGGGGTGGGGGACACAGAGCCCCTCCTGCCCCAAAGCGCCCACCCCCCTATGTTGAGGACGTATGGCCTGGTATGATCCAGGAGGAGGGGGGGCCTCGCTCGCCCCCCTTTCCTGACCTGCCAGGCTGCATGCTCGGATAAGGGTCTGGTATGGATTCTGGGTGGGGGGGGCACGCCGTTTTTTTTTTTCATCTTGGCGTGGGGTTCCCTTTTAAAATCCATACCAAGGCTTGTCCCGCCCCTTTCCTGACCTGCCAGGCTCCATACTCGGATAAGGGTCTGGTATAGATCCTGGGGGGGGACCCTACACCGTTTTTTGTTTTTTATCATAATTTTGGTGTGGGTTTCCCTTCAATATCCTCAAAACACAAGTCACACCACAAGTCGGATCAAGATGATCCTACTTGGATGTGACTGGCATTCAAACCAATGGGCTGAAAGTCTTATCCGTTAAGACGGCTCTCATAGGGAACCATTGATTTTGACATGTCAAACAAAAAAATTATTGACGCGGATTTAACGTTGTTTCCAGCTTTAAGCCGCGTTTAGCAGCCTTTAGCAGCATCAAACGTTTTTGCAGCTGTAACGCTGGTCTTCAGAACGCACTGGCCCTGGGTTTTTTTTCTGCAGCTTGAAAGTGCTTATGCCACTTACAACTCCTACAAGCCTGTGTGTGCAAGAGGCCATAGAATAACATGGAGAGGTTTTTTTAAGCTACAAAAAAAAAAAAAAGAAAACATCCGACGCTGGTAAAAGCAGCTGTAAAAATGCACTGTGCGCATAAGTCCTTATGCCGCATACACACGATCGGAATTTCCGTTGGAAAAACCTTGGATGGTTTTTCCGACGGAATTCCGCTCAAGCTTGGCTTGCATACACACGGTCACACAAAAGTTCTCTGAACTTTTGACCGTCAAGAACGCGGTGACGTACAACACTACGACGAGCCGAGAAAATTAAGTTCAATGCTTCCGAGCATGTGTCAAATTGTTTCAGGCATTTTGCGCGTCGGAATTGCTACAGACGATCGGAATTTCTGATTGGAATTTTTTGGGTCGGAAAATTTGAGAACCAGCTCTCAAATTTTTCTTATCGGAAATTCCGACAGGAAAAGTCCGATGGAGCATGCACACGGTCGGAATTTTCAACGAAAAGCTCACATCGAACTTTTTTTGGCGGAAATTCCAACCGTGTGTACGCGGCATTAGTCAGCACTCAGCACACAGAATTTGGGCAGGCGTCAGGAGATGGTACCAGCGCAGAGAAATAACAGCAGGCCCAGACAAGGTTAGACCTCCTCTAGACGGTACAGAGGTCCCACTGCCAGAATCTGGAAAAGACGTGAGAAACCGCAAGGTGATAAAACTCTCCACCGTCCTCCAAACACTCAACTATCAGTTTTGGATGAAAAAAGTAAAAAAAAGAACAGTTCTTCAGCCCTATTCTATAAAAAGTTAATTGCTACAATCTCTCCATATCTCTCAAAACCATTTAACCAGGTCAATCGAGGAGAACGCTTAACTCCACATATGACTACATTCAATAGGGTGGTCCAACCAAAGATGGCATACTCATCTTCCCATATCCATAATAAAAATGGACATCAATAAATATTTTCCAAGAAAATCAATGTCTTCCAAGGTTACTTGGTACAAAAAGACCTGGTAGGGTTTACCCCCAAGCTGGAGACCACATTTGATGAAGGAAATTGTGCTGTTATCACTTGACATCATAGAGCAGGGTTTCTCAACCAGAGTTCCATGGAACCCTAGGGTTCCTCCAGAGGTTGCTAGGGGTTCCTTAAGCAATGAGCAATTTCTGTCTCTCTGATAAGTTCCCTCTGACACCACTGACCATTTTAGGTATCTCTAATGCCTCGTACACACGGCCGATTTTCCCGTCGGAAAAACTCAGATGAGAGCTTTTGGCCGGGAATCCCGACCGTGTGTATGCTCCATCTGAGTTTTTCCGACGGGAAAACTGCCAAAAACGGGCAGCAAAAAAAAGAGAACTGGCTCTCTTTTTTTCCCCGTCGGGATTCCCAACGGACTTTTTTCCGTCGGAAAACCCGACCGTGTGTACGAGGCATAAGGGGGTAATTCTTCCCACTGACCACCAATATAAGGAACATTCTTCCCACTGACCATCACACCCATAATAAATCATGAGTTGTAGATATGGTATTTTTTAGCAGGGGTTCCTTGAGACAGGAAAGCTGGATTTGTTGAAGAAAGACTATCCAAGAGCATTCGACACGCGGTCATGACCTTATCAGTTTGAGACTTAGTGCCAATAGGGTTTAGGTGACAACTTTTTTTTTTATTGAGGTTTTCAAGACATATACATGTAGCGTGGGTCCTAAATTTAGGGATTGCTATACTAAATTTAGGGGTGATTCGAGTGGTAGTTGGCTCGAATCTTTCAATTTACTGGACTCTACCTTGCTGTGCATGCCGGAAGAGGATACATAAAGGGCAGACGCCGCCTGGGAGGGGTCTTCTTCTTTGTTCCAGAGTCAGAGTCCTGGTGCGTGGCGCATGGCCCTCCAGGCCATGGGGCCACGTGTGCTTCAGTCCCAGGCACCTTTAGTCCTGGGACTGCAACTTCAGCCCTGGGCCCAGCACCTTTAGCTGGAGCCCACTTCGGGGAGGAAGAATCCCAGGGTGCCGCCTTGCGAGGGGACCCGTTTTTGGAAGAGGAGGCTGGGGGAGGACCGTTCCGAAGGACTGGTGAGAGATCACAGTGAAGGAAGGGGCCCAGTAACTCTTCGGAGGGATGTAATCCATCCGGAAAAAGGGATCGAAACAACGGGACCATTAGGAGGTTCGGGACACTATAGATTCTGTGGCAGAGGATCTCCTGAACGCATCCATTAGGGAATCTGATAGACTGTTCGAGCTACATGCCGGCTGCTAGTGCCTTTGGGTGACTATCCGGGTGAGCTATTCCCACTCGGGATCGAGTGGCGAAGAAGCCAGGAGTGCCTGAATTGATTTGTCTTCCTAACACGTTTCTCTCTTCTGAAGTTTGTGGTTATTCATGCATAAGGAAAAATAAACTCTACGTTGGAGTAGCTACTGGTGTGGACACCTTGGAGTTACTTGGGGTATAGAGACTTTGTCCTTACATTCTAGGGACAGAAACCAACTTTGAGGAGAACCTTGCTGCAAGACCCGTAAGTTAAAACAAGTGTGCCTAACCTCTGCAAACCAGCATGGTGGTCATGGTGCGCCTTTTTCTCCTGTGAGCGAGCCAAGGATAGAAGAGGAGAAAGAGGGGGCCGTGTTGCTACATACATGTATATACAGCAACATTTGGGAAATTCAGGCCTACAAGGACTATTGGTTGGACTACACCATTTCTCGGGAACACAAATCAATCCTTTGAACCGAGAGATCCCATCGCTTTAGAGTTGGATGATCCTAATACCCCCTTCCTTTCCCTTGGTGCACCCACCTTATACCTTCAGCAACTTCTATACCTCCTACCTACCTGCGCCCCTACCTACCCACCATACCACCCCCTACATCCTTCATCCTTTGCCCTCCATCACTTCCTTGATCTTTACTGACCCACTTTTCTCTTTGCCCTTGATCTGCACATTTGCTCTACTTTTATTTCACGTGAACAAGGATGATGTACTGCACATGTGTCAAACACAAGACCTGCAGGTCGGTTCTGACCGTAGCAGCACAAATGTAAGGGCGATGCACTGAGATATAAGGCAGAATGAGGGACTCTTGATTTCTGATAGTGGGGGGGCTCTTGACATCTAATGTAAGCAGGGCCGGCAAAAGGGGTGGGCAGAAGAGGCAGCTACCTGGGCACAGATGAGCAAGGGGGCAAACAATAGACGGTCTATGGTATTTATTGACAGTGTGGGAGGGGGGTGCAATTGTGGATCCTTGCCCTTGGCGCTGGATGACCCTGTCCCAGTACTGGATGTAAGGGTGGGGGTGCTCTGGACATCTAGTTTTACAGATACAACCAGTCCTTTGAGGGCAACCATAATGCTGATGCGGCCCGCTATCAAACTGAGTTTGACACCCCTGATTTACAGCATGCCTGTATAGGGCCACTTGCCTTATGAGGTGGATTCGGTTGACCTGTCCTTTGTCACGTCCTAAGTTGAAAGAGACCTTTGTTTTATTAAATCACATTTTGATGTATTCTGTATACATGTCTGTGGGAAAAAAAGGGAATTTCCAAGAGAAAACCCAAAACAGTAAACCCAACTTCACCGTACAAATTATGGAGTCCCATAAGAAGTCTCCTCCAGGAGACCTCCTATTAGTCATCCAAGGCCCATTCTACCCCATTGTCCACTCTGTTGAGGTCCAGTACACCACTGCCTTCCATTTCCCCTTCCCTCTTCCCCCAAGGGGGATGCATTATTCCTACTGAGTCTGACCCCTGTGGTCCACAAAGATAGCAGTGGGATATTTATTAGACCAAAAGATATCAAGTAAGTGTAGATCTTTGTTTATAGACATGTTAATCATATGGTTTAGGCCAGGGGTCTTCAAACTACGGCCCTCCAGGTGTTCAGGAACTACAATTCCCATCATGCCGAGTCATGTCTGTGAATGTCAGAGTTTTGCAATGCCTCATGGGACATGTAGTTCCGCAACAGCTGGAGGGCCGTAGTTTGAAGAGCCCTGGTTTAGGCAATCTCTAACGGACTGGAGAACAGTTGAGGTGTCTGTTGGTGCCATCAGATCTTACATGCAACCAAATGTTCTTGCCAGATGGATAAGTGTGTTGGGTCCAGTGATATATCTATCCTTGACTATTGCAACTCCCTTCTTATTGGCCTGCCTCTCGATAGGCTATCCCCTCTTCAGTCTTTCATGAATGCTGCTGCCAGACTTATCCACCTTACCAACCGCTCAATGTCTGCCAAACCTCTCCTCCAATCCCTACACTGGCTCCCGATCACCCAGCGAATTAAATTCAAAATACTAACCACAACCTACAAAGCCATCCACAACTTTCCCCGAGCTTCATCACCAATCTTGTCTCCAAACATCACCCAAACCGCCCTCTCCGCTCTTCACAAGACCTCCTACTGTCAAGCTCTCTCGTCTCCTCCTCCCATGCTCATCTCCAGGATTTCTCCAGAGCCTCTTCCATCCTATGGAACTCACTACCTCAACCTGTCCGGCTATCCCCTACTCTTGCTACCTTCAGGCGATCCCTGAAAACTCACCTCTTCAGAGAAGCCTATCACGTCTCCAACTAATCTTTTACCACTTCCATCAGCTCATTCCCCACAGGTACAACCTTCTGTACCACCTGCCCCACCCTATTACATTGTAAGCTCTTCTGAGCAGGGCCCTCTTAATCCTCTTGTATTTTATTGTATTGTAACTGTATTGTCTCCCTTTTTTATTGTAAAGCGCTGCGTAAACTGTTGGCGCTATATAAATCCTGTATAACAATAATAATAATTATAATGACTCAGGAGAGAGCTCTACAAAAAGTCTCCTCCGGGAGACCTCCTATTAGTCATCTAGGGCTCATTCTACTCTATTCTCCACTCTGTTGAGGTCCAGTACTACACTCCCTTCCATTCCCCCTTCCCTTCTCCCCCCAAGGGTGGTTCATTCTTTCTACTGACCTCAGATGAGTGTTTTTAGCATTGGATACCTGCATTTTTTTAATGGTTCTTCTAGGGCATGGGTAGGCAACCTCGGCTCTCCAGCTGTGGTGAAACTACAAATCCCATCATGCCTCTGCCTATAGGAGTCCTGCCTGTGATTGTCAGGGTCTTGCAATGTCTCATGGGACCAGGGGCGGACTGACAACTCATGGGGCCCCTGGGCAATAGGAGATTATGGGGCCCCTGGGCAATAGGAGATTATGGGGCCCCCGGGCAATAGGATATTATGGGGCCCCTGGGCAATAGATTATGGGGCCACACAGTATACACACACAGATACACAGTATACACACACAGACACACAGTATACACACACAGACACACAGTATACATACACATACAGTATACATACACAGTATACACACACAGACACACAGTATACACACACAGACACACAGTATACATACACATACAGTATACACATACAGTATACATACACAGTATACACACACAGACACACAGTATACACACACAGACACACAGTATACATACACAGTATACACACACAGACACACAGTATACATACACATACAGTATACATACACAGTATACACACACAGACACACAGTATACACACACAGACACACAGTATACATACACATACAGTATACATACACAGTATACACACACAGACAAACAGTATACATACACATACAGTATACATACACAGTATACACACACAGACACACAGTATACACACACAGACACACAGTATACATACACATACAGTATACATACACAGTATACACACACAGACACACAGTATACATACACATACAGTATACATACACAGTATACACACACAGACACACAGTATACATACACATACAGTATACATACACAGTATACATACACAGTATACACACACAGACACACAGTATACACACACAAACACACAGTATACACACATACAGTATACACACACAGACACACAGTATACACACATACAGTATACATACACAGTATACACACACAGACACACAGTATACATACATACAGTATACATACACAGTATACACACACAGACACACAGTATACACACACAGACACACAGTATACATACATACACACACACTGAAAAGGTACTAGAGAGGCGGGGCAGCTATAATCCTGGGATTTTTTTAAAAACACAGATTTTTACATACTGTCCCTGGTTTTACTGAGGCTGGCAACCCTGATGGGGCCCTCTAGTGGCATGGGGCCCTCGGGCAGTGCCCGAGTGCCCGAATGGTCAGTCCGCCCCTGCATGGGACTTGTAGTTTCAAAAGAGTTGGAGGGCCGAGGTTGCCTACCCCTGCTCTCGGGTAAAAAAGGTTGAGAAAGGCCAGTCTTGATGTATAATATTGTTCTCTCATTCACCTGGAATCTTTTGTTATATTGTTGACAATGCGTGTTTGTTAGGCCCTACAAATAAGTAAAGTACTTGAAAAAGAAAAAGTACAAACAGTTGATACATGAGGTGAAGCTAAATGATCGCAGGTTTCATTTTGACGAATGACTCCTGTTAACCCTTATTGTTGTCTCGATGCTTCCTCCTCTCACTTCCTCTAACTGATAGAAAAAGGGACGTTCAAGTTTGCAAAGCGGTCACATGAGCCTGGAGCCTCGTACAAGAGATAACGGGACGGGGAGATAATCATCAGACTGTGGGGAGAGACAGCTAATCACAGCACCCGACTCTAGACATGGATTATCTATGGAGGCTTTTCATCCTTTCTGTCCTTATAGCAGGTAAGGTATCCGCCATTTTCCATCTTGACCTCCAATGGAGTCATTAGATCAGCGGTTGTCCATTCTGCTGCTTATCCACCTAGAACAGGTCAGTTTTTCAGGATTTTCCTCACCTGCAATCCTCTGGTCCTTTCTGATCCAGGAACAGATTAATTATCCTGTTATATAAAGAAAAACCTGCAAAGATGCCATGTTGTTTGTACTTGGGGGGAGATTGACTGTCCATCCAAAAGAAAGAGAGAGGGCAAGAGCTGATAATCTTGTGATGGATCTTGAGGCGTGTGTGCGGGATGGATTTATAAATTATTGCTTCAACCACTTCAGCCCCGGACCATTTGGCTGCCCAAAGACCAGAGCACTTTTTGCGATTCGGCACTGCGTCGCTTTAACTGACAATTGCGCGGTCGTGCGACGTTGTACCCAAACGAAATTGACGTCCTTTTTTCCCCACAAATAGAGCTTTCTTTTGGTGGTATTTGATCACATCTGCGGTTTTTATTTTTTGCGCTATAAACAAAAAAAGAGCGACAATTTTGAAAAAAAAAGCAATATTTTTTACTTTTTGCTATAATAAATATCCCCAAAATATATATAAAAAAAACATATTTTTTCCTCAGTTTAGGCCGATACGTATTCTTCTACATATTTAAAAAAAAAATCGCAATAAGCTTTTATTGATTGGTTTGCGCAAAAGTTATAGCGCCTACAAAATAGGGGATAGTTTTATGGCATTTTTACTAATATTTTTTTTTTACTAGTAATGGCGGCGATCTGCGATTTTTATCATGACTGCGACATTATGGCGGACACATCGGACACTTTTGACGCCATTTTGGGACCATTGTCATTGATACAGCGATCAGTCTTATAAAAATGCACTGATTACTGTAAAAATTACACTGGCAGGGAAGGGGTAAACCAGTAGGGGGCGTTAAAGGGGTTAAGAGTGTCCTAGGGAGTGATTCTAACCGTAGGGGGGATGGGCTGTGTGTGACACGACACTGATCACCGCTCCCGATTACAGGGAGCTGTGATCAGTGTCCTGTCACTAGGAAGAATGGGGAGATGCTTGTTTACATCAGCATTTCCCCATTCTTCCTCTCTGTGAGACGATCGCGGGACTCCCCGCGGACATCGAGTCAGCGGGACCTGCGGTCGGACTCACAGAGCTCGCGGCGGGCGGGCGCGCGCCCACAATGTCACATCTTAAAGGGGACATACAGGTACGTCCATCTGCCCACAGGAGCCATTGTGTCTACGTATATCGTCTTGCACTGGTCCTTGAGTGGTTAAATAAAAATATATCTAAACACAAGAACAGGAATGTAATATATTGCAACTTACCAGTCCTTTGAGGTGGTGGATGTATTCGTTTTTTTTTTTTAGGCTTCTTTCCTCTCTTTGACCTAGGGCAGGGGTCTCCAAACTTTTCAAACAAAGGGCCAGTTCACTGTCCTTCAGATTTTGAGGGGGCCAGACTGTGGCCAGTGTGAGTAGAAAATGCCCTGGGAGAACAATGCCCCATCATTAATATCAGTGGGAGGAATAGTGCCCCGTTGCTGGTATCAGGGTAAGAAATAGTGCCCCATTGCTGATATCAGTGGGAGGAACAGTGCCCCATTGCTGGTATCAGGGTAAGAAATAGACCCCATTGCTGGTATCAGGGTAAGAAATAGTGCCTCATAATTGACATTCGTGGGAGGAATAGTGCCCTATCAGTGGGAGAAACGGTGCCCCATTGTGCCCCATTGTTGGTGTCAATGGGAAGAATAGTGCTCCATTGTCAATGTCAGTGGGAGAAATAGTGCCCCGTTTGTTGGTGTCAGTGTGAGGAATAGTGCCCCATTGTTGGTGTGAGGTCGAGGAATAGTGTTCCACTGTTGGTGTCAGTTGGGGGGAATAGTGCCTTGTATCAGTGGCAGGAAAAGGGCCGCATAAGGGCAAGCAAAGGGCCACATCTGGCCCTCCGGCCACAGTTTGGAGACCACTGACCTAGGGTGACAACGTTCTCTGTACTGTCTCCATGGAGGAGCAGCGTTGTCCCCCAAAGACAGAACAGGATCAGAGAACACACCCCCTCTTTTTATTATTATAATATAGGGGGAATGATTAAAACAGTAACATTTATTTTAGAGAGGCGCCCCCCCCCCCTGTTTCTTTTATATGTTTTGCAGAGTTGCTGGACACACTCTGAGGATGGCTACCCCTTACCGTGGTTCAACTTTGTTTTTACCTAAAGACTGACTAATCAAATGTACATTATAACAAACTAAGGGCGTTGCCTCCTGGAGCGCCAGACACCCAATTTACCTTCATATAGAGCAATTAGGACCGTCTTCTGGTGACCCCTCTAGTGATATAAAGATCTATATAGTAGAGGTTGACCGATATATCGGCCGATATTTGGCCTTTTTTAAGAAATCGGCATTGGCTGATTTTTGTGCACATTCGGCCGATTACCTCCCTTCCCCGCACTCCACTGACAGTTTGACACACGGAGCGGCTCTGTGCTCAGTGGGTGAAACTGATTTGCAACTGAATGCAGAGAGAGGAGCTGTCAGTATTCAGCGTGATGTCGGGGGTGGGCGGGACCCGGGGTGGGCGGGACCCAGCAGCTATCCAACACCAGCCAATGGGATGGGATCTGGGCGGGCCGCTACCTGTATGTGGCCCCCGCCAACTTTCTTAAGCAGCCCAATCATTGGCTGGTGTTTGATAGCTGCAGGGTCCCGCCCACCCTGACATCACGCTGAATTCTGACAGCTGGTCTATCTCTGCATTTAGTTACATATAGTGTAACTGTGCCAACCAGTGCCACCTGCCAGTGCCAACCAGTGACACCTGCCAGTGCCAATCAGTGCCAACCAGTGCCACCTGCCAGTGCCACCCAGTGCCACCTAGTGCTAACTGCCAGTGCCAATCAGTGACACCTGCCAGTGCCAACCAGTGCCACCTGCCAGTGCCAATTAGTGCCACATGCCAGCGCCAACCAGTGCCACCTGCCAGTGACAACCAGTGCCACCTGCCTGTGCCAACCAGTGCCACCTGCCAGTGCCAATCAGTGGCAACCAGTGCAACCTGCCAGTGCCAATCACCAGTGCTAATCAGTGGCAACCAGTGCCACCAGCGAAAAAAAGAAAAATTGGCTTAACATATCAGCAGCAAAAATCGGCATCATATATCGGCCATCGGCCGCCCCGATTTCTAAATATCGGCATCGGCCAGAGAAAAACCCATATCGGTCGACTCCTATAGGAATCAGGACCTCCTTCCTCCTGCTGGTGATCCCTCTAGTGATATAAAGATCTATATAGAGGAATCAGGACCCCCTTCCTCCTGCTGGTGACCCCTCTAGTGATATAAAGATCTATATAGAGCAGGGGTCCTCAAACTACGGCCTGCGGGCCGCATCCGGCCCGCAAGTGTGATTTACCCAGCCCGCAGACTGCCCCTTTAACATTCCAGCAATCCCCCTCCCCCTGACCTTTTTTTTCACAATTTTTCGCTGCCTGTCGCCGCCCGCCGCCGCCGCCACTAGAGGTCCGGCCGGCAGCCATTTTCCAGAAGACCACAGACGAGTTATAAACGAGAAGAGAGCCTGCCGAGTGGCTACTATAAAAATGGAGCTGCGGCACCGCCCACCCCCCGCCCCCAGCCTGTCTGTCATCTGTGACCTGTTGTGGAAAGGGGCGGCGGGTGGGTAGGTGCCGCAGCTCCATTTCTATTGTAGCCACTCGGCAGGCTCCCTTCTTGTTAAAAACTCGTCTGGGGACAGTGACGCCTGAGATGTAAGGAAGCACTCCGCTGGCTGGGGACACCTGAGATGTAAGGAGGCACTCCGCTGGGGACACCTGGGATGTAAGGAGGCACTCCGCTGGGGACACCTGAGATGTAAGGAGGCACTCCGCTGGGGACAACTGAGATGTAAGGAAGCACTCCGCTGGGGACAACTGAGATGTAAGGAAGCACTCCGCTGGCTGGGGACACCTGAGATGTAAGGAGGCACTCCGCTGGGGACACCTGGGATGTAAGGAGGCACTCCGCTGGGGACACCTGAGATGTAAGGAGGCACTCCGCTGGGGACAACTGAGATGTAAGGAAGCACTCCGCTGGCTGGGGACACCTGAGATGTAAGGAGGCACTCCGCTGGGGACACCTGGGATGCAAGGAGGCACTCCGCTGGGGACACCTGAGATGTAAGGAGGCACTCCGCTGGGGACAACTGAGATGTAAGGAAGCACTCCGCTGGCTGGGGACACCTGAGATGTAAGGAGGCACTCCGCTGGGGACACCTGGGATGCAAGGAGGCACTCCGCTGGGGACACCTGAGATGTAAGGAGGCACTCCGCTGGGGACAACTGAGATGTAAGGAAGCACTCCGCTGGCTGGGGACACCTGGGATGTAAGGAGGCACTCCGCTGGGGACACCTGGGATGTAAGGAGGCACTCCGCTGGGGACACCTGAGATGTAAGGAGGCACTCCGCTGGGGACACCTGAGATGTAAGGAGGCACTCCACTGGGGACACCTGAGATGTAAGGAGGCACTCCGCTGGGGACACCTGGGATGTAAGGAGGCACTCTGCTGGGGACACCTGAGATGTAAGGAGGCACTCCACTGGGGACACCTGAGATGTAAGGAGGCACTCCGCTGGGGACATTTGGGGACACCTGAGATGTAAGGAGGCACTCCGCTTGGGACACCTGAGATGTAAGGAGGCACTCCGCTGGGGACATTTGGGGACACCTGAGATGTAAGGAAGCACTCCGCTGGGGACACCTGAGATGTAAGGAGGAACTCCGCTGGGGACACCGGGGATGTAAGGAGGCACTCCGCTGGGGACACCTGCGATGTAAGGAGGCACTCCGCTGGGGACACCTGAGATGTAAGGAGGCACTCCGCTGGGGACAACTGAGATGAAAGGAAGCACTCCGCTGGCTGGGGACACCTGAGATGTAAAGAAGCACTCCGCTGGCAGGGGACAGTGACACCTGAGATGTAAAGCCTTGTACACACGGTCGGACTTCCATCTGACTTTTCCGTGGTTTTTTGTCCGAACGGAGTTGGTTGGGAACACCCATAGCATACACACGCTCTGACTTTTCTGCAAACTTTCTTAAAACTTCTTACAACATCACGTGGTTTTTCTGCTCTTTTCTGCTCTTTACCGCCACCCTTTGGTCAACTTCTGCTATTGTTGGTTGATTTTAACATTAGTTGTTTTGTCCATCGGACTAAAGTCCGATGGTTTTCTGTACACACGGTCGGACTTTGCTCCATCGGACTTTTGTTGGGCAAAAGTTTGTCCGTTTGCAGACCCAACTTTTGTCCGATGAAATCCAAAACCAAACGAAAAAAAGTTTGTCCGATGGAGCGTACACACGGTCGGATTGTTGGTCCAACTTGCTTAAAACGAAGTTTGTTGGGCAAAAGTCCGACCGTGTGTACGGGGCTTAAGGAAGTACTCCGCTGGCTGGGGACAGTGACACCTGAGATGTAAGGAAGCACTCCGCTGGGGACACCTGAGTAGGGATGAGCCGAACACCCCCGGGTTCGGTTCGCACCAGAACCCGCGAACGGACCGAAAGTTCGCACGAACGTTAGAACCCTATTAAATACAATGGATGCGAACGTTCGAAATCTAAAGTGCTAATTATAATGACTATTATGCATGTTATTGTCCTAAAAAGGGTTTGGGAACCCGGGTTGTGCACCAGGGGACATGTATCAATGCAAAAAGAAGTTTTAAAAATGGTCGTTTTTCGGGAGCAGTCATTTTAATGATGCATAAAGTGAAAAAAAAAAAGTCAAATATTCCTTTAAATATCGTACCTGGGGGGTGTCTAAAGTATGCCTGTGAAGTGCCACGTGTTTCCCGTGTTTAGAACTGTCCCTGCACAAAATGACATTTCTAAAGGAAAAAAAGCCATTTAAAACTGCTTGCGGCTTTAATGTAATGTCTGGTCCCGGTAATATGGATGAAAATCTTTAAGAAAAATGGCATAGCTACCCCATGACCCCCCCCCCCCCCCCCTACCCCAGCCCATTACCAGCCCCTTTGGGTCTTGTATGGATATTAAGGGGAACCCCGCACACAAAATAAAAAAGGCCCTATATACTCTGAACAGCCGTATACAGGCGGTGCATACAAGACAGGGACTGTAGGTTTGTTCTTATGTAGAATCTGTTTGTAATTTTGAACATGTACATTGTTGAAGTGTAGCTCCAGCCCAAAAATCTATTTTTAAGCTTTTTGGAAAACATAGGTAAGGGTTATCACCCCTGTAACATTTGTTTTGCTGTCTGTGCCCCTGTTCAGAACATTTCACCTCACTTTCCGTCCCAATGACAACTGTTTTTGAAATGTGGTGTTTGTATTGAAACAAGGATTGCTGATAAAGCATCAGTACAGATGAGACCCCTTTCTCCCATATTTATTCTTACAGGAGAGAATTTTCCTTTCTAGGGGTAGATTTCCTCTCACTTCCTGTTGTCTTCTTCCGTTTGCAAGTAGGAGTCGTTTGTAAGTTGGATGTTTGAAAGTAGGGACCTGCCGTATATACTCTGCAGAAATAGGCCCCTTAGTTGTTGGTGTTGGCACAACACTGTAAGCACTCACAGTTACTCTTGGTGGGCGCAGGAACGCCCTGCTGTCAACTATTATATCAGGAATTGTAATTACATATAATTGTTGAACAGTGGTAGGAAAAATTGGGCCTTTGGTGGTGGTGGTGGTGGTGGTGGTGTTGCCACAACACTGTAAGCCCTGACAGTTACTCTTGGTGGGTGCAGCAATGGGCCCTGCTGTGAATTATTAGATCAATAATTGTAATTACATGCCCCTGCAGATTAAATAATAATATTACTGCGCCAACTCTAAATACTAAATGAAGCAGCCAAACATAAAATCAGACAGGATATATAGAACGTATAAAAAATATATAATGTGGCGCTGTGAGAGAAAATGTGATAGATGCACCCTTCAAACCTATTTTCAAACGATGCAGCTCCTTGTTGGATTTTGACCTATGAACTTCTTTTCATATGTGATAAGATTGGACATTATTCTACATACTCATCTGTGACGCCTTATATGAGTTTGTCTCCACCTACATTATATTTTCATTTTTATTTTTGTTTATTATGGGTATGATCAATATTCCAGTTTAATTGCTGGTTTTTGTTGTGCACCTATACCCCATACCAATTATTTCACTGTTAGTATTCACTTACATTTTTATCACATTCATTTGTGTACACCTATTGTGTGCAAACGTTTTGTTTGACACCATATTTTTATGTGCACCATTGTGCTATACATAAAGTAGGGTTTTTTACTACTTCTCTCAAAGCGCCACATTATATATTTTTTATATGCCCCTGCAGATGCCTGTTAGTGTAACACAAAAGAAAAAAAACTACGAGCAATAAGGGGTAGCTTCAGGTGTATAATGTGCAGGAATCACACTACACCTGCTTTAAGTGCTGCAGATGCCTGCCTGTGTTACACAACAGGAAAACACAGCAATAAGGGCTAGCTTCAGGTGTATAATGTGCAGGAATCACACTACGCCTGCTTTAAGTGCTGCAGATGCCTGCCTGTGTTACACAACAGGAAAGCACAGCAATAAGGGCTAGCTTCAGGTGTATAATGTGCAGGAATCACACTACACCTGCTTTAAGTGCTGCAGATGCCTGTTAGGGCTCTTTCACACGGAGGGTCCGTTCAGGTCCGCCTGTCAGTTTTTTAGGTGGACGTGAACGGATGCTACATGTCCTCCTATGGAGCCACGGATGTCAGCGGTGACATGTCCGCTGACATCCGACCCGCTCCGATCCGCAAAAGTGTGACGGGGGAAAACCCTATTTTTCCTTCCGTCTGCGGATCGGATGACAACGGACTCTACGGTCCGTCATCATCCGATCCCCCCATAGGGGAGAGCGGCGCTCTGACAGGGCGGTCCCTACACAGTGTGCGGGAACCGCCCAGTCATCCGCCGGCTCAGCAGGGATCAACGGAGCGATCCCCGCTGAGCAAGCGGAGCTTCACGGGGCGGATCATTACTGATCCGTCCTGTGTGAAAGAGCCCTTAGTGTAACACAAAAAAACAAACTACGAGCAATAAGGGCTAGCTTCAGGTGTGTATTTTGCAGGAATCACACTACGCCTGCTTTAAGTGCTGCAGATGCCTGCCTGTGTTACACAACAGGAAATCACAGCAAAAGGGCTAGCTTCGGTTGTATACTGTGCAGGAGGCTTAGCAAAAATATCACTGACACTGTCCCTACCTATCCTTCTCTCTCCCTACACACAAGGTTTAGCAGAATATCACTGACACTGTCCCTACCTATCCTTCTCTCTCCCTGCACACAATATCACACTGACACTGTCCCTACCTATCCTTCTCTCTCCCTACACACAATATCACTGACACTGTCCCTACCTATCCTTCTCTCTCCCTACACACAATATCACTGACACTGTCCCTACCTATCCTTCTCTCTCCCTACACACAATATCACTGACACTGTCCCTACCTATCCTTCTCTCTCCCTGCACACAATATCACTGACACCGTCCCTACCTATCCTTCTCTCTCCCTACACACAATATCACTGACACTGTCCCTACCTATCCTTCTCTCTCCCTACACACAATATCACTGACACTGTCCCTGCCTATCCTTCTCTCTCCCTACACACAATATCACTGACACTGTCCCTACCTATCCTTCTCTCTCCCTACACACAATATCACTGACACTGTCCCTACCTATCCTTCTCTCTCCCTACACACAATATCACTGACACTGTCCCTACCTATCCTTCTCTCTCCCTACACACAATATCACACTGACACTGTCCCTACCTATCCTTCTCTCTCCCTACACACAAGGTTTAGCAGAATATCACTGACACTGTCCCTACCTATCCTTCTCTCTCCCTGCACACAATATCACTGACACTGTCCCTACCTATCCTTCTCTCTCCCTACACACAATATCACTGACACTGTCCCTACCTATCCTTCTCTCTCCCTACACACAATATCACTGACACTGTCCCTACCTATCCTTCTCTCTCCCTACACACAATATCACACTGACACTGTCCCTACCTATCCTTCTCTCTCCCTACACACAATTTCTCTAACACTGTCCCTGCCTATGTACGTCTTTCCCTGCACGCCAACATACTACACAAGGCCGCCGCGCTGGTGGCCTTTTATAGTGTGGGGCGTGTACTGAACCCCCCTGAGCTATAATTGGCCACAGGCATCCTGCCTGTGGCCAATTATGGCTCTCCTCGCTGCCGGCGCTGTGATTGGCCAAGCATGCAGGGTCACAGTGCATGCTTGGCCAATCACAGCGCCGGGATTTTGGGCCGTTCGCGTCACTCGAATTTGGCGCGAACGACCCAAAACGTTCGATCTTCGTCGAACGATCGAACACACGATGTTCGAGTCGAACGTATGTTTGACTCGAACGCGGAGATGTAAAGAAGCACTCCACTGGCTGGGGACACCTGAGATGTAAGGAAGCACTCCGCTGGCTGGGGACACCTGAGATGTAAGGAAGCACTCCGCTGGCTGGGGACACCTGAGATGTAAGGAAGCACTCCGCTGGCTGGGGACACCTGAGATGTAAGGAAGCACTCCGCTGGCTGGGGACACCTGAGATGTAAGGAAGCACTCCGCTGGCTGGGGACACCTGAGATGTAAGGAAGCACTCCGCTGGGGACACCTGAGATGTAAAGAAGCACTCCACTGGCTGGGGACAGTGACACCTGAGATGTAAGGAAGCACTCCGCTGGCTGGGGACACCTGAGCTGTAAAGAAGCACTCCGCTGGCTGGGGACAGTGACATCAGAGCTCCGACTGATTCTGATTCGGCATTATGGTGAGTTGAACTATTTAATTTTATATTACAATGTAATAATAGAAATAATGCGCTTAAATCACCCTGACACCATAACAACCATGGTGCCGGGATGATTGAAGCGCTGACACCAGATGTTTGGAGTATCTTTATCTGCTGATTTGTTAAACTTTCTGGAATACACATATTTCTATTGTGGTTGGGGGGGGGGGAGTCTGTGATGGGGGGAATACTTATAGGGGGATCTGTGAGGAGGGAGTCTGTTATGGGGGGCTCTGTGATGGAGAGGAGTTTGTGTTGGGGGGCTTTGTGATGGGGGGGTCTGTGATGGGGGATCTTTTATGGGGGGCTTTGTGATGGATGACCTTATATGGGGGCTTTTTGATGGGGGGAATCTGTGATGGGGGATCTGTGATGGAGAGGTTCTGTGATGAGGGGGTTCTGTGATGAGGGGAGGGGGTTCTGTGATGGGGAGGGGGTCTGTGATGAGGGGAGTCTGTGAAATACTAATAAGTTTATGTTGATTAAAATAGTTTTTTATTTTAAATATTAAATTGTTTTTTCCTGTTTTTTTTTCACTACAAATAAGATGTGTGCATATGAATTTGTTCATATTTTTTTAAACTATAGTCCAGCCCCCCAACAGTCTGAGGGACCGTGAACTGGCCCCCTGTTTAAAAAGTTTGAGGACCCCTGATATAGAGGAATCAGGACCTCCTTCCTCCTCCCGGTGACCCTTCTAGTGATTACTACGATCTATAATAACTAATAAGGACCTCCTGCTGGGGATTCCTCTACTGATATAAAGATTTATATTCATGTAGCGCACTCACCCCCCCTTCCTCTGCCTTTGGCTCCTCGCAGGGAAAAAGGGCACACCACGCCACAAGCCCGTACCCTCCTGTGTAAGGAGGTTGAGCGGTGTTGTTGGTGGGTCTCCACAGCCAGAAGACCAGAATCCTCCAGAGAATGATTCTCACCTCTATGGTCAATAAAGATAAGTCCTTGTTTCCCCCCCAGTCACCTGAATGTCCACACCAGCTGTAACTCCAACATAGAGTTTTATTTCTCACAAATAACAGTCTCTGATAAGTAAAGGTTGGAGCAAGAGGACAGGACAGCATAAAGTGTGAGAGAGGTCCAGGCACAAACCACAATCACTTCACCGCCCGGCTTCCCAAACAGACTCAGCCCATATGGATAGCCTCCCTAGATAGGGACTAGCAGCCAAATGGTACTCTAACTTAACTTGGTGAACTTGGTCTCTGACACAGACCTGGTGAACTTGGTCTCTGCCACAGACTTGGTGAACTTGGTCTCTGCCACAGACCTGGTGAACTTGGCCTCTGCCACAGACCTGGTGAACTTGGTCTCTGCCACAGACCTGGTGAACTTGGTCTCTGACACAGACCTGGTGAACTTGGTCTCTGCCACAGACTTGGTGAACTTGGTCTCTGCCACAGACCTGGTGAACTTGGCCCCTGCCACAGACCTAGTGAACTTGGCCTCTGCCACAGACCTGGTGAACTTGGTCTCTGCCACAGACCTGGTGAACTTGGTCTCTGCCACAGACTTGGTGAACTTGGTCTCTGCCACAGACCTAGTGAACTTGGCCTCTGCCACAGACCTGGTGAACTTGATCTCTGCCACAGACTTGGTGAACTTGGTCTCTGCCACAGACCTGGTGAACTTGGTCTCTGCCACAGACTTGGTGAACTTGGTCTCTGCCACAGACCTGGTGAACTTGGTCTCTGCCACAGACCTAGTGAACTTGGCCTCTGCCACAGACCAGGTGAACTTGGTCTCTGCCACAGACTTGGTGAACTTGGTCTCTGCCACAGACCTGGTGAACTTGGTCTCTGCCACAGACCTGGTGAACTTGGCCTCTGCCACAGACCTGGTGAACTTGGTCTCTGCCACAGACCTGGTGAACTTGGTCTCTGCCACAGACCTGGTGAACTTGGTCTGTGCCACAAACCTGGTGAACTTGGTGTTTCAAAACTTCCTCTATGTAAGGAGAAGACATCCCTCCAGAGAGTTACCGGGCCCCTTCCTTCACCGTGACTTCTCACCAGTCCCTCGGAACGGTCCTCCCCCGGCCTCCTCGTCTAAGATGCGGGTCCCCTCGCAAGGCGGCACCCTGAGATTCCTCGATCCTTGATGGGTCCCAGCCGAAGGTGCTGGGCCCAAGGCCCTCGCTGCAGCCCCAGGGCTAAAGGTGCCTGGGACTGATTCACCGACCTCCGCCCCTGGGCCAAAGGTGCCCAGGGCGGCGGGAACACACTCCCTGGGGTAGGACCCCCGACCACAACAGACCGAACAGAACCCCGAACAGGCAGCGTCTGCCCCTTTTATATCCTCTCCCAGCATGCACAGCAGGCCTACCACACCCACCGTATGGCTGCTGAGAGGGGACACACAAGGCACAGCACTGTACCAGCGGTTCGACCCTGGCCTACTATGGCAGCGCCACCTGCAGGCCACAGGGAACTGTACACCGATACTCTCCCTGCGGACAAAAATGGTTGATAGAATCCTGACAATTGGAGTGTTTGAGCATAACTACCACTCACACACTTCCCCTAAATTTAGGACCCCGCTACATTCAGAAATCAGGACCTGCAGGGAACCTCCACCATGTCTCACAGTTGCCTGCAGACACTTATCCTTGTACTGATCTCCAGGCTTTGGGGAAACAAACTGCCTTCTGTTACAGACAAATATTCAAATTTGACTTGTGAGTTCAGAGCACCTGCTGCCATTTTCCTGTACACCAGTTCTTGTGTTCTCATGCATAGACAAGTCACAAGGCCTTCTTTCCACATAGAGGTATAGGGTTTTTTTTTTTAGCGTGAAGGCCATTTCTGACCAGACTTCTCTAGACTGTCGTTGGGTTAGCCGGGTCCCACTATTTTCTGCCAAGTCTGAGCTGATGGTGCCACTGGACATCTTCTGATTGTAAAGGGAACCTTTACATTGGCTTTTATTTCATTTTATTTCTTTCATTTGCTCCACTAAGGTCCCATGCACACGAGACGCTGTTATTTGCTGTTGAACGCGCGTTCAGAGGCAGTTGGACACTTTTTTCAACTGCTCCTGAACCCATTCAATGTTATCCTATGTGTCCATGCACACAGTCTCGTTTATTGCCGTTTTTAGGCAGTTGCGTTTAACCTCGTTTTTCCAGAAGCAAAAAAATGGGTTCAGACGCAAAAGTTTTCCACGTTTCAGACGCAAAACGCGGCTAAACGCCGCTAAACGCGGCAAAACGCGGTACCGGCGTTTTGCCGCGATTTCGTTTATTAGCGTTTTTAAAGGTGACCTATTTTTTTACATTAGAAATCTCAAAAATGATGGCAAATGATGAAAAACCATCAAAAAAATATGAAAAAAAAAAACTGTAATTGTTTGCATTGCACTGTAGACAATCCACAACTTGTGGCAGGTGATGTTGCCAGGTGACGTGGCCAGGTGACATGGCAGGTGACGTGGCAGGTGGACAATCCACAAATTGTGGCAGGTGACGTGGCCAGGTGACGTGGCCAGGTGACATGGCAGGTGACGTGGCAGGTGGACAATCAACAAATTGTGGCAGGTGACGTGGCAAGTGGACAATCCAAAACTTGTGGCAGGTGACATGGCCAGGTGACGTGGCAGGTGGACAATCCACAAATTGTGGCAGGTGACGTGGCAGGTGACGTGGCAAGTGGACAATCCAAAACTTGTGGCAGGTGACGTGGCCAGGTGACGTGGCAGGTGGACAATCCTCAAATTGTGGCAGGTGACGTGGCCAGGTGATGTGGCCAGGTGTCGTGGCAAGTGGACAATGCACAACTTGTGGCAGGTGACGTGGCCAGGTGACGTGGCCAGGTGACGTGGCAGGTGACGTGGCAAGTGAACATTCCACAACTTGTGGCAGGTGACGTGGCAGGTGACATGGCCAGGTGACGTGGCCAGGTGACGTGGACAGGTGATGTGGCAAGTGGACAATCCACAACTTGTGGCCAGGTGACGTGGCAAGTGGACAATTCACAACTTGTGGCAGGTGACGTGGCCAGGTGACGTGGCAGGTGGACAATCCACAAATTGTGGCAGGTGACGTGGCCAGGTGATGTGGCCAGGTGACGTGGCAAGTGGACAATGCACAACTTGTGGCCAGGTGACGTGGCCAGGTGACGTGGCAGGTGACGTGGCAAGTGAACATTCCACAACTTGTGGCAGGTGACGTGGCAGGTGACATGGCCAGGTGACGTGGCCAGGTGACGTGGACAGGTGATGTGGCAAGTGGACAATCCACAACTTGTGGCCAGGTGACGTGGCAGGTGACGTGGCAAGTGGACAATTCACAACTTGTGGCAGGTGACGTGGCAGGTGACGTGGCCAGGTGACGTGGCAAGTGGACAATGCACAACTTGTGGCAGGTGACGTGGCCAGGTGACGTGGCAAGTGGACAATGCACAACTTGTGGCAGGAGACGTGGCCAGGTGACGTGGCCAGGTGACGTGGCAGGTGACGTGGCAGGTGACCATTCCACAACTTGTGGCAGGTGACGTGGCAGGTGACGTGGCAAGTGGACAATCCACAACTTGTGGCCAGGTGACGTGGCAGGTGACGTGGCAAGTGGACAATTCACAACTTGTGGCAGGTGACGTGGCCAGGTGACGTATCAGGTGACGTGGCAAGTGGACAATCCACAGCTTGTGGCAGATGATGTGGCAAGTGATACGCTAAATACAAGTACACTGCTGCTCTCTCATCTGCTGGTCTCCCAAAATGGCTGAAATGGTTAAATAATAATGTTTTTTGAGCTTAGGGAGGGTCTTATGATGTTTCTTAACTAAACGCCTATAGACGCAAACGCGGTAAAACGCGGTAAAACGCCGCTAAAATCGCGGCAAAACGGGCGTTTTTAAACGCCGGTTTTGGCCTTTAAAAACGTGTGTTCAGCAGAGTTTGCACCGGCGTCTCGTGTGCATGGGGCCTAAGTTTCTTTGTCCAATCCCTATGTTTTTGGTCCTCGGCATTGCCTGTTTCTTAATGTTTCCGCAGAACAAGCTTGAACAGCAAATCTGGAAACACCAGTTTTCCTTAAAGTTTCTTTCTGTGAGAGACCTTGATGATTTAGCTGACATTGCTTAATATATGGGTGTGGGGAGGTGCAGCCGCGTGGTGTGGCGGCATTAAACACTCAGAGACCAGATGCAGTCACAAAACTGAATTGTGGTTAAAGTTCAAACAACTAGCCAGCGAGAAGGCACTCACAAGACCGGCCCGACCGGGTGCACTCACAAGATGTTGCCGAAGACCAGTGGCGGTGCGTCCATAGTGGGCACAGGAGTGCCACCCCCTCTCTCCTGCACCCGTCACTCAACAATAGATAGATTCATGCATTGCATGAATCTATTGTCGCCGCTGCCGCCCCCTACTCAGGTGTCCGGCCCCCTGTTGAGCGCCGGCCATCTGAATTACAGCGGTGGGTGTGTTTTGTAAGTGCGTGATTAGAGCGATAGGCTCTAATAGGCTTGTGGGCTCTAATCGGCTTCCAAATGGTTAAACAGCGGGCGCACAGGCTGTGTGTTTCCTGTTTAAACCATGCTGTGTTAGGGAATCGCGTCCCTAACACTGACCTGCCTCTCAGCCAATCAGGTGCACCGGGTCTGGTTACCGGTCAGCTGATTGGCTGAAGCAACATCGAGGACGGGAGAAGACATTGAGGAATCGGAGGGAGCGTGAAGGACCCGAGAAAGGTAAGTGCTGGGGGGGGGGGACAAACTGGCATCATTTGGGGGGAAACTGGTGGCATTTGGGGGGAAACTGGTGGCGTTTGGGGGTTACTGGCTGCATTTGGGGGAAACTGGCTGCATTTGATGGTGAAACTGGCTGCATTTGATGGGGAAACTGGCTGCATTTGATGGTGAAACTGGCTGCATTTGGGGGGAAACTGGCTGCATTTGGGGGGAAACTGGCTGTATTTGATGGGGAAACTGGCTGTATTTGGGGGGAAACTGGCTGTATATGGGGGGAAACTGGCTGCATTTGGGGGGAAACTGGCTGCATTTGGGGGGAAACTGGCTGCATTTGAGGGGAAACTGGCTGCATTTGAGGGGAAACTGGCTGCATTTGAGGGGAAACTGGCTGCATTTGGGGAGAAACTGGCTGCATTTGGGGGGAAACTGGCTGTATTTGGGGGGAACTGGCTGCATTTGATGGGGAAACTGGCTGCATTTGGGGAGAAACTGGCTGCATTTGGGGGGAAACTGGCTGCATTTGGGGAGAAACTGGCTGCATTTGGGGGGAAACTGGCTGTATTTGGGGGGAAACTGGCTGCATTTGGGGGGAAACTGGCTGCATTTGGGGGGAAACTGGCTGCATTTGGGGGGAAACTGGCTGCATTTGATGGGGAAACTGGCTGCATTTGATGGTGAAACTGGCTGCATTTGGGGGGAAACTGGCTGTATTTGATGGGGAAACTGGCTGTATTTGGGGGGAAACTGGCTGCATTTGGGGGGAAACTGGCTGCATTTGGGGGGAAACTGGCTGCATTTGGGGGGAAACTGGCTACATTTGGGGAGAAACTGGCTGCATTTGGGGGGAAACTGGCTGCATTTGAGGGGAAACTGACTGCATTTGGGGAGAAACTGGCTGCATTTGGGGAGAAACTGGCTGCATTTGGGGAGAAACTGGCTGCATTTGGGGAGAAACTGGCTGCATTTGGGGGGAAACTGGCTGCATTTGAGGGGAAACTGTCTGCATTTGGGGAGAAACTGGCTGCATTTTGGAGGAAACTGGCTACATTTGGGGGGAAACTGGCTGTATTTGATGGGGAAACTTGCTGCATTTGGGGGAAAACTGGCTGCATTTGGGGGAAAACTGGCTGCATTTGGGGAGAAACTGGCTGTATATGGGGGGAAACTGGCTTCATTTGGGGAGAAACTGGCTGCATTTGGGGGGAAACTGGCTGCATTTGAGGGGAAACTGGCTGCATTTGGGGAGAAACTGGATGCATTTGGGGAGAAACTGGCTGCATTTGATGGTGAAACTGGCTGCATTTGGGGGGAAACTGGCTGCATTTGGGGAGAAACTGGCTGCATTTGGGGGGAAACTTGCTGCATTTGAGGGGAAACTGTCTGCATTTGATGGGGAAACTGGCATCATTTGAGGGGGCAAACTGGCGGCGTTTGATGGGCACAGTGGTGTTTAATGGGCACAGTGGCGGCAATTCATGTTTTTTTTTTTTTGTTTGTTTGCACCCCCCTAAAAATTTTGAGCACTAGCCACCACTGCCGAAGACAGTCTAGCATAGGGTGACCACATCTCTAAACTGCCATTCAGGGACACCCCCCCCCCCCCCGAAAATATGATTTTTGACATTTCTTTTCCCGATTTTTGGGGCTGGGGCGTATGAAATCAGCGGACCCTTGTGCAAGATTTAAAAGTGGGCCCTAGGCATCAACAGGAACAACAATATGGCGTGCAAAGCGCGTCGTGGTGAACGGTGGACAGGTCTTAAATTGTGCCAAATATTGGCTTAAAGGGGGTGTTGTTAAAGAGAGTCTGAGATGACTTGTATAGTGCAGAATGTGGTAATGTTAAATAGGGAATGCAGAGTGTATGGCGGGGGGTAATATGTACAGGAGAGGAGTGCGGAGTGTATGGCGGGGGGTAATATGTACAGGAGAGGAGTGCGGAGTGTATGGTGGGGGGTAATATGTACAGGAGAGGAGTGCGGAGTGTATGGTGGGGGGTAATATGTACAGGAGAGGAGTGTGGAGTGTATGGCGGGGGGTAATATGTACAGGAGAGGAGTGCGGAGTGTATGGTGGGGGGTAATATGTACAGAGAGAGGAGTGCAAAATGTATGGCGGGGGGTAATATGTACAGGAGAGGAGTGCGGAGTGTATGGCGGTGGGTAATATGTACAGGAGAGGAGTGCGGAGTGTATGGCGGGGGGGTAATATGTACAGGAGAGGAGTGCGGAGTGTATGGCGGGGGGTAGTTAGTGGAGAGAGGAGGAAGAGGAGTGCAATACCACCTCCTGATAGTCTGTCAGCCACTGCTATACCACTTTGGTGGTGGGGCACTCCGAAGGATGTAAAGGGGCACTCTGGAGAAAGTAAAGGGGCACTCTGGAGGCACTAAGGGGGCACCCTAGAGGTTGTAAGGGGGATTTAAGGGGGCAGTCTGGCGGTACTAACTTAGTCAGAGCCCCCTTACATCCTCCAGGGTGCCCCCTTAGTGCCTCCTTACATCCTCTGGAGTGCCCCTTACATCCCCCTCCAGAGTGCCCCCTTACATCCCCCTCCAGAGTGCCCCCTTAGTACTACTGTACTAAGGGGCACTCTGGAGAAAGTAAAGGGGCACTCTGGAGAAAGTAAGGGGAGGAAGTAAGGGAGCACTCTGGAGGCACACAGATAGTACCTCCAGAGTGCCCCACTGCAGAGAGTCATGAGGAGTGATGGCCATTAATCCATGCCAGGTGAATGTTAGGAAAAGCAGAGCACACCACCCACCTCATGGCTGCCCTATTCCACTACTGCTTGCTCACTCCCTGCCTAAGCCCTGTAGAGCCTGCAGAGTGGTCAGAGGGGCCGCAGAGTAGTCAGAGGGGCAGTGGCATGGACAGGAGGACCGTGGGATGGACAGGGGGGCCGTGGGATGGACAGGGGGGACCGTAGGATGGACAGGGGGGACTGTGGGATGGACAGGGGGGACCGTAGGATGGACAGGGGGACCGTGGGATGGACAGGGGGACCGTGGGATGGACAGGGGGGACACGGAGGAAGAACGGAGGGAGACAGCAGAATGGAGGGGGACACGGAGGAAGAACGGAGAGGGACAGCAGAACGGAGGGGGACAGCAGAACGGAGGGGGACAGGACAGCTGAACAGAGGGGGACACTGAGGAAAAACGGAGGGGGACAGCAGCAGAACGGAGGGGGGGACAGCAGCAGAACGGAGGGGGGGGGGACAGCAGCAGAAAGGAGGGGGACAAAGTGTGAGTATAACACAGACAGTACAGTGAGTACACTAACCTGTCCTGGTCCTGGAAGTCAGACTGGCTGCTGGCAATGACTGCAAACTTGTGGACCTCAACGTGGGCGGGAGGAGCAGGAGTCTGGCTGGAGGAGGGCTTGGACGAGGCTCTGGCTGGCTGGCTGCACAGGAGAGTGGCTCTGTCTGGTCACTGGCATCAGGTCAGCCGCATCACTCACTCTCTGTGCTAGCTCTGGTCGGTCGACTCGTCACTGGAGGAGGAGGACTAGTCTGGACGACGAGGCTCGCTCAGGCTGGGCTGGCTGTGCACAGGTGAGTGTGTGAGTGGCTCTCTCTGAGTGGTCACCGTCCCTGGCATGAGCGTCACGGTCACTCACTCTGTGCTGGCTCTGGACTGGCTGGTGGATGCGGAGGGGAGGGAGGCGCGCGCGCTGGCTGCTCTCAGACTCAGCGTAGTGTGCGCCGGGCGGGTGCACTCACTGCCCACACTGACAGGCCCCAGCTCAGCTGACGTCACTGGTTGCTAGATGCGGAGCGGCCCCTACCCTAGCAACCAGACTGGCAGTGGCAGCCGCAGCCTGTGTTTATGTTATCATCGATCAGTGTGATAAAATTTATAAGGTGGTGGGGGTGGCGGACAGGCGGAGCGGACTGGTCACTGGTTTTTTTCATTTGTTTTCATTCCGGGATGACTGTATTGTCCCGGAATGAGCTGCCCGGGACACGGGACAAAAATCTCCAATCAGGGACGATCCCGGGCAATCCGGGACACGTGGGCACCCTAGTCTAGCAGCAGGTCTCGGATGCTTCAACAGCGTCTGTCTTGAGGGGCAGAATGTGGCCTGGCCAGTCTGTGCTCAAAGGGGGAGGCTCCCAGAAAGGTTAGCACGTCCCTGCTCTTTCCCTACTCATCTGGAACCTCTCCCTGCCATTAATACTGTCTCTGTCAGTCCCTACACTGCCCACATGCAAAATGAAAGCGAAGCCCAGAAGACTGGGCCTTAAAAAAGCTCTGCCTGACCCTAGTTGATTTGATTAAGGGCCACGCCTGTAATGCATTGTCATGGCTACAGCCTGCTGACAGCTTTCCATCTGCTCTACCACCACATCTGTGTTCCATCCCAAGCCAAGTTGTGGTGAGTCGGCCTGACATCGATCTATGTTGGTGACGTCACATCCAGCGTGCCACCCGACCACACCAGCTCCACCACCCGACGGTTTGGAGTCCTCTGTCCGGTCCATTGGGGGCCTCTCCACATCACTGACCCTTACGGGTTCCATCAGTGGTCTATCATCCCTTCCATTGGGTGGATGCCGAATGCGACATCTGGCTCCTACACACATTTTGGTCGCCTCCCCAGCACCGGCCTTGATATGCCTGCCGAGGTTTGGGTGAGTTCATATTCAAGCAGGATGTCTAACATTGATTGTCTGTCAGACATATTTTAACTGGATCCATTTGACTTTGATTTTACAATAAATCTTTTTATCACAAACCGTGGCATAGACATTTTTATGACTTTTCTGATGTATGCCTCAAGTGGTTTGTAGCCATCACCCCCCCCCCCCCCCCCCCAGTGCTGGATAAGGAGGAATATTTTGTTGTTTGTTCTTCTGCCTGACTCAAGATGGCCTCCCGAAACATACGGGTGGCAGCATCCATCCGGATAGCTCCCCCCAGTGGCGTCGCTAGGGGTGGCTTTTGGGGCTATAGCCCAAATCTGGGGCCCATAGCCCTGAGTCTCTGCAGGGGTCCCCAACCAGAGGGCCATGAGTGCAGCCATGGGCAGCAGAGAGATCTCACTGTCTGCCCTCTCTCTGGGGACCCTGATGTAAGTAGGGGGCTCTCTGGGGACCCTGATGCAAGGGGGGGCTCTCTGGGGACCCTGATGCAAGGGGGGGCTCTCTGGGGTCCATGATGCAAGGGAGAGCTCTCTGGGGACTCCAATGCAAGGGGGGCTCTCTGGGGACCCCAATGGAGGGGGGCGCTCTCTGGGGACCCTGATGCAAGGGTGGGGCTCTCTGGGGACCCTAATATAGTGATATAGATAGACATACATACACACTATATACATGTGTATGCCCGCCCAAGCGTATGACTTTCTTTACTCCACTGCTATGGGCTCTAGCCCCAGATCTTTTGTAGACCTAGCAACGCCCCTGGCTCCCCCAATGACCCATGAAACCATAGAGGAACCATATTCCTCTTGACTTCCCCTCCAACTGCAATGCCACTGCGGTCAAGCGCCACTGGCAGTGGAGAAAGTAGACTGCACTTGCATACATGGGCTGCACATAGGTAAGGCTATGGATAATCGCAAAGTCAGCCCCAACTAAAACCAATATTTCACTTTTGTATACCGGTACATAGTATAGGGCTCAATTTTAGAGTGCAATTTTCCATTATACTGCCCCTGAAAGACCAGAGTGACGTCATGGCCTGAGGACCGGTTCTTGGGCCATGTAAACATGTTTTTTTTTTTTTTCTTGAAGCAAAAGAAGCATGTTTTTAAAATCTTTTGCTTTTAACCACTTCCAGCTCAAGGCCGTCATATGACGTCTTTGACTTTCAGTGGGAATATCTGAATGATGGGTGCAGCTGTAGGTATCATTCAGATATCATCGTTTTCTGCCGGCGATTCTGTGCACCATAAGGACGATCATAGCGGCAGTTCACCGATTGATCGTTCTTACAGTTCTCCCGCCGCCATCTGGTGCTTCTCCGGGCTCTCCCGTGCCATCGGGGGACCCGGAGAAAGAATCGGCCGCCGCCGGATGACGACCATAGAGATTTCCGGTGACCAGATGGTCACCAGTCATCTCTATGACCGTCGGAGGCCCGGGCGTGACGTTATGACGTCACGTCCGGGATGTAAACAAAGCCGCGATCGTGGCTGGAAAGCCTGAAATCAGTGAATTTTTTTTCCCCGATCTCATGCTTTCCAGCCTGGAGGAGAGATGTGGGGTCTTATTGACCCCGCATCTCTCCATAAAGAGGACCTGTCACTAACCAACAATAATCCTATTACAAGGGATGTTTACATTCCTTGTAATAGGAATAAAAGTGATCAAAATAAATAAATAAAGTAAAATTACAATTATTATTTTTTTTTTTTAAAGCGCCCATGTCCCCGGTAGCTCAAGCTCAAAAGCGAACACACACGTAAGTCCCGCTCACATGTGTAAACGTCATTCAAACCACACATGTGAGGTATCGCCGCGTGCGTTAGAGCGCGAGCACTAATTCTAGCACTAGACCTCCTCTGTAACTCTAAACTGGACACCTGTAAACAAAAATTCAAGCGTCGCCTATGGAGATTTTTTAAGTACCGAAGTTTGGCGCAATTCCATGAGTGTGTGCAATTTTAAAGCGTGACATGTTGGGTATCTATTTACTCGGCGTAACATCATCTTTCACATTATACAAAAAAATTGGCCAAACCTTACTGTTTGGTATATTTTAATTCATGAACCTGTTTTTTCCCCCAAAAACGCGTTTGAAAAATTGTTGCGCAAATACCGTGCAAGATAAAAAGTTGCAACGACCACCATTTTATTCCCTAGAGTGTCTGCTAAAAAAACATATATAATGTTTGGGGGTTCTGAGTAATTTTCTAGCAACAAAATGATGATTTTTACATGTAGGAGAGAAGTTCCAGAATAGGCCCAGTATGGAAGTGGTTAAGGGTAAAGGAGAGATTTGGGGTCTCTCCAAAAAGAGGACCTGTCGTGCTGTATTGTTATCGCAAGGGATGTTTACATTCCTTGCGATAGCAATAAAAGTAATCAAAAATGTTTTTTAAAGGGACAGTGGGGAAAAAAAAAAAAGGTAATAAAATAAATATATAAAAAAAAAAATGTAATGGTTAAGCACCCCCGTCCCCACGTGCTCGCGCGCAGTAGTGAACGCATACGTAGGTCACGCCCACATATGTAAACGGTGTTTGCAACACACATGTGAGGTATCGCCGCAAACGTTAGAGCGAGAGCAATAATTCTAGCACAAGACATCCTCTAAACTGGTAACCTGTAGAAATTTTTTAATCATTAAATTTTATTTTTTCCAAAAAACACCCCAACCATTACCCGAGGACACCATACCACAGATGGGTCCCCAACCATTACCCTGAGGACACCATACCACAGATGGGTCCTCAACTATTACCCGAGGACACCATACCACAGATGGGTCCCCAACCATTACCCGAGGACTCCATACCACAGATGGGTCCTCAACCATTACCCAAGGACACCATACCACAGATGGGTCCCCAACCATTACCCGTGGACGCCATACCACAGATGGGTCCCCAACCATTACCCAAGGACACCATACCACAGATGGGTCCCCAACCATTACCCAAGGACACCATACCACAGATGGGTCCCCAACTATTACCCGTGGACGCCATACCAAAGATGGGTCCCCAACCATTACCCAAGGACACCATACCACAGATAGGTCCCCAACCATTACCTGAGGACACCATACCACAGATGGGTCCCCAACCATTACCCGAGGACACCATACCACAGATGGGTCCCCAACCATTACCCGTGGACGCCATACCAAAGATGGGTCCCCAACCATTACCCAAGGACACCATACCACAGATGGGTCCTCAACCATTACCCGCGGATGCCATACCACAGATGGGTCCCCAACCATTACCCATGGACACTATACCACAGATGGGTCCCCAACCATTAGACTATCACTGATTCTTTACCACCTCCAAAGACCACCATACCACAGATGGGTCCCCAACCATTACCCGAGGACACCATACCACAGATGGGTCCTCAACCATTACCCGCGGATGCCATACCACAGATGGGTCCCCAACCATTACCCAAGGACACCATACCACAGATGGGTCCCCAACCATTAGACTATCACTGATTTTTTACCACCTCCAAAGACCACAAACGCCAGACTGCTGTGACTTCAAAACCTCGGACCAAACCAAAACACAGGGAGGGTGGGTTGGCAGTTCTCTGTCCGTCCGATGACCACCAATTGAGGTATCTGTTTCTCCTCCTCTTTCTGTGCTGGGCCAAAGCCCCTCCTGGACCCCTCACTTCCCACCAATCAGGTCGTATATAATCATAAACCACCATGCCTTTACTTCCCTGTCTCCCCTCTTTACCCAGTCATGCATGCCCTTCACCTATTTATTTTGTTGTTGCTTGGGCCCACCTTTGCACTGGATTGACCCCATCAGGCAACAAGTGCCTACAAGTCCCTCTTCCCTTGTTAGGGGTAGGACACAGATCCCTGTAATCACTTGCACAATCCCTATGGTTTATTGCAGAAATGTGAAAGTTTGTACCTGGGCCACCTAGACATGTAGCAGACCCCAGCTCCTGCCTAGGATTGCCTTGTTGTGGGTGATCCAGCTTTGCTACCCTCCCAATATAGTTTGAAACCATTGAAAGGGGCTATGAAGAAGCTGTGTGCCTCTGTTTGAACATTTGCCAAATTAAGCCACAAGGAAAATCACATGCCGGGGAACAAAAAGGTTCCATGGATCCTAAAAGTGTCCTATCTTTGGTTGTATAACTTTAATCGAAAAAATCCAAAATAAAGGAAATTCAGAGAAGCTTTAGTCTGGCAGACAGTATGGCGATGGCTCCCCTTGTCTGAGATAATGGGAATCAAACTTGGATCAGCAGTTGGCCAATCCTGATAAAAACAGTTTCCTTTATTTTCCCTGCAGATAAAAACCCTCAATAGTTGTCGTGTTATGGCGTGCACTATAGCAACGAGGGCCACATTCAACATGACGGCTTGGTTTATTATTACTACTCTTCGGCTGTCGTGCACCTGTAGACATTAAAGTGGATGTAAAGCCACTCTCATCCTTTCTAAACTCCTGCCATAGTGCTGATCTATAAGGATATAGATGCCTCCTGCATGTATCCTTATCTGTCAAATGTCTCCCCTCTGTCTGATATAAGAACCGAAAAACTGCAGATTCTGTGGGTGGGTCTGTTGTCTGGAGCTCGATGGGTGGAGTCGTGATGTCAGTAGACTCTCCGCCCACCTCTACACTCCCCTTGTCAACATGCATTTTTTCCTGTGTATTCCTTCTGCTATGATCACCAACATCCAGTCAAAATACAGAAAAGTAACCACATGACTTCAGAAAAAGAAGTGGGGGTGGGAATTAAAAAATAATGCCTGTCTAAAGCTAGTGCACGAGATATGTAAATAACCTGTCACTCAGAGCAAGGGGGCGGAACGGACAAAGGTTTTTCTCTGTTTGTCCGTTTTATCTCACTGAACAATAAAAGAGGATTGCTCAGAGCTGGATTAACTCTTTGTGGCAAGACCTGGCACAAATGATAGGAAATCTAATACTCTACATTGTGTTTGCAGAAAAAAAATAATAACATTTCGGCTTTACATCCACTTTAATGTTGCTGTGGAGGCCCGTTCTAGGCAGATAGTGGTTGCTTCTGTGTCAGTGGGAAGTTACGGGTTAACTGTAGTTCCTGGGTTTTTCTTGGTGTTTTTTTTTTTTGCTGAGTCCAACCCTCTGGTCCTGTGTGATATAAAAGGGATGGAGATCCAGACCCGGGGGGGGGGGGGGGAATAGTGCAGAGTGAAGGAAAGGGGAGAAAAAGTAGAGGTTCGGCTTAGGCCTGCCGGGGCCGCCTGAAGCCGTTGCCGGAGCCTGTAACATGCCGAGGTCGAAACCAAATGCCAGACATGGACTTTTACTTGAACAGGTATGCTGGGGCAGCCACAAGCCTCTAGTTATTGACTAGTGATGTTAGGGAATGTTGGCACTTTATCTCGGATTGTTGATTGTCTCTGTCATCATGTTAATTTATTCTTTAAGTAGAATGTGTAAAATTTTTGGCTTGGCCTGGTCTGAAATGACTTAGGGGTGCAATGCAAGTAACTGGCACATGTAGCCTACAGCTGGGGGGGTCACTAGACATACTGGGGCATGAAGACATCAGTACAAGAGTTAAAGAGGAAGTAAACCCTGATGGGTGTTACTTTCTCTTTGTTTCCCTGTAAAGGTAAAGCATAATAGCCCATTATGTGACAACTACCTGCAGGAGAAGCCTGCGATGTCCCCGTCTTCCTCGCTAGTAGCGAGTGGACATTCTTCACCCCTCTTCCTCCAGGGGCCGCGAACTCCGGCTCTTTGACTGGCCGGAGTCGCATGACATCACTCTCGCGCATGTGCGCGGGAGCTGCCTTTAACGGCATGACCCGAGACAGAAACAGCACAGCGTGCCCTTTCTAACTCCGGCGCATGCGCAGGAGAAATCGCCGTACGGTGATTTGCAAGTATCTCCTAAATCGTGCAGGTCTGGGAGATATTGCAAGCACCTACAGGTAAGCCTTAATCTAGGCTTACCTGTAGGTTAAAGTGGTTGTAAAGGGTTTACAACCACTTTAATGCAGTGTGAAGATACAATGGTTACCAAGGGTAACAAAGGTTTCTCTAGTAGCCTGTCATAAGTGTGTACATGTGGCAGGTAAGAAGAGGGAGTCTCTTGCAGTGAGGGAGTTGTTGTTGAGACTCCTTCAGCTGTGATCAACCGGAGCAGTTCAGCACCATAGAGGACTGTAACGGCACCCTAAGTATGAAAGGGGTTAACGCCGTTTAAGATATTCCCTCTCCGAACACACATCCGCTACCGACACTCCACAGTCAGGCGACCGACCCATAGGAATAATTCTTCCAGAAAAACAAGACAAACACTCTGTATATTTCCAACTGGTCTGAGCCCATTTATTGAGAAAAGACAGGCCCTTATATACACTAAAAGAATACTGTCGTCCAAATGAACAACTCCACCCACAACATCACACAATGGTTACATAACGAGCTCCCAATACACATCTGACACCTCTTAGCAGACAACAGGTGAGTTCATTAGCTAATCCCTTTACATCTTAAATGACTATGCATGACCTTTATATTCCCCAGACTGTCTGTCTGCTAATTTACAATACACACAAGTACAGAGTTAATTATCACAATGAAAGATCCTCAGAAGCCATCCTAGATTAATTTATATCACAACAGGCAGGTGGGTGATTGAAGTTGAACACATCAGCCCTTTCAATTAACCTGTTGAGTTCAGGATCAACAAACAGTAAATATTGTGGATTAATATTACTATCCCATTTTAAAGCTATCCAAGACATATTCTCAATGTCCATTATTCCCTGGCTCACCCTGTGCCCAAAGTGATCCTCCTGTCACAAGGTCCTTATCCTGTGCACAGGTAGAGAAGAGTAAGGGTTAAGTGAAGTGCATGCATGGAGTCTGTGCTAGGAGCATGGCGGGACCCCATACCGATACAGGGAGTGAGATATAGGTGATATGGTGAACAGGTGGAGAGAACTTTGGCCCCGCGTGTCTCTCCTCTCCTAAATGTACAAGTAACTGTGGTGATGCTTAGTACATCAAGAGAGTTTACTAGAGTTCAAAGAGAAGTATGGTCAGGGCCACCATCAGGGGGTACAGGCAGTACCCATGTAAATCTCAGAAAGAGGCTCGGTCCTTAAAGCGGAGTTCCACCCAAAAATGGAACTTCCACTTTAACCACTCCTCGCCCCCTTACATGCCACATTTGGCATGTCATTTTTTTTGGGGGGGGAGTGGGGGCTTCGTTTGGAGTTGGACTTCCTATTCCACTTCCTCCTTCCGCCCAGGGACCGCTTAGGCGACTCGTCATGACAGGTCCCAGGCGATCACCTGTCCACTCCTAGGGCGCAGCGCAACAAGCGCATGCGCAGTGAGTGCCCGGCCGTGAAGCCGAAAGCTGTCATGGCCAGGTGCCCACAGTTTGAATGGAGGCGCCGGCAGAAAGGGGGGGGAGAGGAGCGAAGCTCCGGGCGGCCGCGTCGCTGGACAGTGGAGCAAGTAAGTGTCTGTTTATTAAAAGCCAGCAGCTACACTTTTTGTAGCTGCTGACTTTTAATAATCATAAAAAAGGCCGGAACTCCCCTTTAAGTGGTTAAAGGATGGGTCCATCATAGACATTAGACTCCAATCTTTTCTTGCTTCTTGGTGGATCTTTTCAGAGTTGCACCATTCCAGCGCTGGGCTCCATTACAGCCATTTCTGGAAATTGGCAGGATTTTTAAATCTTTTCTTCTAATGCCACGTACACACGATCGGAAATGCCCGACAAGAGAACCGTGGGGTTTTTTTTCCGACGGGATGTTGGCTCAAACTTGTGTTACATACACACGGTCACACCAAATTCTGACCGTCAAGAGCGCGGTGACGTACAACACTATGACGAGCCGAGAAAAATTAAGCTCAATGATTCCGAGCATGCGTCAAAATGCGTGCAGGTTTTTTTGCGCGTCGGAATTGCATACAGACGATGGGAATTTCCTACAAGAACTTTTCTTGTCGGAAAATTTGAGAACCAGCTCTTAAATTTTTCTTTGACGAAAATTCCGAACAGAAAAAGACAGATGGAGCCTACACACGGTCGGAATTTCCGACCAAAAGCTCACATCGGACTTTTCTTGTCGGAAATTTTGTTCGTGTGTACGCGGCATTACTTTTACTGTCAGATGGTTGTGATGTGAATGGATCATTTCAATTACAGTTCTGTCACTATTTGCACATGCAGTTTCTGCAGTCTCTCGTTCTTCTCAAAGGAAAAATGTCTCAACAATTTGGATGATAACTTGTCTATGTTCATTAATGCATGAAAAGAAATCGAGATAGAGACTCACTAGTACATCGTATAAAAGGGATACATTTTATTACAAAAGTAGAAAACATAAAAACAATTGTACATCCATATCAAACGTTCAAGGATTCTGTTAAGGCATGATTAACAGACACTACCACTCTCAACATGTTTCGCTCGACAGAGCTTCCTCAGGAGATTTCAGTAGGGAGTTAACAACAGAAACTGATTTAGGATGAATACTTATGTTAATAATTAGTTAACACAAAGAAAACTCTATGAAACAACTAAATTGGCATGTTGAGTGGTAGTGTCTGTTAATCATGCCTTCACAGAATCCTTGAACTTTTGATATGGATGTACAATTGTTTTTACCTGCATTTAATTAGGCTCCTCGCAGGGAGGGGAGAGGCACACCGCACCACAAGCCCGTACCTCCTGAGTAAGGAGGTTGAGCGGTGTTAGTTTTCAGGCCTGCCTGCGGCTGCAGTTGAATCCTCCCGAGGATGATTCTCACCTCTACCTTAGATAGATGCAAGTCCTTATGTTTCCCCCAATAATGTAACTGTCCACACCAACTGAAAGTCCAACTTCTATATTTATTTCACACAGATAATAAATAGTCTCTTTAACAGCAGACAAGTTAGAACAAGACACAGGACAGCTTAGGTGGGAGGAGGTCCAGGCACAAACTTAAATGATTCCTTCAGACTGTTTAGGTTTCACAAACAGTTATGGCGCACGATCTCTGCCACAGACCGTGAGGTTGGTCTCTGCCACAGACCTGGTGAATAAAGTCACTGCCACTGACTTGGAGAACAGGTCACTGCCACTGACCAGGTGAATAGGGCCTTGCCCTTTGAAGTCACTGCCACTGACTTGAAGCGAGTAGGGTCACTGCCACTGACCTGGAGAACTTCCTTCTCAAAGTATTTGGCCCATGTCAAGGAGAAAACCATCCCTCCGGAGAGTTACCAGAGGCCCCCACCGTCACCACGACTCTGCGCTGGGTCTTCGGAAAGGGTTACCTCCCTGGCCTCCTCGTCCTAGATACGGGTTCCCTCGCAAGGCGGCACCCTGGGAGCTCTCGATCCCTAGCGGACCCCAGCCGAAGGTTGCTGGGCCCCGGGCCTTCAAAATAGTACCTCACCCCAGACTGAAGGTGTCTGGGATGGAACAGGAACTAGGCCTCCTGGCCTAGGGCATCCGGAGACGACCCTCCTCACGCCCAGGCCGAAGGCGCCTGGGTGCGGACGAACCACACACACCCAGGCTGAAGGTGCCTGGGCGTGGGCGAAGAAGACCCCAATGGAAGATGGCCGCCCCTTTTTATACCCTCTCCTGACAGACACAGCAGGTTCCCCGCCCCGCCGTACTGCTGCCGAGAGGGGGCAAGAAAAGGCACAACCTTGTACTGTGGTTCAACCCGGGCCTATGGCGACAGCGCCACCTGTAGGTCCCAGGGAACTGCACACCAATACTATCTCCCATGGACAGAAATGGTCCATTAACCCTAACAATCAGTGTGTCTGAGCCTAATTGTCACTCAGACACTTCCCCTAAATTGAACACCCCGCTACATATGTGTTGCGGAGCTCCAAAGTCCGCTGGGAAATCCTTGAAGCTGAGGAAGTACTGACTTATCCAAGGCAACCTGTTACCCCCCCAGTAACTGGACGACACACAGTTCTGGGAGTAAATCAACCCTTTATTTTGCCCAGGCTGGCTTTTTATATCATTTCCCATGCAAGGGTTTTCTTAACTCATTTTACAGGGGCATTCCCTTCAACAATTAACAGATGACAGTGATTTAATTACCTGGGACTACTTCTAACACATTTGGTATGCGTGAGACGTTTGTCTCCCCATGAACAGAGCTCCACATATTTACTCATAACAATGGAACCGTGCCAGACACATTACTAGGAGTGTAATTACCTCCCGTAGCAGATAATAGGTGACTTCATTAACACACTGAACAATAGATGAATGGAACGCTACCTCAGACCCCCAATTAACCCAATTTACTTATTCAGACATCAGTAGACATTCTGTCTCTACATTTCCTGGAATGAATCTTTGCTGTCACCTCTGAAGTGATCCAAACCATATTCTCAGTTTCAGTATTTTGCTACACTGCTCCCCCTTACCCACAAGCCGGCATACACAGTCTGATCCTTAACGGATCGGCTTGGGGATGTCCGGGGAGTACTCACGGATCACTTTTCCAGTTCAGTTTGCCGCGATAATCCGTCAGCATTGCAGTTCTGTTTCCCGGGGCGGTAGTGGATAGTAAAGTCATACGGTTGTAACGCCAGACTCCAGCGCAACAACCGGGCATTGTCCCCTGCCACTCGATTTAGCCATACCAACGGGTTGTGGTCTGTGAGTAGGGTGAACTGTTGTCCGTACAAGTAGGGCTGAAGCTTCTTTAGGGCCCACACCACAGCCAGGCATTCTTTTTCTATGGCGGCGTAGCTCACTTCCCTGGGGAGAAGCTTCCTGCTCAAGTAAACTACGGGGTGTTCTCCGCCATCTGCTCCAACCTGGCTCAATACCGCGCCCAATCCAAACATTGAAGCATCGGTGTGAACAAGAAATCGTTTAGATGGATTGGGAGCAGCTAGTACCGGACTGTTAACCAGGGCCTGTTTGAGCTGTTGAAATGCCTGTTCACACTCTGGGGTCCATTCTACTTGGCGGGGTAGGTTTTTCTTTGTAAGGTCAGTCAGGGGTTTGGCCAGGGTGCTGTAGTTCGGGACAAATTTTCGGTAGTAGCCAGCCGTTCCGAGGAATGCTAAAACCTGTGTTTTGGTACGGGGGGTTGGCCACTGGGCCACTGCCTCGACTTTGGCGGGTTCGGGCTTTTGTTTCCCACACCCAACCCGGTGTCCCAAGTACTGTACTTCCGCCATCCCAATATGACATTTACTCGGTTTGAGGGTTAGGCCGGCCTCTTTGATTCGGTCTAGCACCGCTCCTACATGGCCCAGATGCTCCTCCCAGGTCTCACTAAAAATCGCGATGTCATCCAAGTATGCACATGCATAATCCTGGAAGCCATCAAGCAGCCAGTCTACCATCCGTTGGAACGTGGCTGGGGCGTTTTTCATCCCAAATGGCATGACCTTAAACTGGTACAGGCCAAATGGGGTGACAAAGGCCGACTTGAGAATGGCATCTGGGGCAAGGGGAATTTGCCAATAGCCCTTACATAGGTCGATGGTCGTGAGGTATTGCCCTCTGGCCATTCGATCTAAGAGTTCATCTATCCTGGGCATTGGGTACGCGTCTGATACTGTCTTGTCATTGAGTCGCCGGTAGTCTACACAGAAGCGGGTAGTTCCATCCCGCTTTGGTACCAAGACCACCGGAGAAGCCCAAGGACTATCTGACGGCTCTATGACCCCGAGACGGAGCATCTCTTGTATCTCCTGTCTCATGTGCTCCCTGACCGCCCCAGGTATTCTATAGGGCGTCTGTCTGAGGGGTGGTTGTTCCGAGGTGTCTACTCGGTGCATTGCCAGCCAAGTGCATCCAGGGATGTTTGAGACAGTTGCTCCCTTCGTGACTAGCAATTGCCGTGCCTGGATGCGCTCTTGGGGGCTTAACCGTTCCCCCAGCTGAACCTCATCTAAAGTGCCCAGCGTCTCATCCTCCCCCAGAAGGTCTGGCAAAGGAAGACTTTCGAACTCGTCGAAGGCAGGCGCGCATATGGCAGCCACCTCCTCTATTCTCTCATAGTACGGTTTGAGCATGTTCACATGTAGCATGCGTCCACCCCCATTTCCAGAGCAAGGACCTATCACGTAAGTGGTATCGCATCTCTTCTCCACCACTTGGTATGGGCCCTGCCAGGCGGCCTGTAGCCTGTCGTGGCGAACAGGTTTTAAAATCAAAACCTTTTGGCCAATCTGAAAGCTACGTCCTCTGGCGCCCCTGTCATACCATTGGCGCTGGCGAGTCTGCGACGCCTGGAGGTTAGTACGCACCTTCTGAGTCAGTTCCTCCAAGCGGTCACGGAACTCCAACACATAGGGTATAACAGGGGTACCCTCCTCCCCTTCTGCTCCTTCCCAGTGTTCCCGGATTAAATCTAGGGGTCCCCGTACTTTTCGTCCGAAAAGTAGTTCAAAGGGGGAGAATCCTGTAGATTCCTGTGGCACCTCCCTGTAAGCAAACAGAAGGTGGGGCAGGAATCTTTCCCAGTCCCGACTCGTGTCCGTGAAAGTCCGGAGCATTTGTTTTAACGTGCCATTGAACCTTTCACATAGGCCATTTGTCTGGGGGTGATAGGGGGAACTCATAATTGACTTGATGCCACACAGTCTCCACAGCTGCTGGGTGACTTCCGCAGTGAACTGAGTGCCCTGGTCCGAGACTATCTCTCTGGGAAAGCCCATCCGAGAGAAGACCCGCATCAGCGCCTCAGCCACGGTCTCCGCGTGTATATTGGTCAGAGCTACCGCCTCGGGATACCGTGTTGCATAGTCCACTATTGTCAGAATGTACTTTTTGCCGGAGGGGCTGGGTTTGGCGAGGGGTCCTACAATATCTACGGCTACCCGTCCGAACGGCTCCTCTATAATGGGTAGGGGTTGTAATTTGGCCTTGTGGCGATCCCCCCGTTTCCCTACCCGTTGACAGGTGTCACACGTTTGACAATACTGTCTCACATCTTTGGAGATGCCAGGCCAAAAGAAGGTGTGGGTAAGCCGGTATCTTGTGCGGCTGACCCCTAAGTGTCCGGACAGGGGAATATCGTGAGCTATCTGCAATAATTCTCTCCTGTATTTCTGAGGGACCACTAATTGTCGGGTTTGGACCGGTAAGGATCCGGCTGCGACTCTCTCGGAGTCGCGGTACAATAGCCCCCGGTGCCAGGAATATTTCTCTCCCTCTAATCCAGCTTGCGACTGGGTTACTTTGTCCCTATAGATCTGTAACGTGGGGTCGCTACGGGTTTCCTGCCCAAATGCTGCGGGGGTATCCCAGGGAAGGGGTTTAACAGTTGGGGGAAGTGTTCTTACCAGAGCCTCAGAGGGTGCGCTGTTTTCCGTGGTGTGGGCCTGGGACCGGGTGGAAACGGGGTAGATCTCGTTGGTAACCGGGGCTGATGCAAAAGCAGAAGTCAACTGGCCGAGATCGTTCCCCAGCAGGACATCAGCGGGGAGCTCCTGGATCAACCCCACCTTAATTAATCCGGAGCCGGCACCCCAGTTCAGGTGTACTCTTGCCGTGGGTAGCCTGTGTACTGCTCCCCCTGCAACCCGCACGGTTACGGAACTCCCGGTGTGGTCGGCCTCTGGAACCAGGTGTCGTTTGACCAGTGTGAGGGTGGCGCCGGAATCTCGTAGACCTTGAGCAGTCTTCCCGTTCAGCTGTACTGACTGGCGATGGCGTTGCCTGTTGTCGGTAGCCGCCTGTACTGGGTCAGCCTCATGTAGGACACTCCAGTGTTCTTCCAATTCTTCCGCTCTGCGGTTGACCGGGGCCGCTTCCATGTGATAGCAATGAGCGGCAGCCCGTGCTGGAGGGGGTGGCCCTGGTCGGATCCATGCAGCTTGGTCCTGGTTCTGAGTGCAGTCTCTCTGATAGTGCCCAAATTGCTTGCATGAATGGCACTGCACTCCCTTGCGCCCGAGGTATCGATTTGCAGGGGGGTTAGGGATTAGCCCGGGTCGTTGTGTAGCTGGGGGCCCTGGGTTATGGTTCAGTGGTCTGGTGCTTGTTCGGAAGCTAGTCTGTGATGGCCGGCGGGCATCTTGATATTCGTCAGCTTGCCTGGCCGCTTCCGAGAGAGTGGTAGGTTTGCGATCCCTTACCCACTCCTGTACCTCCGGGTTTAGTCCATTAAAGAATTGCTCCAGTAAAATCAGCTGGGTGATCGCGTCTGTTGTGGTTGCCTGACTGGCTTGCAGCCAAGCTAGGGCTGCCCTCTGCATTCGGCAAGCCCATTCGCTGTGGGAGTCCTTCTCCTGTTTCTTTGTGTCCCGGAAGCGTCTCCTGTATGCTTCTGGGGTGATGGCATACCTTGCCAAAATAACTTCCTTTACCCGGCTATAGCTTGCGATTTCCTCCTCTGGCACGGCTCTGTAGGCTTCTGCTGCACGGCCTGACAGCTTACCAGCTAAGATCCGTACCCAGTCTGTCTGGGGTACCTGGTACAGCTTGCATTGCCGTTCAAAATCTTGCAGGAAGCTATCGATCTCTTCCTCTGCTTCCATAAACTTTTTAAAGGCATCATGGGGTACTTTTAGTTTTGTCTCTGGTGCCGGTGTAGTCGTTAGCAGTCTCTCAGAGGCATGCTGTTCCGCCAGCCGGAGTTGGGTCTCCCTTTCTTCTCTCGCCGTGATAAAGGCATCCACTTGGGCTAACGTTGCCTCTACCAGCTCGGTGGAGGGGTTTTCTCCATAAAACGCTAGCCTGCGTTTCACTTCTTGGTTAAACTCGGTCTCCATGGCTTCTGTAGCCATACTGTGTGCCCGATCTCCCTCGGTCAGTTCTGCAATCAGCTCTGCTTTGGTTTTAGTGCTGGCGCTCTTCCCTCTTGCTTCCAGCAAATCCTTTAACGTCGCTCGTTTTAATCCAGCATAGTTTGTCTCCATTCACACTTCCATTCGTGTAGCCGAATTTGCATGAACGCTGCTTCCTCTTGCTGCAAGGCTTTAATCCCACCGCTGCCAACCAGCGTTGCGGAGCTCCAAAGTCCGCTGGGAAATCCTTGAAGCTGAGGAAGTACTGACTTATCCAAGGCAACCTGTTACCCCCCCAGTAACTGGACGACACACAGTTCTGGGAGTAAATCAACCCTTTATTTTGCCCAGGCTGGCTTTTTATATCATTTCCCATGCAAGGGTTTTCTTAACTCATTTTACAGGGGCATTCCCTTCAACAATTAACAGATGACAGTGATTTAATTACCTGGGACTACTTCTAACACATTTGGTATGCGTGAGACGTTTGTCTCCCCATGAACAGAGCTCCACATATTTACTCATAACAATGGAACCGTGCCAGACACATTACTAGGAGTGTAATTACCTCCCGTAGCAGATAATAGGTGACTTCATTAACACACTGAACAATAGATGAATGGAACGCTACCTCAGACCCCCAATTAACCCAATTTACTTATTCAGACATCAGTAGACATTCTGTCTCTACATTTCCTGGAATGAATCTTTGCTGTCACCTCTGAAGTGATCCAAACCATATTCTCAGTTTCAGTATTTTGCTACAATATGTTTTCTACTTTTGTAATAAAATGTATCCCTTTTATATGATGAACTCGTGAGTGTCTACCTCCCTATTCAAACACCTTAAAAATCCCGAGGCTTGTCACCTCTTTTTTTTCCCCCTCTCATTTTTTGAATACTTCATTTACTGGGATGTGGTGTTTAATTTGATCAATCTGTCTTATCTTGCTAAAAATGTTTTAATTTTGTGTTTTTAATTACAGAGTGTTTCGGTGACAATCAAGCTGTCAGACCAACATCGGCTACTATGCAGATTACAACAACTCCACAGTGTGTCAATTGTCCAAAAAAGACTACTACACGCCACACTACAGCTGCCCCAACAACGGCCCATACCAATCATACAACTGAACCGCCCACAACGGCCCATACCAATCATACAACTGAACCGCCCACAACGGCCCATACCAATCATACAACTGAACCGCCCACTACGGCCCATACCAATCATACAACTGAACCGCCCACTACGGCCCATACCAACCATACAACTGAACCGCCCACTACGGCCCATACCAATCATACAACTGAACCGCCCACTACGGCCCATACCAATCATACAACTGAACCGCCCACTACGGCCCATACCAATCATACAACTGAACCGCCCACTACGGCCCATACCAACCATACAACTACAGCAGTTCCAACCACACATACTAACCATACAACTTCCCCACACACCAATCACACCACGGCACACACCAATCACACCACCGCACACACCAATCATACAACTCAAGCATCCACGGCTTCACCTAGCAACCACACTTCTACACCACATACTAACCAAACTACCCCCCCTCATACCACACCTTCCCCTCTACCGCCTCCCACAGAGTATTTTGTGAATGGTACGTCAGAAGTTTGTCTGAGGATAAAGGCGGTCTTCGTGTTGACAGTGAACAACACCAATGTAAGTTACTGCTCATAGCTGAGTAATTTAGCAGAAATCCTGGGCACAATCTACGAGGTGATCTCATAGAGTACAATATTTGGGGAACAGTATTACCAACAACCAAGGAAAGATTTTGGGGGTGCTCATTCCATATGATTACACAATGAGCAAACAATATTGGCAGGCAGCAGGGAAATCGAACTGTGGGGTGCAAAACTAGAGGGGTCACCAGCAGGAGGAAGGAGGTCCTGATTCCTCTATAAAGATCCTTTTATCACTAGAGGGGTCACCAGCAGGAGGAAGGAGGTCCTGATTCCTCTATAAAGATCCTTTTATCACTAGAGGGGTCACTAGCAGGAGGAAGGAGGTCCTGATTCCTCTATATAGATCTTTATATCACTAGAGGGATCACCAGCAGGAGGAAGGAGGTCCTGATTCCTCTATATAGATCTTTATATCACTAGAGGGATCACCAGGGGGAGGAAGGAGGTCCTGATTCCCCTATATAGATCTTTATATCACTAGAGGGGTCACCAGCAGGAGGAAGGAGGTCCTGATTCCTCTATATCAGGATTTCTCAACCAGGGTTCCATGGAACTCTAGGGTTCCTCCAGAGGTTGCTAGGGGTTCCTTGAGCAATGAACAATTTCTGCCTCTCAGATAAGTTCCCACTGAAACCATAATTTTTTTTAGCTATCTATACGGGGGAAATTCTTCCCAATGACCACAAGTGTAAGGAACATTCTTCCCACTGGCCATCACACTAATGTATCATGAGTTGTAGATGTAGTAATTTTTAGAAGGGGTTTCCTGAGACCGCAAAACTAATTTAAGGGTTCCTCTGTGTTGGAAAGGTTGAGAAAGGTTGCTCTATATAGATCTTTATATCACTAGAGGGGTCACCAGCAGGAGGACGGAGGTCCTGATTCCTCTATATAGATCTTTATATCACTAGAGGGGTCAACAGCAGGAGGACGGAGGTCCTGATTCCTCTATATAGATCTTTATATCACTAGAGGGATCACCAGCAGGAGGAAGGAGGTCCTGATTCCTCTATATAGATCTTTATATCACTAGAGGGGTCACCAGCAGGAGGAAGGAGGTCCTGATTCCTCTATATAGCTCTTTATATCACTAGAGGGGTCACCAGCAGGAGGAAGGAGGTCCTGATTCCTCTATATAGATCTTTATATCACTAGAGGGATCACCAGCAGGAGGAAGGAGGTCCTGATTCCAGTATATAGATCTTTATATCACTAGAGGGATCACCGGCAGGAGGAAGGAGGTCCTGATTCCAGTATATAGATCTTTATATCACTAGAAGGATCACCAGCAGGAGGAAGGAGGTCCTGATTCCTCTATATAGATCTTTATATCACTAGAGGTATCACCAGCAGGAGGAAGGAGGTCCTGATTCCTCTATATAGCTCTTTATATCACTAGAGGGGTCACCAGCAGGAGGAAGGAGGTCCTGATTCCTCTATATAGATCTTTATAGCACTAGAGGGATCACCAGCAGGAGGAAGGAGGTCCTGATTCCAGAATATAGATCTTTATATCACTAGAGGGATCACCAGCAGGAGGAAGGAGGTCCTGATTCCAGTATATAGATCTTTATATCACTAGAGGGGTCACCAGCAGGAGGAAGGAGGTCCTGATTCCTCTATATAGCTCTTTATATCACTAGAGGGGTCACCAGCAGGAGGAAGGAGGTCCTGATTCCTCTATATAGCTCTTTATATCACTAGAGGGGTCACCAGCAGGAGGAAGGAGGTCCTGATTCCTCTATATAGATCTTTATATCACTAGAGGGGTCACCAGCAGGAGGAAGGAGGTCCTGATTCCTCTATATAGCTCTTTATATCACTAGAGGGATCACCAGCAGGAGGAAGGAGGTCCTGATTCCTCTATATAGATCTTTATATCACTAGAGGGGTCACCAGCAGGAGGAAGGAGGTCCTGATTCCAGTATATAGATCTTTATATATCACTAGAGGGGTCACCAGCAGGAGGAAGGAGGTCCTGATTCCTCTATATAGATCTTTATATCACTAGAGGGATCACCGGCAGGAGGAAGAAGCTGGAGAACAAAATGGCTCCCCCATCAACACTGCCTTTGACAAGCGATTTTCTTTCCTGAAACCCATTAAAGCCATCCATAGACGGTTCAAGTTTCGGCCGGTTGGACAGGCTGAATGTACCCAAGTTGAGAATGGACAATGGGTCCGCTGGAGGGATTCCCCCATCAACACTGACTGTGTTGATAGGGGAATCGAGCCATTTTGCTCCATCTCTCAAGATAGCTTTAGGGACGAAACATATTAGGAGAGACTGGAGGTCGGAGGAGCCCAAAGTATTTAAACCCAAAAATAAAAATGTATTATACTGCAGTCTACCATTCCTTAGGTGTAGTTGCTGCATTGATTTCCTTGTTTTGAGTTTTTATATTTTCATCTGGCAATGTCCCTGGTTTTAACCTAGGCCGCAAGAGAAACATGTCTTCCTTTTGTTCATCTCCATGGCATGTGGGCTAATGGGATTAGTAGTAGTTTTTCACAGTAGTCATTTTTTTCCTTCCAGCTCATCTTACTGGAAGTGACAAGGGCATTGTATTTCTAGTGAGATCAACAGGCAGGTATTTTCAGAGGCGGCTCTAGGCTTTGTGAGGCAAAACTTAGACATGAGGCCCCACTCACGCTCATAATGGGAAAAATAATTCAAGCAAGAAAAATGGCTGCAGAAAATGCACGGATCTAGCACACAGGTGATCAGCACCACTTCCAGGGCACCCTCCTCACCCATCAGACATATTAAGCCAATGCAAGAGGGGGGAGAGAGGGGGAGGTGAGAAAGAGAGAGGGGTAATAGAGAGATCCGATGACGCCGACATTAGTATTGATCACAGGCGAATTAGGCGGCCGCGAGGCCCCTGTGAGTGTGAGGCCTTAGGCGACTGCCTAATTTGCCTAATTAGAGAGCCGCCTCTGGGTATTTTCTATACCAATAATGTTCATAGTCTGAATAAGGACTATGGTAGCCAGTGAATGTAAAGACTGGTAAGCTGCAATATATAACACATTTTTGGGTTCAGTTACACCATACCTTCTAACTTTTTGAGTCGGGAATGAGGGACACCTATCAGCAACAGTATGCAGGCATAGGACACACCCCTTACCACGCCCCCTTAAATGAGAATTGTACAAAAAACAAGATTGGTTACACCCACAAGTACTTTTTTTTACCACTACTATTCCTTTATATTGGCTTATGGAATTTACAAATGCAGCAATTTAGAAATCAGATAAAAGGTTTAGCGCTGGAAAACACTTTTTGATAGATAAAAAGTAAATTTTATACACATCTATATTGATCAGGCCAAAATGAGGGACAAATGAGGAGAAAAGAGGAACAGAGGGACATTGCTCCAAATCAGGGACAGTCCCTCGAAATCAGGGACAGCTGGGAGTTATACTGTAGTTACACTTTAACCAAGGTCCATCCCTATAGCAGTTTTACTGCTAGAGGGAGGCACCTCTACACCGGATCAAGTATATATACTTGATCTGGATCTTCCGGGTAGGGGGCACGCATGCGCGCCGCCGGCGGCTCGCTCTTGCTGTGATTATACACAGCAGGTGCCCAGCAGCGGGTACCGCAGACTCAATGTCCGCAGAGAGGCAGGGCGGCAATCTGACAGGAGGGAAGGCATGGATCCTGTGTCTCTGCAAAGCAGGAACTAGGATATATGTCTTCCTCTAGTAAAAGCCCCTCCCACAGTGTAGTAAAACACTGGCTAGGCACACAGTTAAACCATCGATTGCCCCTGATGTTAGCCCCCTTCCCAGCCACTGTCATTAGTACAGTGACAGTGCATGCTTTTAACACTGATCACTGTATTAGTGTCACTGGTGTCAAAAAAAAGTATCAAAAGTGTCAGTTAGTGTCTAAATGTCTGCTGCAAGATCGCAATCTAGTCGCTGATCTCCGCCATTACTAGTATAAAATAAATAAATAAAAATATCCCATAGTTTTAGTATAACTTTTGCGGAAACCAATCAATATTTGCTTATTGAGATTTTTGTAGCAAAAATATTGACCTACATTTATGAAGAAATTCGATTTTTTTTTAGTAGATATGTTTTACAGCAGAAAGTAAAAAAAAGATTGTTTTTATTTTTAATTTTTTAACCGCTTGCCGAATGCCTCACGCATTTATACGTCGGCAGAATAGCACAGGCAGGCAAAGCAACGTATATATACGTTGCTTTGAATCTGCCGCCTAGTGGGCGCGCGCGCGTGCCCGCTGTGGTCTCCGTGACCGCGCCTGTGCCCGCAGGATCCGCGGACTCGATGTCCGCCGGTGTCCCGCGATCGGGTCACGGAACAGCACAATGCGGGGATGCCTTTGTAAACAAAACATCTCCCTGTTCTGCCTAGTGACAGGACACTGATCTACTGCTCCCTGTCATCGGGAGCAGTGATCAGTGGCGTGTCACAGTAAGCCCTGCCCCCACACAGTTAGAATCACTCCCTAGGACACACTTAACCCCTTTATCGCCCCCTACTGGTTAACCCCTTCCCTGCCAGTGTCATTTATATAGTAATCAGTGCATTTTTGTAGCACTGATTGCTGTATCGATGTGAATGGTCCCAACATAGCGTCAAAAGTGTCCGATGTGTCCGCCATAATGTCGCAGCCACTAAAAAAATCACTGATCGCCGCCATTACTAGTAAAAAAAAATAAAAAATAAAAAATGCCATAAAACTACCCCCTATTTTGTAGACGCTATAACATTTGCGCAAACCAATCAATATACGCTTATTGCGATTTTTTTTACCAAAAATATGTAGAAGAATACATATCGGCCTAAACTGAGGGAAAAATTTGCTTTTTTTCAAAAAAATTGGGGATATTTATTATAGCAAAAAGTATAAAATATTGTTTTTTTTTCCAAATTGGCGCTCTTCTTTTGTTTATAGCGCAAAAAAAAAAAAATACGCAGAGGTGATCAAATACCACCAAAAGAAAGCTCTATTTGTGGGAAAAAAAGGACGTCAATTTTGTTTGGGAGCCACGTCGCACGACCGCGCAATTGTCAGTTAAAGCGCCGCAGTGCCGAATCGCAAAAAGTGGGCCGTTCATTTAGCAGCCAAATCCTCCGGTCCTGAAGTGGTTAAATTGTCGGCCTTTTTTTGTTTATAGCACAAAAAATAAAAACCGCAGAGATGATCGAATACCATCAAAAAAAAAGGTCTATTTGTGGGGAAAAAAAGGACAATTCAGTATGAAGATAAGATCAAGAACACGGGGAAATTATCTCAAACTAGCAGGAGGATAGTTTAAAATTAACCTCAGAAAGTATTATTTTACAGAAAGAGTAGTTGATGCTTGGAATAGATTTCCAGCAGAGGCAGTGAGTCAGTTAACAGTAAGCAGGGCTTTTTTTCAGCGGGAACGCAGTTCCGGCACCTCCTGGACTGACTTGTATGTAATGTCAAGGGGTGAGGGGTGCTAGGGTGTGCTGCAGGGTATTGATGCTCACTGCTGGCGGATCTATTCTAGCTGGAGGGGATCTATTTTTGCAGGGGGGGTCTATTGTTGCTGAAGGAGATCTACTGGTGGGGGAGGGGTCTATTGTTGATGGCTGCAAGAGAGTCTATTAATGCTGGCTGTGCGGAGATCTGTTGATGCTGCCGGGTGTCTATTGTTGCTATGGGGGGGGGGGGGTAATTTTGTTGTGGGTGGTACATTGTTAGGGGGATCTATTGTTGCTGGCTGAAGGGGAAACCAAATTCCATACAAATTACTTAGCACAACAAAATGATACTTGGTTCTGTGTTGTCTAAAAGGGGCGGTACTGGGAGGTGGGTAGGGGATGGAACCAAGGGACGTTGCTCAGAGGTGGGTAGGGGGGCGGAGAAAACAAGTGACTCGGAAAAGGGGAGTTCCTGCACCTATTGTCTGAGAAAAAAAGCCCTGACAGTAAGTGAATGTAAAGTGTATCTAAACCTTAAAATCAAAGTTGAGGACTCGAGTGTCCTGCAGCAGTAATCTGTATTTGGAACCAGAGGCATATCATACTTCGGCATTTGGCCTCTTTTTAAGCCCATTGCATTCTCTGTAATGTTGCTAAGAGCTGTAAAAGTCAGAAAACACAGTACCTGTTGATCCTTGCAGTTCTCCTCTGAAGGAACCCCTTCCTGTTTGTACTGTAACTGACCATGCTAGGCAGAGGAGCAGATCCGTCCTGGCATGATTAATTTGTGTCCTTTCCTCATATTTCGGACCTATGGGATGCCATTGCGATGCTCAATATGTCTGTAGTTCTGAATTCAGATTGCTACTGGAAGATGCTTCACTGGCCTCCATGGAGTGAAGGATTTTTTGGGACTTGTGACATTGGAGGTAGGCCCCCCCAAGTGTCTTTTCTCTGACTCCCATCCTCAGAGATGGGGGAAGAAGAGGGACGTGAGCAGTCACATGACCACCAATAGAAGGCAAGAAAAAAACAGATTTATCGGATCAGTGGATTTTTTTCTGCTATCATCTGCTATGAGAGTCAAGGGATAAAATATAATCCTTGAAAGCCAATGATGATTGATTTAGCTTGTCCTGTCAAGACCCGTGATTACCAGATCAACGACTATATGACATCCTATGGTCACTTCCAGGGCTGTCAACAAAGGGCAGCACCAAATACTGTATCTTAAAACAGCCTGATATTATAATTGGTTGAAAAAATTATACTTCCCAAGCTCTTATCATCACATAGTTACAGGGGCGTAGATAAGGGGGGAGTCAAGGGGGTCCAAACCCCCCCTCTAGAGCATTCATCAACTATGCAGCAGCTTTTTCAGCTGTGAGAGTCGGACCGTCTGAGTCCTTCAGAGGTGATGTCAAGAGGGACTTTTGAGAGAGTTTAAGCTACCCATTGACTGAGTCGGTGAGAGGGGCAGCCCCACTGCCCACTGCCTCCTCAGTATGTTATGTCCCCTAGGTACCCAAGGCTGAAACACCCCCCCCCCCCAGGATTTTTTTTTTTATCTACGGCCCTGCATAGTTATAATTATCATAGTTATCAAAGTTATCAAAGTCATAGCTATAGGAAGGGTCCTACCAAACACTAACACATTCCATAAATGGACTTCACAATTTTGGTGAATGTATGTGTCTATCTTGGGTTTCGGGTGGCTACAAGTCAGTTAGTTTAACTTGCACTGATCCTTGTGTTTCTTCTGTTCTTCAGTACACCATCCCACCACCTCCGACCACAAAGGCCAATGGGAGATGTAGTCCTGACACAGCAGAGCTGATGTTGACCTTTCCAGAAGGAAGTCTTGCCCTGACATTCAAAAAGGTATGGAGGATGCAGATTGGATGGCAAGAGTTTTTTAAAATGCTTTTAATCCTTGGAGTATTGCAATAAAGATACATAAATACGAGAGTACCCATTGAACTGAGTCTATTGGGTGGTGAGTTATAACAGGTGTAATGCCCCGTACACACGATCGGAATTTCCGAGGAAAAAAGTCAGACGGAATTTTTTCATCGGACATTCCGACTGTGTGTGTGCCCCATCTGACTTTTTTCTTCGGAAATTCCGACGGAGTTAGAAAGAGAACATGTTCTCTTTTTTTCTGACAGAAATTCCGTTCGTCTGTGTGGAACTCCGCCGGAGAAAAAAAACACGCATGCTCAGAATCAAGTCGACGCATGTTCGGAAGCATTGAACTTAATTTTTCTCGGCTCGTTGTAGTGTTGTACGTCACCGCATTTTTGACGGTCGGAATTTGGTGTGTCAGTGTGATGGAATTCCGTCGGAAAAATCCGTCAGAGTTTATTTGGACGGAAAATCCGATCGTGTGTACAAGGCATAACACCCTCTACCTTAGGTAGGTGCTAGAGTAAGATTTTTCATGGTAGTGCAGGTAAATTGAAGCAGGTCTAGCCAAAAGCTAGGCCTGTTTGTTTTGATCTGTGGGCTGGGAGTGACCTAGAGTAGACTGGTGACTCACAGCTAGCTTCACCTTTTGGTTACCTCCCTCCTGCTTCTAGAAGCCTCTAGAACAGTGGTTCTCAACCTGGGGTCGGGACCCCCTCGGGGGTCGAATGGCAATTTGCCAGGGGTCACTGAATCCTGGGCTGTTCCTGAAGCCCGCACCGCTCTCCCAGCCTTTTTGCAGAAGCCCAGCAGGGCTGTCCCTGGAGCCTGTGGCCGCCCAGCTGGGCTGTTCCTGGAGCCCGCGGCCGCCCACTCAGCCTTTTCGCAGCCGTCCATTCCGTTCACGGTATGGGTGGGGGGCAGAGACTAGAGGTCAGCTGACTGGTGAGGAATGTGAAGTGGGAGGGGCTGGAGGAGACCCTATCTCCTGATTTCAGCATAGGTGTCACTGCTGCGAGACACCACAGAGCTGGAGACACAGGGAATAACACTACCTGTGATTAGAGTTGCCATTAAAAGTCCCCACTACAGTTCTCAGATCAGCAGATGACCTTGATAAAGAGCACCTAAGTTGGCTGATCAGAACTCCCCCCAGCACTGCCACTCATCCCACCCCCCCAGCAGCACTGCCACTCATCCCATTCCCCCCACCCCCCCACCAAGGAGTAAGAGAAGGAATAAAAATAGAGAATACATGGAAGGGAGAGGAAAAGAGGGGAGGGAACAAAGAAAAAGGGAGAGAAAGAATAAGAGAAAGAACAAGAAAGACAGCTAGAGAGAGGGATGGGGGGGGGGGGGGGACAATAAATGAGGATAGAGAGAGATAAAAGGGAAAAAAAGGAGAACAAAGAGAGAGTGGTACATCCCAAAATGTACCATAAGGGGTTTTAATACTGTACGAGAGGAAGGGACTCAGGGAGCGCTAAATGTCCGTGGGTTAGGGGCGCAAATTATTTGTCTTGCCTTGGGTGCTGACAACCCACCCTATGAAAATAATTTTACTGTTAGGGGTCCCCACAACATGGGAAATTTTTATCAAGGGGTCACGACACTAGTAAGGTTGAGAACCACTGCTCTAGAAGAAAGGTGGGGAAGAAGGTTGGAGCTGTCTGGGGTGTTCTAAGGAGCTCTGACCAATCCCCAACCTGGATTGGCAGGGGGCAGGCCTTCTGAAATACCTAGAGTCAGCCCAGCTGGAGAGTTGTTCGGGTGGAAGAACTGGATATGAAGTATTAGGTTGTCAGGGCCTTGGAGGAAGCTCCCCAGTCTGGGGGGGGGTGACCTTTGGCCAGGGACTCTGAGCTGAACAGGAACACCACACAACCTAAGGGGTGTCCTGAACAGGAGAAGGAGAGGACAGTGGGAAATACTGCCGAGCAAGTCTCCAGGAGGGATCCACCAGGTGTTGGTGAGTGACACACATCCAGGAACGCTGGGGAGGCATTCCGGAGCAGATTGGGAGAATGCAATCTGAGATGGATGTAGAGCCAGTAAGGACTGTGGTGTCATGGGCAGTAGAAGCAGGCAGCTGTGACCAGGAGAACTGTCAGGGTCTGAAGAGGACTGACTGAGAGCCGTAGTCCACCAAAGAGCGCAGCTAGCATCAGAACTTTCATTTGCTACACAATAGGGGCCCGCGTAGGGTGACCACGTGTCCCAGATTGCCCGGGACAGTCCCGCATTTTGCAGGTCTGTCCCAGGTCCCGGGCACCTTCATCCCAGGACAATACAGTGTCCCGGAATTAAGCTGACACAGCCCCTCCCCATTATCTGTTGCCCCCAAAAAAGGCCGCCACCTCGCCGCTTTCCTTTACTCACTAACAGCACTTGTCCTGGCCGGTAATGTCTGGAGAGGCACAATCCCCGCCTCCCTGCTTGTGATTGGAGAAATCATAAATCCCGCCTCTTGTGTCTAATCACAGCAGGGCAGTATAAAGCCAGCGTTGGAACAAGGTAAAACGGGTCTCGCCCAGTCAGGACAAGCGCACAAGTGCACTTTTGGGGGCGTGATCAGTTCTACTGGGTAGAGCGGGCATCCGCTGCCCCAGCTGTGCTGTGATTCATTACAGGACAAGCTGATTTTTGGGAAGGGGGTCCGTTTGGAAATGTGGTCACCCTAGACCCGCGGTCCCTGCCTGTAACGAGGCACTTCTTCTAAGGTCTGGCTGAAACCAATGTCAGGCCTAACCATGTGCTAGCTGTGAGAACAAAAATGGTGAGGACAGCCGCACTCCAATCCAACGTATGTTTATTGAAAAAAGACAGGCACTACAAAAACCAGCATAAACCAGGACAGCTGACGCGTTTCACACTTGTTCAGTGTTTACTCATAGTGCTAGCTGTGCCTGAAGAAGTGTGCTGGAGGGAGAAGGAGAGATAGTCTGCAGCAAGTGTTGTGCAGAAAGAAGAATATCTGAATTTTCCCATAACATGCAAGAATCTTTTTCCTGGGCATCCCATGAATTCCTTAACCCCATCCAAGTTCTAATCCCTCAATAAAATAGAAAAAAAAACAAAGCTGATGGACTTGTTCATTGTCTTGGAATGTCTGGAAGTGAATGCCGGGCTGGGCAGGGTGAAAGGTGGGCCACATCGCTCAGCAGCCCCTACAGGGGGTACCGCTACATTGGTATATGGGACATGGAGGTGAGGAGTCACAAGCTATCCAGTAGGTAGCCTGTTGTAGTTTTCATGGGAAGCCTTTTCTAATAAGAGAGCAGCTATCAGAAAGGATAAAGGCCCATACACACGATCTGACTTTTCGACAACAACGGTCCGACGGACGTGTTTTATCGGACAATCCGACCGTCTGTACGCTCCATCGGACAATTGTTTTCGGTTTTTCAACGGACAAATGTTCGCTGTGCATGCTCTCAAACTTGAGACAAATGTCCGATGATGGATCAACCGATCATGTGTACACTAAAGTCCAAAGTACAAACACGCATGCTCAGAACCAATGCTAAAGATCAGGCAACAATAGCAGAAGGGTGGCGGTAAAAAGCTGAAAAAACACGTGATTTGGTGAATGTTGGCTGGAAAAAGTTCTGCCGTGTGTATGCAGAACAAGTTCACGGCCAACGCCCCTTCGGACCAAAATCCACGGAAAAGTCCGATGGAAGTCCGATCGTGTGTATGAGGCTTAAGGTGGACAGTTTGGTGTTTTGTATTCTGCAGTAAAAATTATATTTATGGAATATTTTTCACTCTTTTTGAAGGACAAGAAGAAAAGTTTGTTTTATTTGGAGGTCATCAATGTTACCGTAACTGAAGGTAATGCACCAAAAACAACTTCAAACTTCTAGAATGTGATAGCAACAAAACCAAACCTTGGTAGCACTGTATGCAAATGTGTTATAAAGGTCACACCTTCCAAAACGGATATTTTAACGACTGGGAGATGCTGGAAATGTGGCCTCTTTTGATGGTTTCTTCTATTTTTTGGGGGACTTTGTTGGTGAGATCTCTGTGCTGAGTTCCTGACTCTGCTAGGCAGTGGCGGTGCGTCCATAAAAGGCGCAGGAGCGCCCCCCCCTCTTCTGGCACCGCTCTATTATCATAGATAGATTCATGCATGGCGCCCGCTGTTCACCTTTTTGTGGGCGCCTATTAGAGCCTACGACTCTAATCAGGTGCTTCCAAAAAACACCCCCGCCGCTGTAATTGAGGTGCCCGGCGCTGGAAAAGGGGCCGGACACCTGAATAGGGGGTGTCAGCGACGACCATAGAAAGATTCATGCAATGCATGAATCTATCTATGGTGATAGAGCGGTGCCAGGAGAGAGGGGGCGGCGCCCGTGCACCCCTTACTGACGCACCACCACTGCCTATGACCATCTTTGTATGCTGGACCTGGCTACAACCAGTACTCACTCTAGACCAGTGTTTCTCAACTCCAGTCCTCAAGGCGCCCCAACAGGTCAGGTTTTCAGGATTTCCCTCAGATGAAACGGCTGTGGTAATTACTAAGGCAGTGAAACGGATCAAATCACCTGTGCAAAATAATGGTAATCCTGAAAACATGACCTGTCGGGTAGGGCGCCTTGAGGACTGGAGTTGAGAAACACTGCTTTAGACACAGCAACCCCCTTAGCCCAATAATATTGTATTCAGTCATAGTCCTGGTCTTTCTCCAGTTTTACTAGTCCTGGTGTTTGGCTTCTAGTGTAATGGCCCTTCTTTCCATGCATTGGTCTAGGCTGGGTTACGACTTGTTTCCTTGTTCTCCTACTTGTGTTTTAATTATTAATAATATTATTATACATGATTTATATATAAAGGGAGTCAGTAAAATTACCACGAACATCAAGACATGAGGGTTAGGATAGGGTGCCCAGACATCCCTGGTTTCCGGGGACAGTCCCCGGATTGAGGACACTGTCCCTGGACCAAGTCTGTCCCTGGTTTTGTCCCCGGATTGAGGACACTGTCCCCGGACCAAGTCTGTCCCCGGTTTTGTCCCCGGATTGAGGACACTGTCCCCGGAACAAGTCTGTCCCCGGTTTTGTCCCCGGATTGAGTACACTGTCCCCGGAACAAGTCTGTCCCCGGTTTTGTCCCTGGATTGAGGACACTGTCCCCGGACCAAGTCTGTCCCCGGTTTTGTCCCCGGATTGAGGACACTTTCCCCGGACCAAGTCTGTCCCCGGTTTTGTCCCTGGATTGAGGACACTGTCCCCGGACCAAGTCTGTGCCCCGTTTTGTCCCCGGATTGAGGTCACTGTCCCCGGACCAAGTCTGTCCCCGGTTTTGTCCCCGGATTGAGGACACTGTCCCCGGACCAAGTCTGTCCCCGGTTTTGTCCCCGGATTGAGGACACTGTCCCCGGACCAAGTCTGTGCCCTGTTTTGTCCCCGGATTGAGGACACTGTCCCCGGACCAAGTCTGTCCCCGGTTTTGTCCCCGGATTGAGGACACTGTCCCCGGAACAAGTCTGTCCCCGGATTGAGGACACTGTCCCCGGAACAAGTCTGTCCTCGGTCTTGTCCCCGGATTGGATTTGAACAGGGGCTGGGGCAATTTCAAAGACAGTCAGTGCAGAATAAAAAAAAATAAATCAGAATTACACCTTCCACCGCTCTGCCACACCTACTAGCTTAGGGGGGGGGTGTATTTTTTCCATTATCTGTGCCCCTTTCTGATGATCATGTGCTGGTCGGAGCGGAGGGAATATTTCTTCAGTTTCGGGTGCATTCCCATTCAGCTCCACTCGCATGTTCTTCTGCCTTGGCTCAAGTCCCAGCCAGCCGCCTGCCTGCTTATCTCCTTGCCTTCCCTGGTGGAGTGATCTTCCTCCGTTCCCCACCCAGTAGTAGCCGGGGGCCCGTAGACTGTGAGGCAGGTGGCGGCGGCGTTGGGCTGAGAGTCCCTAATTGCCGCCATTATTGGAAATAAAAAAAAAATATGTCCCTGGATTTCATTTTAAAAATCTGGTCACCTTGGGTTAGGAGGGCCCTGATTGTGAGAGCTTACAATCTAAAAGGGACGGATTAGTAGGTGTTAACTGTGTGGAGTAGGGATGAGCTTCGTGTTCGAGTCGAACATACGTTCGACTCGAACATTGGCTGTTCGATCGTTCGACGAAGATCGAACGATTTGGGCCGTTCGCGCCAAATTCGAGTGACGCGAACGGCCCACAATGCACTACGCCATCGCAGTGTCATCCAGGCGCTGTGATTGGCCAAGCATGCACTGTGACCCCGCATGCTTGGCCAATCACAGCGCCGGCAGCGAGGAGAGCAATGATTGGCCACAGGCAGGATGCCTGTGGCCAATTATTGCTGAGGGTGTTTAGTACACGCCCCACACTATAAAAGGCCGCCAGCACGGCGGCCTAGTGTAGTGTGTTCCGGAGCAGGGATAGAGTAGCATAGGCAGGGACAGTGACTGTTATTTCTTTCTTGCTTAACCTGGATTCCTTTAGTTTAGGGAAAGAGAAGGATAGGTAGGGAGAGTGTCAGTGTGTTTTGTGCTTCTGCTATAGTGTGCTTAAAAAAAACATTTATTCTAGGGACAGAAAACTCTAGGTAGGGACAGTGTCAGTTTCTTTCACTCTGCAAGTCCTTGTTTCCAGGGACCTGTAAGGACAGTGAGTTAATTGTCCTTGTGCTATATTGTGCTTAAAAAAAACATTTATTCTAGGGACAGAAAACTCTAGGTAGGGACAGTGTCAGTTTCTTTCACTCTGCAAGTCCTTGTTTCCAGGGACCTGTAAGGACAGTGAGTTAATTGTCCTTGTGCTATATTGTGATTAAAAAAAACATTTATTCTAGGGACAGAAAACTCTAGGTAGGGACAGTGTCAGTTTCTTTCACTCTGCAAGTCCTTGTTTCCAGGGACCTGTAAGGACAGTGAGTTAATTTTCCTTGTGCTATATTGTGATTAAAAAAAACATTTTTTCTAGGGACAGAAAACTGTAGGTAGGGAGAGTGTTTTTTTTCTTTCACTCTGCAAGTCCTTGTTTCCAGGGACCTGTAAGGACAGTGAGTTAATTGTCCTTGTGCTATATTGTGCTTAAAAAAAACATTTATTCTAGGGACAGAAAACTCTAGGTAGGGACAGTGTCAGTTTCTTTCACTCTGCAAGTCCTTGTTTCCAGGGACCTGTAAGGACAGTGAGTTAATTGTCCTTGTGCTATATTGTGATTAAAAAAAACATTTATTCTAGGGACAGAAAACTCTAGGTAGGGACAGTGTCAGTTTCTTTCACTCTGCAAGTCCTTGTTTCCAGGGACATGTAAGGACAGTGAGTTAATTTTCCTTGTGCTATATTGTGATTAAAAAAAACATTTTTTCTAGGGACAGAAAACTGTAGGTAGGGAGAGTGTTTTTTTTCTTTCACTCTGCAAGTCCTTGTTTCCAGGGACCTGTAAGGACAGTGAGTTAATTGTCCTTGTGCTATATTGTGCTTAAAAAAAACATTTATTCTAGGGACAGAAAACTCTAGGTAGGGACAGTGTCAGTTTCTTTCACTCTGCAAGTCCTTGTTTCCAGGGACCTGTAAGGACAGTGAGTTAATTGTCCTTGTGCTATATTGTGATTAAAAAAAACATTTATTCTAGGGACAGAAAACTCTAGGTAGGGACAGTGTCAGTTTCTTTCACTCTGCAAGTCCTTGTTTCCAGGGACCTGTAAGGACAGTGAGTTAATTTTCCTTGTGCTATATTGTGATTAAAAAAAACATTTTTTCTAGGGACAGAAAACTGTAGGTAGGGAGAGTGTTTTTTTTCTTTCACTCTGCAAGTCCTTGTTTCCAGGGACCTGTAAGGACAGTGAGTTAATTGTCCTTGTGCTATATTGTGCTTAAAAAAAACATTTATTCTAGGGACAGAAAACTCTAGGTAGGGACAGTGTCAGTTTCTTTCACTCTGCAAGTCCTTGTTTCCAGGGACCTGTAAGGACAGTGAGTTAATTTTCCTTGTGCTATATTGTGATTAAAAAAAACATTTATTCTAGGGACAGAAAACTCTAGGTAGGGACAGTGTCAGTTTCTTTCACTCTGCAAGTCCTTGTTTCCAGGGACCTGTAAGGACAGTGAGTTAATTTTCCTTGTGCTATATTGTGATTAAAAAAAACATTTATTCTAGGGACAGAAAACTCTAGGTAGGGACAGTGTCAGTTTCTTTCACTCTGCAAGTCCTTGTTTCCAGGGACCTGTAAGGACAGTGAGTTAATTTTCCTTGTGCTATATTGTGATTAAAAAAAACATTTATTCTAGGGACAGAAAACTCTAGGTAGGGACAGTGTCAGTTTCTTTCACTCTGCAAGTCCTTGTTTCCAGGGACCTGTAAGGACAGTGAGTTAATTTTCCTTGTGCTATATTGTGATTAAAAAAAACATTTATTCTAGGGACAGAAAACTCTAGGTAGGGACAGTGTCAGTTTCTTTCACTCTGCAAGTCCTTGTTTCCAGGGACCTGTAAGGACAGTGAGTTAATTTTCCTTGTGCTATATTGTGATTAAAAAAAACATTTTTTCTAGGGACAGAAAACTGTAGGTAGGGAGAGTGTTTTTTTTCTTTCACTCTGCAAGTCCTTGTTTCCAGGGACCTGTAAGGACAGTGAGTTAATTTTACTTGTGCTATATTGTGCTTAAAAAAAACATTTTTTCTAGGGACAGAAAACTGTAGGTAGGGAGAGTGTTTTTTTTCTTTCACTCTGCAAGTCCTTGTTTCCAGGGACCTGTAAGGACAGTGAGTTAATTTTCCTTGTGCTATATTGTGATTAAAAAAAACATTTATTCTAGGGACAGAAAACTCTAGGTAGGGACAGTGTCAGTTTCTTTCACTCTGCAAGTCCTTGTTTCCAGGGACCTGTAAGGACAGTGAGTTAATTTTCCTTGTGCTATATTGTGATTAAAAAAAACATTTATTCTAGGGACAGAAAACTCTAGGTAGGGACAGTGTCAGTTTCTTTCACTCTGCAAGTCCTTGTTTCCAGGGACCTGTAAGGACAGTGAGTTAATTTTCCTTGTGCTATATTGTGATTAAAAAAAACATTTTTTCTAGGGACAGAAAACTGTAGGTAGGGAGAGTGTTTTTTTTCTTTCACTCTGCAAGTCCTTGTTTCCAGGGACCTGTAAGGACAGTGAGTTAATTTTCCTTGTGCTATATTGTGATTAAAAAAAACATTTTTTCTAGGGACAGAAAACTGTAGGTAGGGAGAGTGTTTTTTTTCTTTCACTCTGCAAGTCCTTGTTTCCAGGGACCTGTAAGGACAGTGAGTTAATTGTCCTTGTGCTATATTGTGCTTAAAAAAAACATTTTTTCTAGGGACAGAAAACTGTAGGTAGGGAGAGTGTTTTTTTTTTTTCACTCTGCAAGTCCTTGTTTCCAGGGACCTGTAAGGACAGTGAGTTAATTGTCCTTGTGCTATATTGTGCTTAAAAAAAACATTTATTCTAGGGACAGAAAACTCTAGGTAGGGACAGTGTCAGTTTCTTTCACTCTGCAAGTCCTTGTTTCCAGGGACCTGGAGAGACATTGAGTGAATTGTCCTTGTGCTATATTGTGATTAAAAAAAACATTTATTCTAGGGACAGAAAACTCTAGGTAGGGACAGTGTCAGTTTCTTTCACTGTGAAAGTCCTTGTTTCAAGGGACAGAGAAGGACACCTGAAGGTAGCCCTTATTGCTTTTTTCCCATCTCCCTGCAGGCCATCTATTAGAATGTCTGGAAGGCAAACAAGGAGAGGCAGACAGTCAGGAGGCAATAAAAGAGGGCAAGCAGGCTCTGTGTCTGGGGGCAACAGTGCTGGTCGTGGACGCGGTGCATTGTCATCAGCACATGGCCATGGGACACGCTTGTCCTTCTTTTCGGCAGCTGGACATGTTGAGCCACATCATGCCGAAGACTTGGTAGAGTGGATGACCAAGCCTTCCTCCTCCTCCTCATCCTCTCTCACCCAGGCTCAGGGTACTGGAAAAGCAGCTGCCAAAGCGTCGTCTTCCCTGGTATCAATGTCAGACAAATCATCAGTCACTCCTTCCCTAGACCCACCATGTCCTCCTCCTGAGGAGTCCCCCGAACTGTTTCAGCACAGTGTTGGGTACATGCTCCAGGAGGATGCCCAGCGTTTCGAAGGGTCTGATGATGAAACCCAGCTAGAGGAAGGCAGTAGCGTGAGAGCAGACAGAGGGGATGCTCAAGAAGGACACCAATCTGGCAGTCATGTTCCAGCAGCTGCAGCATACTGCCAGATTGGCTCCAGTGATGAGGAGGGAGGGGATGATGAGGTCAATGACTCCACGTGGGTGCCTAATAGGAGAGAGGAGGAGGAGGAGGATGAGGAGGAGGCACATCTCCAACGAGGCAGGATGCCCTTTGGTGGCCAGCGTAAGGGCAGTACACCGACGGAATCACACCGCAGAGCTCCGCCTGTGCAGGGCGCTGCCTCTGCCCGTCATTCAAAAAGTTCTTTGGTGTGGGCCTTTTTTGAGGCTAGTGCATCAGATCGCACAGCTGCTGTTTGCAACATATGTCTCAAGCGTATATCGCGTGGCCAAAACATCAGCCGCTTGGGTACCACATGCCTGACCAGACATATGTTGACCTGCCATGCAGCTCGTTGGCAAGCCTACCTCAAAGACCCACACCAAAGAACCAAGCGGACCTCTCCTTGCACCGCATCAGCTGGGATCTCCAACCCCACTATAACTTCAGTCCTCTCTGAAACATGCACTGAGAGGAATGAAGGTGTAGAATTAGGTGTGTCACAGCCAAGTACTTGCGCCCACTCTGCTAGCAGTACACCGACGTCCGATTCTAGCAGGCAAATTTCCCTGCCCCAGCTGCTGGACCGTCGAAAGAAGTTCACTCCCAGCCATCCACATGCCCAGCGGTTGAATGCTAGCTTGGCTAAATTGCTAGCGCTTCAACTGCTGCCTTTTCAGTTGGTAGACTCGGCCCCCTTCCGTGAGTTTGTGCAATGTGCGGTTCCTCAGTGGCAGGTTCCCAAACGCCACTTTTTCTCACGGAAGGCTATTCCGGCTCTCTACCGGCATGTGGAAGGCAATGTCTTGGCCTCGCTGGACAGGGCGGTCAGCGGTAAGGTGCATATTACCGCTGACTCATGGTCCAGCAGGCATGGACAGGGACGTTACCTTTCTTTCACGGCCCATTGGGTCACTCTTTTGGCAGCTGGGAAGGATTCAGGACAAGGTGCAGTAGTGTTGGAGGTTGTCCCACCGCCACGCCTCCAAAATGCTACTACTGGTTGTGACACACCTCTCTCCTCCACCCCCTCCTCTTCTTCTTCCTCCATGGCCTCTTCCTGTGGTTTGTCCTATGAACCAGCGGTGCTCCGTAGCCGTTCACGGGGCTACGCAAGTACGCAGGCAAAAAGATGCCATGCCGTGCTTGCGCTGGTGTGTTTGGGGGACAGAAGCCACACTGGGGCAGAGGTCCTGTCTGCTCTGCAGGGCCAGGCCGAGAGGTGGTTGACGCCACGCCAGCTTAAGCCAGGAATGGTGGTTTGCGACAATGGCACCAACCTCCTCTCCGCCCTCCGACAGGGACAACTGACCCATGTGCCCTGTGTGGCTCACGTCCTTAACCTGGTGGTGCAGCGCTTCTTGGGCAGGTACCCGGGCTTACAGGATGTCCTGAGGCAGGCCAGGAAAGTCTGTGTGCATTTCCGCAGATCTTATAATGCCAGTGCTCGCCTGGCTGAGCTGCAAAAGGAGTTGAACCTGCCCAAGAACCGCCTTATATGTGACATGCCCACCAGGTGGAACTCAACGTTGGCCATGCTGCAGCGGCTGCACACGCAGCAGAGGGCCATCAATGAGTACCTGTGCGACTACGGCACCAGGACAGGGTCAGGGGAGCTTGGTTTTTTTTCTCCACGCCAGTGGGGCATGATCAGGGATGCATGCACTGTCCTGGCACCATTTGAGGAGGCCACGAGGATGGTGAGCAGTGACAGTGCATGCATCAGTGACACTGTACCTCTTGTCCACCTGTTGGAGCACACGCTGCGTGGAATAATGGACAGGGCACTTGAGGCAGAACAGAGGCAGGAAGAGGAGGACTTCCTTGCCTCTCAAGGCCCCCTTTACCCAGACAGTGTTCCTTCTGTCCCACCCATCGCACAGGAAGAGGAGGAGGAGGAGGAGGAGGAGGAGGAGGAGGATTGTGTCAGCATGGAGGTGGAGGCTGGCACTCAGCATCATCAGCAGCAGTCTTTTAGGGATGATTTACAGTCCCAAGAAACCAGTGGACTTGTACGTGGCTGGGAGGAGGTGGCTGCGGATCATGTCGTCCTTAGTGACCCAGAGGACTCCGGAGCGAATGCCTCAGCAAACCTACGCTGCATGGCCTCCCTGATCCTGCAAAGTCTGCGGAAGGATCCTCGTATTCTTCGGATCAAGGAGAGGGACCATTACTGGCTGGCCACTCTCCTTGATCCACGGTACAAGGGTAAGGTTGCGGACCTTATGTTACCGTCGCAGAGGGAGCAGAGGATGAGACAACTCCGGGAGGCCTTGCAGAAAGGTCTGTGCAACGCGTTCCCAGAGACTGGGAGGTTGCAAACTCCTGGTCCTGGACAACGAGTTGCTGAGGCTTCGGCCAGTCAAAGAAGGAGCGGTGGGGAAGGTGGCCGTCTGACCGATGCGTTCAGACAATTCTTTAGTCCGCAGCCCCAAAGTATGATCGGTTCCAGCAACCATCGCCAGCGTCTGATAAACATGGTGCAGGAATATCTAGGGGCAAGGTCAGACTTGGACACCTTCCCCACCGAAAATCCTCTGGCTTACTGGGTCTTGAGGATGGATCACTGGCCAGAGCTTGCACAGTATGCAATTGAGCTACTGGCCTGTCCTGCATCCAGCGTTCTTTCGGAACGCACATTCAGTGCTGCTGGAGGATTTGTCACGGATCACAGGGTGCGCCTGTCCACCGACTCGGTTGATCGACTGACTTTCATCAAGATGAACCAGTCTTGGATCACCACCAGCTACCACACACCTGATGCTGATATAACAGACTAATTGATTTTAAAATGTCACATCCCTTCAAGACTGATGCTGATGCTGAGTGCCTGTGCTGTTATGTTGACTGGCTATCCTCCTCCTCCGAGTCCTCAATGATACGATTGATGATGATAGCTTGGAAGATCATTTTTGTTTATGGGTGCCGCCACCAGTGCCTAACGCCCAATTTTTCAGCCCCTGTTTAACAGGGGCGTGTAATTACAATTTTTGAAGCAATACTTTGCAACAGGGCTCATTGCTGTGCTCCAAGTACAGTATCTGTGAGGAGTTGCAGTGTTGTGCCACCAGTGCCTAAGGCCCAATTTTTCAGCCCCTGTTTAACAGGGGCGTGTCATTACAATTTTTGAAGCAATACTTTGCAACAGGGCTCATTGCTGTGCTCCAAGTACAGTATCTGTGAAGGGTTGCAGTGTTGTGCCACCAGTGCCTAAGGCCCAATTTTTCAGCCCCTGTTCAACAGGGGCATGTAATTACAATTCTTGATCTAATAATTCACAGCAGGGCCCATTGCTGCACCCACCAAGAGTAACTGTCAGGGCTTACAGTGTTGTGGCACCAGCACCACCATCAAAGGCCCAATTTTTACTACCACTGTTCAACAATTATATGTAATTAAAATTCCTGATATAATAGTTGACAGCAGGGCGTTCCAGCACCAACCAAGAGTAACTGTGAGTGCTTACAGTGTTGTGCCAACACCAACAACTAAGGGGCCTATTTCTGCAGAGTATATACGGCAGGTCCCTACTTTCAAACATCCAACTTACAAACGACTCCTACTTGCAAACGCAAGAAGACAACAGGAAGTGAGAGGAAATCTACCACTAGGAAGGAAAATTCTCTCCTGTAAGAATAAATATGGGAGAAAGGTGTCTCCTCTGTACTGATGCTTTATCAGCAATCCTTGTTTCAAGAAAAACACCACATTTCAAAAACAGTTGTCATTAGGACGGAAAGTGAGGTGAAATGTTCTGAACAGGGGCACAGACAGCAAAACAAATGTTACAGGGGTGATAACCCTTACCTATGTTTTCCAAAAAGTTTAAAAATAGATTTTTGGTCTGGAGCTACACTTCAACAATGTACCTGTTCAAAATTACAAACAGATTCTACATAAGAACAAACCTACAGTCCCTGTCTTGTATGCACCGCCTGTATACGGCTGTTCAGAGTATATAGGGCCTTTTTTATTTTATGTGCGGGGTTCCCCTTAATATCCATACAAGACCCAAAGGGGCTGGTAATGGGCTGGGGTAGGGGGGGGGTCATGGGGTAGCTATGCCATTTTTCTTAAAGATTTTCATCCATATTACCGGGACCAGACATTACATTAAAGCCGCAAGCAGTTTTAAATGGCTTTTTTTTCCTTTAGAAGTGTCATTTTGTGCAGGGACAGTTCTAAACACGGGAAACACGTGGCACTTCACAGGCATACTTTAGACACCCCCCAGGTACGATATTTAAAGGAATATTTGACTTTTTTTTTTTCACTTTATGCATCATTAAAATGACTGCTCCCGGAAAACGACCGTTTTTAAAACTTATTTTTGCATTGATACATGTCCCCTGGTGCAGAACCCGGGTTCCCAAACCCTTTTTAGGACAATAACATGCATAATAGTTTTTATAATTAGCACTTTAGAATTCGAACGTTCGCATCCATTGTATTTAATAGGGTTCTAATGTTCGTTCGAACTTTCGGTCCGTTCGCGGGTTCTGGTGCGAACCGAACCCGGGGGTGTTCGGCTCATCACTAGTGTGGAGTTAAGTTGACGGAGAAAGTAAAATTTCAGTTTCTAGGTAGAGGTTTGATAGGCGTCTCTGAGTTTTTTGGGGTTGCCTAAAGGTGGACAGAGTAGGAGATAGCTGGACAGATTGGAGTAGGGCGTTCCAGAGGATAGAAAAGGTTCTAAAGTCCTGGAGGCAAGCATGGGAGAAAGCGAAGAAGGACCTAGGGAGCAGGGGGTCCTGGGAGGAGCAAAGAAGATTTGAGTGATAGTTTGAGATAAGGTTAGTGATGTAGCTCGGGACAGGGTTATGAATGCCTTTGTATGTTGTTAGTGGTTTGAATTTTATTTGTTGGGTGCTTGGAAGCCAGTAGAGGGACTGGCAGAGAGGCGTAATGGACAATGAGCGGTTGGTAAGGTGGGTGAGTCTGGTAGTGGCATTCATGAGAGACTGAGGGGGACATGTGTAGAGGTATTCCAACGAGGAGGGAGTTGCAATAGACAAAAAAGGGGCTGAATTAGTTGCTTGGTGGTATCATTGGCAAAGAAGGGGCATTTTTGGGGGAAATGTTACGAAGGTCAAGGTGGCAAGATTTTGACAATGATTGGATGTGGGGTCGGAATGAGAGGTCAGAGTCTAGGATTACACTCAGCACCCTGGCATGACTATAGTATAACAGATGTACCTTCTATACTACCCCTTATTTACCTTCTTACTTATAACTAAGTAACCAAGACCACACCAGGAGTTGGAGAAAACATAGGCCGTAGCAGCCTTATTTATTAAAACGCTGTATAACTTAACAATGACCATAAACTCTGTCCTAAAGGACCCTCAGTAAATTACTGGTGTCGATCTCTGCAGGAACCTCGATTAACATCTGTGTACATTCTTGCACTGCGGTACTTCTCAAAATCCGCTAATAGGCCTCAAGCCGACATGCTGGCTCAGAGACAACCATGACCGCAGTTCACCTGTTCCCAATGCTTTCAGCTAAACCTCCGTTAACTGTAAGCCCACCATCAGGACCCATACCAACGACAGGTCCTGAACACTTCTTTCCGAGGTATCCTTCCCCTGCAAAGACCAGACACCCGCCACAGCACCCAAATGTAAAAACCTTTACAATTGGGTGCCCCTCCACACCCTGAGAGCCCTCTGGATACCGTCCTGTAACCCCAACGCCCACAGGTCTATACCCACATCATTGAGGTGTACCCCGTCACCCGAAGGTACCGCCATGTCTCCAACTTAAAATTACGTATCACCAACCCCCCATTCTTAACCATGAACCTGGCCACATCCCGATTAACTTTCCTCCGGGCCCTGTTTGTTAATGCCTTCCAAAGATCTAGCCGTCCGCCATGAGGTACGAACCACCATGTCGGACCACACTATCACCATGTCCGGGAATGCCATGCGAAGACGAAGAATATCAAATTTGATATCTTTCGTCACATCCAACATAGATCTAACACCCAAGTCATTCCCACCTACGTGCAGCACTAAAACGTCAGACGGGCGGTCCAGACGCGCATACCGATGCACCTCAGGAACCATTCTACTCCACAACATTCCCGGCACTCCCAGCCAGCGAACCCGGGCTTCCTGCCTTGGAAACCCCAATTTGCGACCTTCCGGCCTAGCCTCAGCCCTCTTACCCCCCCAGTATACGTAAGAGTGCCCCAGTATCCAGACCAGCGCCGGCGCCGTACCTGAAAGAGAAAAAAACATGCATCCACCGTAACCACAGCAGACCCCATCAACGTATCACATTGTTTTACCCTTAACAAAACCCATTACCAGCCCCCCCCCCACTATCCTCACACCCCTACCACCAAGTGAGGGCGAATGTAAGTCCAAAATCTACTCGATTCCCATCTACCAATGCGCTTCACAGACTCCGCATCCAACCCACTTTGAGCCGCTTCCGTAGCCGCCCCAATCCGAAAAGAATGCAACGAAAATTATTTCGCCTCTAAACCTAGGCACCCCAAACATTTACGAAAAACCGAAACGAACTGAAATTTGGATAACGGAAACCCATCAGCATGTATCAAAAAAGAACCCTCCCTCTCTGGGTGCACTGCCATAAAACCTCGCACCACCCCCACCGGACAGAGCGGTGAGCCTGGCAATGAAAAAATCTGCACTCTCTTGCCCTTCCCTTTCTGATCCGTTTTTGATCTACGCAACCACAAGGACACACTATCCTCATGGCAGCGCACTTCAGTAACCCAAATCCCCCGTGAACCTTCTTAGACGGGCTAACCAGCTCACCAATCCTAAATGCTCCAAAGAATGCCAAAGAAAATGCAACTTGGAACAAGGAGGCTTCATATACCGAGTCGCAAACCTCCGGTAACTTAGCCAAAACACCCAGCAGGACCCCAAACGACACTGGTTATCTGGTGTCCTTGAAAGGTCTGGCCCGCCTATAACCTTTGAGCGCCTGTCGCACCCAAAAATCTTTAGTAAAGTCTGGCAAACCCTGCCATTTGAACAAAAAGGCCAAACCTGCAACCTTCTTACCCAGCGCAGATACCGACACACCTGCTTCCATGTACCTGGAGATAAAGTACAAGACTAACAACCTCACCTCCGGCCCGGCAATATCCACTCCCACCATGCGACCCAAATCCGCCCATTCTTGCCATACTTTATGATATGCGGCCCACGTCGTCTCACTCACCGACCTTCTGATCCAACCGGAGACTACTCCAACGCAATCTTCCACAGCCAGTCGGGACAAGGTACTCTCGGAACCTGTCCCACTGAAAGCGAGACAAAGCGTCAGCCAAGACGTTTTCCACCCCAGGAAGGTGGACTGCATATATAAAGACATTCAACTGCAGGCATCTCAACACCAGCTGTTGTAGCAGGCGAATCACTGGCAGTGATGAAGCCGACGCTCTGTTAATCACCTGTACCACTCCCATGTTGTCAACGTGGAAACGCACCTTCCGATCCCGGAAAGCCTCGCCCCACAACTCCACTGCCAATACCACTGGAAAGAGCTCCAGCAGCACCAGATTCTTCGTGAAGCCTGCCTCCACCCAACACTGTGGCCACGGACCAGCACTCCAACTGCCTTGGAAAAAAGCTCCAAAACCAGCTGAGCCAGCAGCGTCCGTGAACAGCTCCATATCAAAGTTACTGACCGGGCCCAACATCCACAGCGCCCTACCATTGAAGGACTCCAAGAATGTATGCCAGATCAGCAGATCAGCCCTGTGGGACCTTACCAGTCGAACAAAATGTTGTGGCGACTGTACCCCAGCCGTACTTCCCGACAGCTGTCGGCAAAACGCTCTCCGCATTGGCAAAATGCGACAGGCGAAGTTAAGCTTCCCCAACAAAGACTGCAATGTCCGCAGCTGTACCTTGCGCAAACCTAACATCCCCCTAATTTCCCCTTTCAGAGCCGCAAGTTTGTCCTCCAGCAAACGGCATTCCATGGCGTCCGAGTCCAACGTTATCCCCAAGAACGTAATGACTGTTCTAGGCCCCTCCGTCTTGTCTGGTGCCAACGGGACACCAAAACGATCCGCCATATGCTCCAGCGTTGACAAGAGAATCGCACAGCACCTGGAGGAAGCCGGGCCCACGCAGAGGAAGTCATCCAGATAATGTATGACGAATTCACCCAAGACACGTCCCTGACTACCCATTCCAGGAAGGAGCTAAACTTCTCAAACATCGCGCACGATATGGCATAGGCAGGCACCGATCCACGTAAAACTCCCCGTTCCAGTGACACCCCAATAATCAAAAACTATCGGGGTGCACCGGAAGAAGCCGAAAGGCCGCCTCCACATCCGATTTTGCCATGAGAGCCCCCTGGCCATAATGACTGCCCCAAAAAAACGCTGCATCGAATGACGTATAACTCACCGTGAAAGTATCGGGCTCAATAGCATCATTCACCGACCCCTCTTTGGGGAAAGAAAGGTGGTGAATGAGACAAAATTTATTTGGCTCCTTTTTTGGCACCACCCCCAGTGGAGAGACCACCAAATCATTCAAAGGAGGCACTGAAAAAGGGGCACCCATGCGACCCAGCGCAACTTCCTTCCGCAGCTTCTCAGAAAAAACGCCCGAATGTTGCAACGCCGATCGCAAATTGCGCGGCACTGGGGGAACCTCCCTCAGAGAGCACGGAATACGAAAACCCTCGGTAAAACCACCCTCCAACAACCGAGCCGCCGCCCTGTCAGGATACCTACCTAGAAACGGCCGCATCCTTTCCACCATCACCGGCGTCCTCCCTCTTATTCGCAGGCTCTCCGGAACGGTTCTTCCCTTGCTTAAAGCATCTGGACAAGGGGTGGGAACCCCCACAGCCGGAACACTCATGTTTGAAACGGCACGTACCTCCGAACCTGCATGTACCCGCATTAAATTGCCAACAGACCCCTTTTCCCCTTTTGCCTTACCGGCCGGCTGTCCAGGGGAAGACGATCCACCAAAACTGGTTCGGAGCCCTCGCCGAAGACATCAATCGCATCCACAAACTGATATCCTTGTGATCCCACCTCAACTCCGGACGAACCGCCATCCTCTGCCGGAATTGTTCATCGTAACCGCTGGCACTGCCACCCCGCTCCTGCCATCTCCCCCCACCGGGGGAACCCATGTCGTTGCCGGGCTTGGCGTCCCACCCGCCGTGTTCTCAAACCTGCCCACCAGCTCCTTGATCCCTGCCAAAAACCCCAGCAAACCCATATCCATCCCCACTGCCGACCTCTGACCCGGGCCTGCCATGTCACTATTCCCAGCCGGGGCCCCCATCACCGCAGGCCCAGCACTACCCCCCGCTACGCTACCACTGCAACCCCCATCACCCAGCACACCTGACCGATCCAGGGAAGATAAAGGAAAAACAAATTTACCGGGCTGCCTAGGAAGAGACCCACCAGCCGACCGTCCTGTCTCCATCGCCGCCGATCGCCTAGGAAGCTCCCGATCGTCCTCCGAATCCGACACTTCCCCTTCCGACCTCAGCTCCACCAGGTCCTCTTCGCCGGGGGAAAGCCCTCCAGGGGAGAGATCCCTGGATGCCGAGGGTCCCGCTGCCGACCGACTCCCCTTCCGTGCACCAGACCCGCCGTCAGATTTCCTAGCAGCTTTCCCCGGACCGGGGGGGCTATGCCCAGCTCTGCCGCCTCCATCAACTGCAGCCTGCTCCGTCCTCCGCTCCACCTCCGCAAGGTCCCCGGCCGCTGAGGCAGAAGGCCCGGCCACCGCCACACTCGATTTCCCCCACCGAGGCGCCGTCCCCGGTGACATTACTCTGGGGGCGGGGCCCGCTCGCTCCGACTCCAGCCGCCGCGCGGGCCTAGTGGCCGCTCCGGAACTCCCAGTCCGGCCGCCCGCGGAGCTCCGTCTCTGCTGGGGATTCCTCCCGGCATCCAACCCGGCGATATCAGCCGCTCGCTTCGCGGGAGGACCGAAAGGGGCCCGCGAATGGGGATTCCCTGATTGACGGCGAGCTCCGGAGGAGAGGTCAGGTGAGAAGCGCTCCGGCGGCCTAGACTGCCGAGCTCGCGCTGACACTCTCCCCCCATTAAGTTCCTCTTCAGCTGGACGCACCAGCATAGGCCCCAGGTGCTCTTGAGCCCACTCCGGGCCTCGCGCTGCAGCCTCTGCCCGCAATTGGGCCAGGAGCTTGTCCACACCCGACATGATGGACATTTCCTAACTTTCCCTTGCGCCGTGTGTTACTCGGGGGGGGGGAGTCACTCCTTTATACCCTCTGTGCCCCCTCCCACACAATTAACCCACCAAACCCAAAATCCCTCTTATCAGTCCCTGTTTCCCTAGTCATGCCAGCCCATGCATTGTATTTATTTCTGCTCCGGGCTTCTCTTTACGGGAGGGACTAATAGTTGTGTTATTGATCTTGATCGAAAAATCTAGTGGATTGTGATATGGGTGATGGTCACTGTACTTTATATCAGTCTAGGCAGGTATACAGTAGTACTGTTCACTTTGTATACTACCGTGTTTCCCCGAAAATAAGCCCGGGTCTTATATTAATTTTGGCAACAAAAGACACAGTAGGGCTTTTATTTTCGGGGTAGGTCTTACCATGTAATGTGCTGACTTCTCTCCCCCTCTCCCTCCCTGCCTGTCAGGAATCCCCAGTGTGAACTGAGTTAAAATGCTTGTAAAACCCTATAATCCACTCTATTACAGTAGTATATATAGCGCACTCACCTTTCTCCCACCCTGCATTTAAATTGGCTCCTCGCAGGAGGAAGAAAGGCACACCGCACCACAAGCCCGTACCCTCCTGTGTAAAGAGGTTGAGCGGTGTTGTTGTTGGGTCTTGTCCGCAGCCAGAGCCAAAATCCTCCTGAGAATGATTCTCACCTCTACCGTGGGTAGAGGTAAGTCCTTGACTTCCCCAGTAACGTGAATGTCCACACCAGCTGAAACTCCAACTCAATATTTATTCTCACTTTGCAATAAACAGTCTCTTGGATAGGAAAAGGTTGGAGCGAAGGAAACAGGACAGCGCAAGGTGTGGAGGAGGTCCAGGCACAAACGTAGCTCAAACTCTTTGCTGTTCAGATTCTCAAACAGTTTTAAGGCGCACGGTCCATGAGGTTGGCCTCTGCCACAGACCTGGTGGATAAGGCCCCTGCCATGGGCCTGGTGGAGTTGAAATCTCCCTCTTAGAACATGGCTCCTATCAAGGAAAATACGTCCCCCTAGAGAGTCTACAGACCCTTCCTTCACCGTGACTCCCGCATAGGTCCTTCGGAATGATCCTCCCTTCTCTGAGAGCAGTGGCGTCACTAGGGTTGGTGTCACCTGGTGCGGCAAAACATGGTGTCACCCCCCCTCCTGTCTATCCTGCCCAGCGCCCTCCAGGCAGCGCACAGTCACGAGGCGCACCCCCAAATGACCCCTGTAAATTAAAGTATAGGGTGGTATTGGGCTGGCTGGAGCGATATAGGGCAGGTTGGGGTAATATAGGGCAGGTTGCAGTGGTATAGTGCAGTCTGGGGTGGCATAGGGCAGGTTGGGGTTGTATAGGGAAGGCTGGGGTGGTATAGAGCAGGTTGGGGTGGTATATGGCAGGCTGGGTGGCATTGGGCAGGTTGGGGTTATATAGGGCAGGGTGTGATGGCATAGAGCAGGTTGCAGTGGCATAGGGCAGGTTGGGGTGGCATAGAGCAGGTTGGGGTGGTATAGAGCAGGTTGGGGTGGTATATGGCAGGCTGGGTGGCATTGGGCAGGTTGGGGTTATATAGGGCAGGGTGTGATGGCATAGAGCAGGTTGTGGTGGCATAGGGCAGGTTGGGGTGGTATAGGGAAAGCTGGGGTGGCATAGGGCAGGGTGCGGTGGCATAGGGCAGGGTGGGGTGGTATAGAGCAGTTTGCGTGGCATACAGCAGGTTGCAGTGGCATAGGGCAGGCTGGGGTGACATAGGGCAGGTTGCGGTGGTATAGGGAAGGTTGGGGTGGCATAGGGCAGGGTGCGGTGGTATAGGGCAGGCTGGGGTGGTATAGGGTAGGCTGGGGTGGCATAGGGCAGGTTGCAGTGGCATAGGGCAGGTTTCGGTGTCATAAGGCAGGTTGCGGTGGCATAAGGCAGGCTGGGGTGGTATGGTGCCAGGTTAGGACTCCATCATGGGGTGCAAGGTGGTCTGCTGCTGCTAGACAAAGCTATAGATTATATATAGATATTATGTAATATAGCTGGTCCATCCGCCCCTCCCCCCACCAGTCCAGCTAACTCAACTACTGTGCCTATTATATGTAATATAATATATCTGTGTCCAGCACCACCCCCCCCCCCATTATCATCATCAGACCAGCTCAGGGTGGGGGTGTCTCAGTCAGCTAATATAAATTATATAGTCAGTGTTGTCTGTCTGATAATGGGCGGGGGGGGGGGGTGATGCTGGATATAGATATATTATATTACATATAATAGGCACAGTAGTTGAGTTAGTTGGACTGGTGGGGGGAGGGGCGGATGGACCAGCTATATTACATAATATCTATATATAATCTATAGCTGTGTCGCAGCAGGCCACCTTGCACCCCCCCTTCATTATCATACAATACAGGTCAGGGCGCCAGACAGACTGAGTCCTCCTCCCACACTAGCTAGTAGCTCTGCCTCTTACAATGGCAACCGCCCCCCCGCTCCCCACACACACACACACCTACCTCATCTTGTGCTTGTGCTCGGGAGTCGGGCCGGCGGTGGAGACCCCCCCCACCTGTTCTGGAGTCTTGACTGGAGAGGAGGAGGGCTGGGCAGCGACCCTCACAGCGTGCAGCCGGAGAAAGTTGTGTGTGATGTCACATCATCACAGTGCAGTGTGATGATGTGACAGGCTGACGCTCTGTAGGGTAGGGAGGGAGGAGGAAGAAGAATAAGGAACCGGAGGACACACACACACCAGGCGCGGCGGCGCTGGAAGTGTTGTTCCAGCCCAGCGGGGTGAAGTTGCTGAATTAAAGTGTCAGCTGTAAAAAAAAAAAAAAAAGTCAAAAAAAAAAAGTCAAAAAAAAAAACATTTTTTTTTCTCACCGTCGGAAGGGTGTCACCCCTCTAGCGGGTGTCACCCGGGTGCGGACCGCACCCCCCGCACCCCCCTAGCAACGCCTCTGTCTGAAAGTGCGGGTCCCCTCGCAAGGCGACACCCTGGACTCCTCAATCCCTAGCGGACCCCAGCCGAAGGTGCTGGGCCCTGAGCCGTTGCTGCAGCTCCTGGGTCTCCATACCCAGGCGGACAGGAACGGTGAGGTAGTACCTCGCTCCAGGCTAAAGGTGCCTAAGATGGAACCGGAACACGGCCTCCGGGCCTAGGGCACCCGGAGATGACCACACACATACACACCCAGGCTGGACGTGCCTGGGCGTGGACCCCGATCAGAAGATGCCTGCCCCTTTTATATCCTCTCAGAGGAAAGAACAGCAGGCTCCCCGCCCCACTGTACAACCGCCAAAAGGGGACACAAAAGGCACAGCACTACGCTCGCGGTTCAACCCCGGCCCAGAATGGCAGCGCCACCCGCAGGCCACAGGGAACTCATCACCAGCATTATCCCCCGAGGAAAAAAAATGGTCCATAACGCCTAACAATTTAAGGTGTCTGAGCCTAATTACCACTCAGAGACTCCCCCTAAATTGACCACCCCGCTACATATATAATGTACAATGTGTGTGTTTCTGTAGTATAATTGTGCCAAATACCTTCGTTATAACGGCGCTCTGCGCTTCTGTGACCCGCCGGAGCTCTCTTCCCCACAATTATATTACAGAAACACACACATTTTACATTATATACCACTGTAATAGAGTGGATTATAGGATTTTACAAGCTTTTTAAACTAGGGCTTCTTTTCCGGGTAGGGCTAATATTGCAGCCCTTCTGGGAAATAAGGCTAGGTCTTATTTTCAGGGTAGGTCTTATTTTCAGGGAAACACGGTAGTTTTAGCCATGTCTGACCTTTGTTCCTTGGATACCAGCCCCCAACATCATTTGCCTTCCTAACTTCTGCAGTCATACTTGGACATACGCTCTCTTTTTTTTTCCTTCACAGGGTGGATCTCTAAAGAAGCTTATATATCTCTTAATGGGATGAGTACCCCACTTGGGCATTCTTTTACCTGTAAAGAGGTGGACTTGGAGGTTTCTTCCAGTATGAAACTTGAATTAATGGATGTCCAGGCTCAGGCCATTGAACTGAAAGGGGGCAATTTTGGACCAGGTGAGTTATGCTGGAAAGATAATATTGATAATTGTGTTATCTGCATGTTTAGCTAATGATGATCTCAAATCACCAGTGCAAGCGGGATCACCAAACCCTTGCCAAATTGTCCCAACTAACCTACCTAACCATTACACTGACCTACCGGACCCCTACACTGACCTACCTGACCCCTACGCTGACCTACCTGACCATTACACTGACCTACCTGATTCCTAATAGAGTGTCAGTGTTCTTCACTCAACGGGGCCCTACATGCATCCGATGACCCTGCCAGTTCCAGCAGGACTGATGCAAAGATCTTTGACACCCTAGACGAAACCTCATTTTGCAGCCCCCCCCGGCTTCACCCCCTCTGCCCTGTCCATGTATACCCAACCTTTTTAATGAAGCGTCCATCAAATGCAGCCCACCAGAGCCTATCAAATGCAGCCTCACCAGCGCCCATCAAATGCAGCCTCACCAGCGCCCATCAAATGCAGCCTCACCAGCTCCCATCAATGAATGTTTGCTTGCTTCCATTCATTTGGGAGTCGGGACACAGTCCTCCGCCGCCACTGCGCCTCTGACACTATGTGCGAACGGAGCGGCGGCTGCCTGCTAATGCTGAGACTGAAGCCTCGTACACACGAGCGGGAATCTCGTCGGGAAAAAAACCATCCCAACGAGATTCCCGGCAAGCTTGCCTTGCTCGCCGAGTGTACACACGGCCATTCAAAAGAACCGCCGTTCTTTTGAATGGCAAGAACGCAGTGACGTCATCGACTACGACGAGCCTGCGCTCGTCACATTCGATGCCGTCGCCGCCATCTTGCTACACCCTACACTACCCTTGTATTCTACCGCGCATGCGTCAAAGTCTTTTCGAGTATGCGCGGGTTTCCCATGGACAGGTAAGCATACACACTCACGGTTTTCTCGTCGGGAAACAGGCCGACAAGAATCCCCACGAGAAAATAGAGTGCAGGTTCTCAATTTTTCTTGTCGAGATTCCCGGCAGTTTTCCCGACGAGAAACCATACACACGACCGGTTTTCTCTGCAAAAAGCTCTCCCAGCAGTTTTCTTGCCGAGAAAACCGGTCGTGTGTACGAGACTTGAGTTGCTTGCTGCAGGGAGAAGAGAGTAGGAATCACCAGTGGCCGGGCACCCTAGATGGCTGCCTAGTTTGCCTAGTGGTAGCACCGGCCCTGAGTGCCAGGAACAAACCCTGCCTTGGTGGCTCCAGCTATCACCAGCCCTGGAGCACCCACTATTCTGATCCGATTAGGCTATAGCACACGCTGCTGCTGTACAGGACAGGCCGGCAGGGGGAGCGGCCTCTACGAATGGTGGTGACCCGGTGGGGGGGGCAGGGTCAGGGGGGTCACATGACTCAGTATAGGAATCACGTATGGGCAGAGGCGGAGACTCACAAAGGGAGAGACAGACAGGTCACTGATCATAGAGGCTGTGGCGCGCAAGGAATGTGTGCTTCCGTTCCTTCGGGACACAGTCCTCCAGTGCTGTGCTGCACCTCTGACTTACTTACTGACTGGGCGGCTGCTGCCTGAGTTAGTTACATGCTGCAGACAGTAGACAGAGGCATCACCTGCATACAGTCACCACCGCACCGAAAACCTACATAGCGCGGAGACCGGCAGAAGACGGAGAGTAGGGAAACCAGCGGCCGGGTGCCCTAGGCGGCTGCCTAGTTTGCTTACTGGCAGCACCGGCCCTACTCCCAGGGCACTGTTCTAGTGCTTTGAGTAGGACATCGTAATGTATGGGCAGCTTTAAGGTAAAATAATGGCAGTGTAAATGTTTATTTGCTCCCCCCCCAACCCCTTCAAGAGCCGGGGTTATGGTGACCTGACCTCTCTGTCCTCGAAAGAATGACCCTTCTTCTTAAAGAGACCCTGTCACCAACAAGCTTGTGTCTGACTGTTGGATCTTTGGAATGCACCAGCTTCTGTCCCAGTGTATTGCTTGGCTACAAGGACACGACTTAGTTCAGAGATATAAAGCCTATTTGGATTTAATTTAAATGTGAAAGAGAGAGAGAACAAACCTGCGCTCACAATGGTTTGTAATTTGAATAGTTCTTTCTTCTCGCCCCACATTTCCTCTTCTATCGATAGAAGAGGAACTAGCATATTCTCAATGGACCATGTTCACCAACACGGTGTGCTTCCCTCGCTATTTATGGACCAGAGGTAAATCATGCATTGCTCACTTCTCTAGTGAAAACTAAAGATCTAAATAGAGAATCTTTCTTCCTCCTGCTGGTGACCCCTCGAGTGATATAAAGATCTATATAGAGGAATCAGGACCTCCGTCCTCCTGCTGGTGATCCCTCTAGTGATATAAAGATTTATATAGAGGAATCAGGACCTCCTTCCTCCTGCTGGTGACCCCTCTAGTGGTATAAAGATCCATATAGAGGAATCAGGACCTCCTTCCTCCTGCTGGTGATCCCTCTAGTGATATAAAGATCTATATAGAGGAATCAGGACCTCCTTCCTCCTGCTGGTGACCCCTCTAGTGATATAAAGATCTATATAAAGGAATCAGGACCTCCTTCCACCTGCTGGTGACCCCTCTAGTGATATAAAGATCTATATAGAGGAATCAGGACCTCATTCTTCCTGCTGGTGATCCCTCTAGTGATATAAAGATCTATATAGAGGAATCAGGACCTCCTTCCTCCTGCTGGTGACCCCTCTAGTGGTATAAAGATCCATATAGAGGAATCAGGACCTCCTTCCTCCTGCTGGTGATCCCTCTAGTGATATAAAGATCTATATAGAGGAATCAGGACCTCCTTCCTCCTGCTGGTGATCCCTCTAGTGATATAAAGATCTATATAAAGGAATCAGGACCTCCTTCCTCCTGCTGGTGACCCCTCTAGTGATATAAAGATCTATATAGAGGAATCGGGACCTCCTTCCTCCTGCTGGTGACCCCTCTAGTGATATAAAGATCTATATAGAGGAATCAGGACCTCCTTCCTCCTGCTGGTGACCCCTCTAGTGATATAAAGATCTATATAGAGCAATCAGGACCTCCTTCCTCCTGCTGGTGATCCCTCTAGTGATATAAAGATCTATATAGAGGAATCAGGACCTCCTTCCTCCTGCTGGTGACCCCTCTAGTGATATAAAGATCTATATATGGGAATCAGGACCTCCTTCCTCCTGCTGGTGATCCCTCTAGTGATTAGTGATGAGCGGAACACCCCCGGGTTCGGTTCGCACCAGAATCCGCGAACGGACCGAAAGTTCGCACAAACTTTAGAACCCTATTAAATACAATGGATGCGAACGTTCGAAATCTAAAGTGCTAATTATAACGACTATTATGCATGTTATTGTCCTAAAAAGGGTTTGGGAACCCGGGTTCTGCACCAGGGGACATGTATCAATCCAAAAAAAAGTTTTAAAAACGGCCATTTTTCGGGAGCAGTCATTTTAATGATGCATAAAGTGAAAAAAAAAAAGTCAAATATTCCTTTAAATATCGTACCTGGGGGGTGTCTAAAGTATGCCTGTGAAGTGCCACGTGTTTCCCGTGTTTAGAACTGTCCCTGCACAAAATTAAATTTCTAAAGGAAAAAAAGCCATTTAAAACTGCTTGCGGCTTTAATGCAATGTCTGGTAATATCACACCCCCCCCCCCTACCCCAGCCCATTACCAGCCCCTTTGGGTCTTGTATGGATATTAAGGGGAACCCCGCACACAAAATAAAAAAGGCCCTATATACTCTGAACAGCCGTATACAAGCGGTGCATACAAGACAGGGACTGTAGGTTTGTTCTTATGTAGAAACTGTTTGTAATTTTGAACAGGTACATTGTTTAAGTGTAGCTCCAGGCAAAAAATATATTTTTAAGCTTTTTGGAAAACATTGTGTAGCGGGGTCTTCAGATTTAGTGGGATACACCTGGGGGTAGTGTGACCCAGGTGTGTAATTATGTCAGGGTTTAGACCCCTTTTTGTTATTCGTGGAGGATTGGGGGATGTAATATTCTCCTTTGCCTGTGGGTGGCGGAGTACCTACAGGCTTCAGGTAGAATCATCACCACAGTGCTACCCTTTTTTTGTCCCTTCCTGGAGATGGTACGGCTGGGGCGGGGAACCCGCCGTGGTGTTAATGGGAGGAGATAAAAGGGGGAGACGCCTTCGGCCTGGGTGCGGGCGGTTCAAGGTTCCGGCCTAGGCGCCCTAGGCCTGGCCGGAATGAAGCTGGGATTCCATCCCAGGCACCTTCAGCCTGGGATGAGGTACTATTGAGGAGGCCTGGGACCCAGTGACTCCGACTGGGTCCCGCAAGGGTGAAGTGATTCCAGGGTGCCCCTTGCGAGGGGACCCGCATCTGAGGTGAGGAGGCTGGGGAGGTCACCCGTCCGAGGATTCCGGTGCAGCGTCAACCCGGTTACGGATGGGTCTCCGGTAACTTCCTTGGAGGACATCTTTCCCTGATAGGGGCTGCAACGCAGAGGAGGCATTCGAATTAAGACTCCTGCAACCCTTGGTCATAGCACAGGGGGTGTAGGGACCCAGATCAGTATAGTGCCTCGACCTGCTCATCCCACCGTATCCTGCCATCGCATTGCCTGTATGTGGAGATACGAAATAAACCCAACAGTTGGACTGTGATCGGTGTATGGACTCTGTTAATGGGAGCAAAGGGTAGTTTGGTGGTTTTCTGCACAACAGACTTGGTACATGCCCAAGACACACCGGCCCGAGGAAACATCAGATATTGGCCTTCACCTCACCCACAGTTATGGGGAGGACATGGGCCGTAGCGCACCTCACCCTGTCGCGTGACATACCCCTAGCTGAAGAGGACGGGGTGAGGGGGTGGCTACAATAGGGAAGGGTTATCACCCCTGTAACATTTGTTTTGCTGTCTGTGCAGTGTGCACCTGTTCAGAACAGTTCACCTCACTTTCCGTCCTAATGACAAATGTTTTTTGAAAATTTGGGGTTTTTATTGAAACAAGAATTGGTGATAAAGCATCAGTGGAGAGGAGACACTTTTTTCCCATATTAACTCTTACAGGAGAGAATTTGCCTTCCTAGGGGTAGATTTCCTCTCGCTTCCTGTTGTATCCTTCCGTTTGCAAGGAGGAGTCGTTTGTAAGTTGGATGTTTGAAAGTAGGGGCCTACCGTATATACTCAGCTGAAATTTGCCCCTTACATGTTGGTGTTGCCACAACACTGTGAGCCCTCACAGTTACTCTTGGTGGGCGCATGAATGGGCCCTGCTGTGAATTATTAGATCAAGAATTGTAATTGCATGCCCCTGTTGAACAGGGGCTGAAAAATTGGGCCTTTGGTGGTGGTGGTGTTGACACAACACTGTAAGGCCTCACAGTTACTCTTGGTGGGCGCAGGAATGGGCCCTGCTGTGAATTATTAGATCAAGAATTGTAATTACATGCCCCTGTTAAACAGGGGCAGAAAAATTGGGCCTTAGGCACTGGTGCCACAACACTGCAACCCCTCACAGATACTGTACTCAGCTGAAATTTGCCCCTTACATGTTGGTGTTGCCACAACACTGTGAGCCCTCACAGTTACTCTTGGTGGGCGCATGAATGGGCCCTGCTGTGAATTATTAGATCAAGAATTGTAATTGCATGCCCCTGTTGAACAGGGGCTGAAAAATTGGGCCTTTGGTGGTGGTGGTGTTGACACAACACTGTAAGGCCTCACAGTTACTCTTGGTGGGCACAGCAATGAGCCCTGTTGCAAAGTATTGCATCAAAAATTGTAATTACACGCCCCTGTTAAACAGGGGCTGAAAAATTGGGCCTTAGCCACTGGTGCTGGTGCCACGACACTGCAACCTCTCCCAGATACTCTAGTTGGAGTGCAGGAATGAGCCATGCTGCAAAGCATTGCATAAAAAATTGTAATTACATGCCCCTGTTAAACAGGGGCTGAAAAATTGGGCCTTAGCCACTGGTGGCGGCACCCAGAAACAAAAATGTTCTTCCAAGCTATCATCATCAATCGGATCATTGAGGAGGAGGAGGATAGTCAGTCAACATAACAGGACAGTCTCTCAGCATCAGCATCAGTCTTGAAGGGATGTGACATTTGAAAATAAATTAGTCTGTTATATCAGCTTCAGGTGTTTGGTAGCTGGTGGTGATCCAAGACTGGTTCATCTTTATGAAGGTCAGTCGATCAACAGAGTCGGTGGACAGGCGCACCCTGTGATCCGTGACAAATCCTCCAGCAGCACTGAATGTGCGTTCTGAAAGAACGCTGGATGCAGGACAGGCCAGTAGCTCAATTGCATACTGTGCAAGCTCTGGCCAGTGATCCATCCTCAAGACCCAGTAAGCCAGAGGATTTTCGGTGGGGAAGGTGTCCAAGTCTGACCTTGCCCCTAGGTATTCCTGCACCATGTATATCAGACGCTGGCGATGGTTGCTGGAACCGATCATACCTTGGGGCTGCGGACTAAAGAATTGTCTGAACGCATCGGTCAGACGGCCACCTTCCCCACCGCTCCTTCTTTGACTGACCGAAGTCTCAGCAACTCGTTGTCCAGGACCAGGAGTTTGTAACCTCCCAGTCTCTGGGAACGCGTTGCACAGACCTTTCTGCAAGGCCTCCCGGAGTTGTCTCATCCTCTGCTCCCTCTGCGACGGTAAGATAAGGTCCGCAACCTTACCCTTGTACCGTGGATCAAGGAGAGTGGCCAGCCAGTAATGGTCCCTCTCCTTGATCCGAAGAATACGAGGATCCTTCCGCAGACTTTGCAGGATCAGGGAGGCCATGCAGCGTAGGTTAGCTGAAGCATTCGGTCCGGAGTCCTCTGGGTCACTAAGGACGACATGATCCGCATCCACCTCCTCCCAGCCACGTACAAGTCCACTGGTTTCTTGGGACTGTAAATCATCCCTAAAAGACTGCTGCTGATGATGCTGAGTGCCAGGCTCCACCTCCATGCTGACACAATCCTCCTCCTCCTCCTCTTCTTCTTCCTGTGCGATGGGTGGGACAGAAGGAACACTGTCTGGGTAAAGAGGGTTTTGAGAGGCAAGGAAGTCCTCCTCTTCCTGCCTCTGTTCTGCCTCAAGTGCCCTGTCCATTATTCCACGCAGCGTATGTTCCAACAGGTGGACAAGAGGTACAATGTCACTGATGCATGCACTGTCACTGCTCACCATCCTCGTGGCCTCCTCAAATGGTGCCAGGACAGTGCATGCATCCCTGATCATGCCCCACTGGCGTGGTGAAAAAAAACCAAGCTCCCCTGACCCTGTCCTGGTGCCGTAGTCGCACAGGTACTCATTGATGGCCCTCTGCTGCGTGTGCAGCCGCTGCAGCATGGCCAACGTTGAGTTCCACCTGGTGGGCATGTCACATATAAGGCGGTTCTTGGGCAGGTTCAACTCCTTTTGCAGCTCAGCCAGGCGAGCACTGGCATTATAAGATCTGCGGAAATGCACACAGACTTTCCTGGCCTGCCTCAGGACATCCTGTAAGCCCGGGTACCTGCCCAAGAACCACTGCACCACCAGGTTAAGGACGTGAGCCACACAGGGCACATGGGTCAGTTGTCCCTGTCGGAGAGCGGAGAGGAGGTTGGTGCCATTGTCGCAAACTACCATTCCTGGCTTAAGCTGGCGTGGCGTCAACCACCTCTTGGCCTGCCCCTGCAGAGCAGACAGAACCTCTGCCCCAGTGTGGCTCCTGTCCCCCAAACACACCAGCGCAAGCACGGCATGGCATCTTTTTGCCTGCGTAATTGCGTAGCCCCTTGAACGCCTACGGAGCAGCGCTGGTTCCGAGGACAAAGCACAGGAAGAGGCCATGGAGGAAGAAGAAGAGGAGGGGGTGGAGGACAGAGGTGTGTCACAACCAGTAGTAGCATTTTGGAGGCGTGGTGGTGGAACAACCTCCAACACTACTGCACCTTGTCCTGCATCCTTCTCAGCTGCCAAAAGAGTGACCCAATGGGCCGTGAAAGAAAGGTAACGTCCCTGTCCATGCCTGCTGGACCATGAGTCAGCGGTAATATGCACCTTACCGCTGACCGCCCTGTCCAGCGAGGCCAAGACATTGCCTTCCACATGCCGGTAGAGAGCTGGAATCGCCTTCCGTGAGAAAAAGTGGCGTTTGGGAACCTGCCACTGAGGAACCGCACATTGCACAAACTCACGGTAGGGGGCCGAGTCTACCAACTGAAAAGGCAGCAGTTGAAGCGCTAGCAATTTAGCCAAGCTAGTATTCAACCACTGGGCATGTGGATGGCTGGGAGTGAACTTCTTTCGACGGTCCAGCAGCTGGGGCAGGGAAATTTGCCTGCTAGAATCGGACTTCGGTGTACTGCTAGCAGAGTGCCCGCAAGTACTTGGCTGTGACACACCTAATTCTACACCTTCATTCCTCTCAGTGCAGGTTTCAGAGAGGACTGAAGGTATAGTGGGGTTGGAGATCCCAGCTGATGCGGTGCAAGGAGAGGTCCGCTTTGTTCTTTGGTGTGGGTCTTTAAGGTAGGCTTGCCAACGAGCTGCATGGCAGGTCAACATATGTCTGGTCAAGCATGTGGTGCCCAAGCGGGTGATGTTTTGGCCACGCGATATACGCTTGAGACATATGTTGCAAACAGCAGCTGTGCGATCTGATGCACTCGACTCAAAAAAGGCCCACACCAAAGAACTTTTTGAATAACGGGCAGAGGCAGCGCCCTGTACAGGCGGAGCTCTGCGGTGTGATTCCGTCGGTGTGCTGCCCTTATGCTGGCCCCCCGAGGGCATCCTGCCTCGTTGGAGATGTGCCTCCTCCTCATCCTCCTCCTCCTCTCTCCTATTAGGCACCCACGTGGAGTCAGTGACCTCATCATCCCCTCCCTCCTCATCACTGGAGCCAATCTGGCAGTATGCTGCAGCTGCTGGAACATGACTGCCAGATTGGTGTCCTTCTTGAGCATCCCCTCTCTCTGCTCTCACCCTACTGCCTTCCTCTAGCTGGGTATCATCATCAGACCCTTCGAAACGCTGGGCATCCTCCTGGAGCATGTACCCAACACTGTGCTCAAACAGTTCGGGGGACTCCTCAGGAGGACATGGTTGGTCTAGGGAAGGAGTGACTGATGATGACATTGATACCAGGGAAGAGGACGCTTTGGCAGCTGCTTTGCCAGTACCCTGAGCCTGGGTGAGAGAGGATGAGGAGGATGAGGAGGGCTTGGTCATCCACTCTACCAAGTCTTCGGCATGATGCGGCTCAACACGTCCAGCTGCCAAAAAGGACAAGCGTGTCCCATGGCCACGTGCTGATGGCGATGCACCACGTCCACGACCAGCACTGTTGTCTCTAGACACAGAGCCTGCTTGCCCTCTTTTATTGGCTCCTGACTGTCTGCCTCTCCTTGTTTGCCTTCCAGACATTCTAATGGCCTGCAGGGAAATGGGAAAACCAGCAATAAGGCCTAGCTTCAGGAGTATATTTTGCAGAAATCACACTACGCCTGCTGTAGGTGCTGCAAATGCCTGTTGGTGTAACACACCAGGAAAAAGCAGCAATACAGGCTAACTTCAGGTGTAATATTATCAGGAGGCACACTCCGCCCGCTGTAAGTGCCGCAAATGCCTGTTGGTGTAACACACCAGGAAAAAGCAGCAATACAGGCTAACTTCAGGTGTAATATGAACAGGAGGCATACTCCGCCCGCTGTAAGTGCTGCAAATGCCTGTTGGTGTAACACACCAGGAAAAAGCAGCAATACAGGCTAAGTTCAGGTGTAATATGGTCAGGAGGCACACTCCGCCCGCTGTAAGTGCCACAAATGCCTGTTGGTGTAACACACCAGGAAAAAGCAGCAATACAGGCTAACTTCAGGTGTAATATGATCAGGAGGCACACTCTGCCCGCTGTAAGTGCCGCAAATGCCTGTTGGTGTAACACACCAGGAAAAAGCAGCAATACAGGCTAACTTCAGGTGTAATATGATCAGGAGGCACACTCCGCCCGCTGTAAGTGCTGCAAATGCCTGTTGGTGTAACACACCAGGAAAAAGCAGCAATACAGGCTAACTTCAGGTGTATAATGTGCAGGAGGCTTAGCAACAATGACACTGACACTGTCTCCTGCCTATCCTTCTCTCTCCCTGCACACAAGGTTTATCAAAGTATATGACACTGACACCCTCCCTGCCTATCCTTCTCTCTCCCTGCACACAAGGTTTAGCAAAGAATATGACACTGACACTGTCCCCTGCCTATCCTTCTCTCTCCCTGCACACAAGGTTTAGCAAAGAATGTGACACTGACACTGTCCCCTGCCTATCCTTCTCTCTCCCTGCACACAAGGTTTATCAAAGTATATGACACTGACACTCTCCCTGCCTATCCTTCTCTCTCCCTGTACACAAGGTTTAGCAAAGAATGTGACACTGACACTGTCCCCTGCCTATCCTTCTCTCTCCCTGCACACAAGGTTTAGCAAAGAATATGACACTGACACTGTCCCCTGCCTATCCTTCTCTCTCCCTGCACACAAGGTTTATCAAAGTAGATGACACTGACACTCTCCCTGCCTATCCTTCTCCCTCCCTGCACACAAGGTTTATCAAAGTATATGACACTGACACTCTCCCTGCCTATCCTTCTCTCTCCCTGTACACAAGGTTTAGCAAAGAATGTGACACTGACACTGTCCCCTGCCTATCCTTCTCTCTCCCTGCACACAAGGTTTAGCAAAGAATATGACACTGACACTGTCCCCTGCCTATCCTTCTCTCTCCCTGCACACAAGGTTTATCAAAGTAGATGACACTGACACTCTCCCTGCCTATCCTTCTCCCTCCCTGCACACAAGGTTTAGCAAAGAATATGACACTGACACTCTCCCTGCCTATCCTTCTCTCTCCCTACACACAAGTTTGAGGTACAAATAGCACTGACACTGTCCCTGCCTATGTAACTCTTTCCCTGCGCCGGAACACACTACACAGGGCCGCCGCGCTGGCGGCCTTTTATAGTGTGGGGCATGTGCTAAACCCCCTGAGCTATAATTGGCCACAGGCAACCTGCCTGTGGCCAATTATGGCTCTCCTAGCTGCCGGCGCTGTGATTGGCCAAGCATGCGGGGTCACAGTGCATGCTTGGCCAATCACAGCGCCGGGATTGCACTGCGATGGCGCAGTGTATTGTGGGCCGTTCGCGTCACTCGAATTTGGCGCGAACGGCCCAAATCGTTCGATGTTCGCCGAACGGTCGAACAGCCGATGTTCGAGTCGAACCTATGTTCGACTCGAACACCGAGCTCATCCCTACTAGTGATATAAAGATCTATATAGAGGAATCAGGACCTCCTTCCTCCTGCTGGTGACCCCTCTAGTGATATAAAGATCTATATAGAGGAATCAGGACCTCCTTCCTCCTGCTGGTGATCCCTCTAGTGATATAAAGATCTATATAGAGGAATCAGGACCTCCTTCCACCTGCCGGTGATCCCTCTAGTGATATAAAGATCTATATAGAGGAATCAGGACCTCCTTCCTCCTGCCGGTGATCCCTCTAGTGATATAAAGATCTATATAGAGGAATCAGGACCTCCTTCCTTCTGCCGGTGATCCCTCTAGTGATATAAAGATCTATATAGAGGAATCAGGACCTCCTTCCTCCTGCCGGTGATCCCTCTAGTGATATAAAGATCTATATAGAGGAATCAGGACCTCCTTCCTTCTGCCGGTGATCCCTCTAGTGATATAAAGATCTATATAGAGGAATCAGGACCTCCTTCCTCCTGCTGGTGATCCCTCTAGTGATATAAAGATCTATATAGAGGAATCAGGACCTCCTTCCACCTGCCGGTGATCCCTCTAGTGATATAAAGATCTATATAGAGGAATCAGGACCTCCTTCCTCCTGCCGGTGATCCCTCTAGTGATATAAAGATCTATATAGAGGAATCAGGACCTCCTTCCTTCTGCCGGTGATCCCTCTAGTGATATAAAGATCTATATAGAGGAATCAGGACCTCCTTCCTTCTGCCGGTGATCCCTCTAGTGATATAAAGATCTATATAGAGGAATCAGGACCTCCTTCCTCCTGCTGGTGATCCCTCTAGTGATATAAAGATCTATATAGAGGAATCAGGACCTCCTTCCTCCTGCTGGTGACCCCTCTAGTGATATAAAGATCTATATAGAGGAATCAGGACCTCCGTCCTCCTGCTGGTGATCCCTCTAGTGATATAAAGATCTATATAGAGGAATCAGGACCTCCTTCCTCCTGCTGGTGATCCCTCTAGTGATATAAAGATCTATATAGAGGAATCAGGACCTCCTTCCTCCTGCTGGTGATCCCTCTAGTGATATAAAGATCTATATAGAGGAATCAGGACCTCATTCTTCCTGCTGGTGATCCCTCTAGTGATATAAAGATCTATATAGAGGAATCAGGACCTCCTTCCTTCTGCTGGTGATCCCTCTAGTGAAAGCTCTAATGCCTTGTACACACGATTGGAATTTCCGATGGAAAAAGTCAGACGGAATTTTTTCATCGGATATTCCGACCGTGTGTGGGCCCCATCGGACTTTTTTCCGTCGGAATTTAGAAAGAGAACATGTTCTCTTTTTTTCCGATAGAAAAATTTCCCATCGCAAATTCCGTTCGTCTGTGTGGAATTCCGACGGAGAAAAAACCATGCATGCTCAGAATCATTTTGACGCATGCTCGGAAGCATTGAACTTCATTTTTCTCGGCTCGTCGTAGTGTTGTACATCACCGCGTTCTTGACGGTCGGAGTTTGGTGTGACCGCGTGTATGCAGCACAAGTTTGAGCCAACATCCCGTCTGAAAAAAAAAAACCACGGTTCTCTTGCCGGGAATTTCCGATCGTGTGTACGCGGCATTAGAAGAAAAGATCTAAAAATCTTGCCAATTTCCAGAAATGGCTGTAATGGAGCCCAGCGCTGGAATGGTGCAACTCTGAAAAGATCCACCAAGAAGCAAGAAAAGCTTGGAGTCTAATGTCTATGATGGACCCATCATTTAACCACTTAAAGGGGAGGCGCAAACAAACTGAAAAAAAAATAAAAACATCAATTGCTTCCACTGTTTTCATCAAACGCATCCACTGTGCCATCAAACGCAGGCCACTGTGCCCATCAAACGCTGCCACTGTGCCCACCAAATGCAACTACTGTGCCCATCAAACGCTGCCACTGTTTCCATCAAACGCAGCCACTTTGCCATGAAATGCTGCCACTGTGCCAAACACTGCTACTTTACCCATCAATTGCTGCCAGTGTGCCCATCAGTTGCTGCCAGTGTGCCCATCAATTGCCGCTACTGTGCCCCATCAAATGCTGCCAGTGTGCCCATCAATTGCTGACACTGTGCCCATCAATTGCTTCCAGTGTGCCCATCAATTGCCGCTACTGTGCCCTATCAAATGCTGCCAGTGTGCCCATCAATTGCCGCTACATGTGCCCCATCAAATGCTGTCTGGCACTTACCTGTCTCGCAGCAGGTCAGCGGCGGTCTCCTGCACGTCCTCCATGTCTTCTTCCGTCCTCTCTCAGGCGTCCAATCACAGTGCCTGACGTTTCAGCCAATCAGGTGACAGGTAACAGACCCGAGCACCTGATTGGCTGAGAGGCGGTTCAGTGTTAGCAAAGCGAATTCCTTCGCTTTTCTAACACAACGCTGAGTGATCAGCGAACGCCCAGCATGGTGCTCGCTGTTCACCTTTTTGGGCGCCTATTAGAGCCTACGGCTATAATCAGGTGCTTCCAAAAAACACCCCCCGGCGACCATGAGATAGATTCATGCAGGGCCGCCATCAGGGGGGTACAGGCAGTACACCTTTAAGGGGCCCGGAGGTCCCCAGGGGCCCTGGAGGCAACCCCCCTTTTTTTTTCTAATTTTTTTTTTTTTTTGTAAGGGGCCCAGAGGTCCCCAGGGCCCCGGATGGTAGCCCCCCTTTTTTATGTATTTTTTATATAAAAAAAAAATTATATATATATTTTTTATTTTATATTTATTCTTATTTATTTTTTTATAAAAAAAAAATATATATATATATATTTTTTTTATAAAAATATTTAAAAAAAAAAAATTGTAAGGGGCCCAGAGGTCCCCAGGGCCCCAGATGGTAACCCCTTTTTTTATGTATTTTTTATAAAAAAATAAATAATTATTTATTTTTTGTAAGGGGCCCAGAGGTCCCCAGAGGCCTGGAGGTCCCCGGATGGCAACCCCCCTTTTTTTTTAAATCTTTCTTTGTTCGTCAACACCCAAAGCCCGTCCCCCCCGACCTCAACAATTCACAGCGGCCACACCCCCCCGCTTCTCAATTTGTGGCACCTCCCCTGCTACTCAAATCGCGGCTGCCCCCCGCTTCTCAATTTGCGGCGGCAGCACCCCCCTCCCCCCCGGTTCTCCTCTGCTCCAGGTGGCCCATGCCTGAAGCTGTGTAAGGGGCCCCAAAATTATTGACGGCGGCCCTGGATTCATGCAATGAGCGGTGATAGAGGGGTTAGAGCGGTGCCAAGAGAGAGGGGGCGGCGCCCATGTGGACGCACCGCCACTGCTATGAAGTGAGGGGAAATTCCCTCTTGGACAGTTGTCACCTGACCAGGTGTCCCTATTGGACGTTTTCCCCTCTTCTGTTTTCGTGGTGAATACTAAATTATTTTAATAACATTGAATTAGAAAAATGTCTTTTTTTCCGTCACCCACATATTACCATATTACTGAGAACTGCCAATTTTGCCATTTGTATTAAATAATGGATTGCAATGGAGAATGTTACAAAGATCTAACGGTACGTGACTTTCTCCCTTCCAGAGATGAGCTGCTCCTCTTCCCACTCTCGCAGTAAGACGGTGCCGATCGTGGTGGGGATCGTCCTTGTGGTGCTGATCATCGTTGTGGTGGCTGCGTACGTCATTGCTCGGAAAATTCGGCACAGATCTGCCGGATACCAACCTCTGTAACGCCTTTTTGGGAGAAAGAAACCAACATTCATCTGAGCTCCACAATTCCAAAAAAAAAAAAAGAAATAACTTTTCCTCTTGTGTTTTTAAAAAAAAAAAAAAATAGTTTCCATTTGTGTCTTTTTTACTTTTTGTATATTTTTCAACCTTTTTTTTTGCCAATCTCAAATGATCAACTGGCTGTTTTTTTTTTTTTTTTGTGAGTGATTTAGAAAAGCTGTAGGTTATTTATGTTTGTTATTTAAAATAAAGGGAAATCAATGACGATGTTCACTCATTGATGTAGTAAAATACAATCCTTGTACGATGTCTTGGATGCACTGATTGGGCAACTTCGTGGCAAATGAGGTTTAACCACTTGACAACTGGGCACTTAAACCCCCTTCCTAACCAGACGAATTTTCAGCTTTCGGTGCTCTCACATTTTGAATGACAATTACTCAGTCATACAACACTGTACCCATATGAAATTTTTGTCCTTTTTTTCACACAAATAGAGCTTTCTTTTGGTGGTATTTAATCACTGTTGGGTTTTTTATTTTTTGCGCTATAAGAGAAAAAAGACTGAAAATTTTGTAAAAAAATGAATTTTTCTTTGTTTCCGTTATAAAATTTTGCAAATTAGTATTTTTTCTTCATACATTTTGGCCAAAATTTATACTGCTACATATCTTTGGTAAAAATAAGTACAAATTGGTGCATATTATTTGGTCTTTGTGAAAGTTATAGAGTCCACAATCTATGGTGCCAATATCTGAAAATTGATCACACCTGAAGTACTGATGGCCTATCTCATTTCTTGAGACCCTAACATGCCAGAAAAGTACAAATACCCCCCAAATGACCCCTTTTTGGAAAGAAGACATTCCAAGGTATTCAGAAAGAGTCATTGTGAGTTTTTTGAAGTTGTCATTTTTTCCCACAATTCTTTGCAAAAATCAAGATTTTTTTTTCTTTTTTTTTTTCCACAAAATTGTCATATTAGCAGGTTATTTCTCACACACAGCATATGCATACCACAAATTACACCCCAAAACACAATCTGCTATTACTCCCGAGTATGGCGATACCACATGTGTGAGACTTTTACACAGCGTGGCCACATACAGAGGCCCAACATGCAGGGAGCACCTTCAGGCGTTCTGGAGCACCCAGGCCAATTCTGACATTTCTCTCCTACATGTAAAAATCATCATTTGTTTGCTAGAAAATTACATAGAACCCCAAAACATTATATATGTTTTTTTAGCAAAGACCATAAAGAATATAATGGTGGTCATTGCAACTTTTTATCTTGCACGGTATTTGCGCAGAAATTTTTCTAACGCGTTTTTTACAGAAAAAAACTGTTTTGTGCCTAAAAGAAAAAAAAAACAGTAAAGTTAGCCCAATGTTTTTGCATAATGTGAAAGATGAAGTTACGCCGAGTAAATAGATACCTAACATGTCACCCTTCAAAATTGCACACACTCGTGGAATGGCGCCAAACTTCGCTACTTAAAAATCCCCATAGGCAACGCTTTAAATATTTTTACTGGTTACATGTTTTGAGTTACAGAGGAGGTCTAGGGCCAAAATTATTGCTCTCGCTCTAACGTTTGCAACGATACCTCACATGTGTGGTTTGAACACCGTTTTCATATGTGGGCGGGGCTTACGTATGCGTTCACTTCTGCATGCGAGCTCGCGGGGGCAGGGGCGCTTTAAAAAAAATATATATATTTTATTGTTCATTTTACTTTATTTATTTTAGTTTGACATGTTTTTCCGCCCCAAATTTTTTTTTGATCACTTTTATTCCTATTACAAGGACAGTAAACATCCCTTGTAATAGGAATATGGCATGACAGGTCCTCTTTACAGTGAGATATGGGGTCAATAAGACCCCACATCTCACCTCTAGGCTGGGAAACCTGAAAAAAAAACCAAAAAAAAAACAATCCTGGCTTTGATCGTAGCGGTGAGTCGGTAGAAGCACCGGAGGGCAGCGGGAGGGGGGCATCCCCTCTCGCCTCCCGTAAGAGCGATCAAGCGGTGGAACAGCCGCTATGATCGTTCTCATGGTGCAGGGAATCGCCAGCTGAAAAAGCGAATATCTGAATGATGCCTGTAGCTGCTCCCATCATTCAGATATCTCCGCACAAAGTCAAGGACGTTATATGACGGCCGGCGGGCGGGAAGTGGTTATTGCAGAGTATTGCCGGGTATTGCGGAGTATTGCCGGGTATTGAGTATTGCCGGGTATTGCAGAGTATTGCCGGGTATTGAGTATTGCCGGGTATTGAGGAGTATTGCCGGGTATTGAGTATTGCCGGGTATTGAGGAGTATTGCCGGGTATTGAGGAGTATTGCCGGGTATTGCCGAGTATTGCCGAGTATTGCGGGGTATTGCCGGGTATTGCGGAGTATTGCCGAGTATTGCAGGGTATTGCGGAGTATTGCAGGGTATTGAGGAGTATTGCAGGGTATTGTGGAGTATTGCCGGGTATTGTGGAGTATTGCCGGGTATTGTGGAGTATTGCCGGGTATTGTGGAGTATTGCCGGTTATTGTGGAGTATTGCCGGGTATTGTGGAGTATTGCAGAGTATGGCAGGGTATTGCGGAATATGGCAGAGTATTGCACAGTATGGGCAGAGTATGGGCAGGGTATTGCACAGTATGGGCAGGGTATTGCACAGGGTATTGCACAGGGTATTGCACAGGGTATTGCACAGGGTATTGCAGAGTATGGGCAGAGTATGGGCAGGGTATTGCACAGGGTATTGCAGAGTATTGCACAGGGTATTGAAGAGTATTGCACAGGGTATTGCAGAGTATTGCACAGTGTATTGCAGAGTATTGCACAGGGTATTGCAGAGTATTGGCAGGGTGTATTGCAGAGTATTGGCAGGGGGTATTGCAGAGTATTGCACAGGGTATTGCAGAGTATTGCACAGGGTATTGCAGAGTATTGCACAGGGTGTATTGCAGAGTATTGGCAGAGTATTGCACAGGGATGGCTGAGCAGGGATGGATGGATGGCTGGATCTGTGACTGCAATTGTCACAGATCCAGCCCACAGCTGACATGGGGGAGGGAGCGGACATGATCCGCTCCCTCCCCTCTCCTCTCACACTGTACCGATCGGTACAGAGAGGGGAGGGAGGAACCGGCGTCATGACATGACGCCGGTCTGTTTACAAGTGATCGCTCCGTCATTTGACGGAGCGATCACGTGGTAAACGGCCGCGATTAGCGGCCATCTACCGTGATCCGTGATGCGCCGGGTCTTCCGGACCCGGCGGTCACGGACATATCTTGGAGCGCGCCCCAGGGGGCGCGCGGGAGCAAGATTCTGTGAGGACGTCCCTGGGACGTCCACTCAGGATAACTCGACCGCGCTGTGGACGTCTTTTGTACATGGCGCGGTCGGGAAGTGGTTAATGTTGATAAATGTAAAAAAGTTCTGAACGTTGGGGGGCTAAAAAACATTCATACTGTACATCATATAAAAGGGTCTCCAAACATTCTAAACAAAGGGCCGGTTTATTGTCCTTCAGACTCTAGGAGGGCCGGACTTTGGCCAGCAGGAGTGGAAATTTTCCTGGTATCAGCAGGGCCATCTTTAGGCAGGGCAAAAGGGGCAGCTGCCCTGGGCCCTATCATTGTTGTGGGGCCCAAAGCAGCTGCCTCATACTTGCCAACTATCCCAGTTTAAATTCCCTTGAAGTTTTAGTCCTGTGCTGTGTCCTGATATCTCAGTGCGAAGTGCTGCTACTAATGCTGCCCAGCTCTGCCCTATGGTTATGTACATTGGAATCAGTGGGAGGAATAGTGTCCCATCATTGGTATCAGTGGGAGGAATAGTGTCCCATCATTGGTATCAGTGGGAGGAATAGTGTCCCATCATTGGTATCAGTGGGAGGAATAGTGTCCCATCATTGGTATCAGTGGAAGGAATAGTGTTATGTACAGATGACTCACCTGCAGACCCTGTGTTTACATGTAAATAACCGCCATTCATATGTAAATAACGGGAGCATTCATATGTAAATAGGGCCGGAAATTCATATATAAATAGCTGAATCCGGTGGCATTCATATGTATATCATGCCCCTCTGCAGTGAAGAGATGATGTACTGTAACCTCTAGCAACCAATCAGTGAGCAGTATTACTGTACAGTAATCTCTAGCAACCAATCAACCAGAAGAAATCATGTGCTGTAACCTCTAGCAACTAATCAGTGAGCCATAGTGTGTGCTGTAACCTCTAGCAACCAGTCAGTGAGCAGTATTACTGTACAGTAATCTCTAGCAACCAATCAACCAGAAGAAATCATGTGCTGTAACCTCTAGCAACTAATCAGTGAGCCATAGTGTGTGCTGCAACCTCTAGCAACCAGTCAGTGAGCAGTATTACTGTACAGTAATCTCTAGCAACCAATCAACCAGAAGAAATCATGTGCTGTAACCTCTAGCAACTAATCAGTGAGCCATAGTGTGTGCTGTAACCTCTAGCAACCAGTCAGTGAGCACTATTACTGTACAGTAATCTCTAGCAACCAATCAACCAGAAGAAATCATGTGCTGTAACCTCTAGCAACTAATCAGTGAGCCATAGTGTGTGCTGTAACCTCTAGCAACCAGTCAGTGAGCAGTATTACTGTACAGTAATCTCTAGCAACCAATCAACCAGAAGAAATCATGTGCTGTAACCTCTAGCAGCTAATTAGTGAGCCATAATGTGTGCTGTAACCTCTAGCAACCAGTCAGTAAGTGGTAATGATATGCTGTAACCTCTGGCAACCAATTGCAATCACATCCTGATCCGATACAGTAAACTGATTTTAAGTCTAGCTGATACTTATTGTATGTCTCAGAGCAGGTGGAGAGCAAAATTGCATGGGGGGGGGCAAGAAAAATTTTGCCCAGGGTCCAATCAACATTAAAGACGGCCCTGGGAATCAGTGGGAGTAAACATCTGTTATTAAGGGGGAGGAATAGTGCCCCATCATTGGTATCATAGGGAGGATAAGTGCCCCATTAGTGGTGTCAGTGGGAGAAATGGTGCTCCTATGTCAGATGACAGCATAGTGTTTCGTATCAGTGGGAGGGATTGTACCCCAAGGGCCGGATAAGAGCAAGCAAAGGGCCACAGTTTGGAGACCTCTGTCATATAATGTAGGGGGAAGTACAACTGGGGAAGTCAATGGTGGAGAACAAGAGAATGTCACCAGCACACCACAGATCTTCCAGAATATGGCTAAAACTTTATTCAGCGATCACATTGTTAGATCAGAAGCAAAGTTTCGGAGCCACGCAGGACCCCGTCATCAGGCATGTGGCCCTTTGCTCGCCTTTATCCAGCCCTTGGGGAACTTTTTCTCCCACTGATAAAATACCCTATTCCTCCCACTGACACCAAAAATGGGGCATAATTCTTGCTACTGACATTAACAACAGGGCACTATTCCTCCCTTCGACATCAATGATAGGGCACTATTCTTTCCATTGATGTCAATGATGGGGCACTATTCTTTTCATTGATGTCAATGATGGGGCATTATTCTTTCCATTGATGTCAATGATGGGGCATTATTCCTCCCACTGATGTCAATGATGGTGCACTATTTCTCACATTGACATCAACGATGGGGCACTATTTCACCCACTGATGTCAATGATGGGGCACTATTCCCCCCCCCCCACCCGATGTCAATGATAGGGCACTATTTCTCCTACTGACACTAAAGATGGGACACTATTCCTCCCTCTGATACCAATGATGGGACACTATTCCTCCCACTGATACCAATGATGGGACACTATTCCTCCCACTGATACCAATGATGGGACACTATTCCTCCCACTGATACCAATGATGGGACACTATTCCTCCCACTGATACCAATGATGGGACACTATTCCTCCAACTGACACCAACAAAGAGTTTGGACTGCTATTCCTCCTCCTAACACCAAAGATGCATTGTTTACTCTCACTGACACCAAGACAATTTCTACTCCCAATGGCCATAGTCCGGCCCCCCTAAAGTCCCCCAAACTGGCTCTTCGTTTAGAAAGTTTGGAGACCCCTGGTCTTTTAATACTTTATTGCAAAACATGCGCTCGGATGGGTGCAGTGTACCCATGAGATACTACATTAAAGTTAAGCAGTAACTTGAGGATTCCTATTCTTCCTCTTCAATTTTTTTTTAGTGCAGTCACAAGAGCAATGCCCACTTTTAGTACAGGCTGACTCCAATGCAAGGGGGATTAGCAGCAGGGCATAGTCACTGGGACCTCACATAGAGCTCTATACTCACTAATGTCTCTGGATAGTTGGATGCCTCCTTCCAATATCAGACAGACATTTCTCCCATGAACTCTTCAGACCAGATCTCTAAAAGAGAATCCCTTAGCTAGCTCCAGCAAAGTTCAGCAGAATAGCCCCCCCCCCCCCCAAACAGCACTACTATGAGCAAATGAAGCACAACTGGACTGCCCAGAAGGGCAGCAGCCCTTCAGGCTGGGATCTTCTCCTCTTGGACAAGAACCACCCTGTTCCAGGCCTCAAACTATTTATGCTCACTCCCAGCGACCAACTGGGCACCCTCCCACAGGGAGGATTGGCTGGGACCACATAAATATTCATGCTGTAGATTTTACTCTCCCAACCCACTACTTTCCAGAACCATCCAGAAGGCAGGGGGAAGCAACCAAACCCACAGCCTGCGAAACTCCGACCAGACCAGAGTAATCACAAGCAGCTCCACTGATTACAGGAGAGCTAAGGAACAAAATGTACCTAAACCTAGCACCTATCTAGGAGGGTGCTACACATTAAGGCCACATCTGAATATGTGTAGGTGGGGTGCAGCGAAGTGCAAGGGCAATAATTCACACAGAAAACTTGTATTGAAGTAATGCAGCGACAGTTCACAACAACCCAGGGGGGCACCTGCCCAACCTGCTACACCCATGGTCTCCAAGGATGTGAAGATGACAGGTATCAGCTGGATTGACAGCGTCTGTTAAAGTGGTTGTAAACCCAATTCTATTTTTTCTTTTAAAAGAATCACCTGCAAGAGAAAGGCATAATGAGCTAGTATGACTAGCATACTAGCTCATTATGCATTACTTACCTTAGATCGAAGCCCCCGAAGCTGTCCTCGTCTCCCCCTCTGGCCACAGACATCGTTCCGGAACGTTACTTCCGGGTATCACTGCTCCTGCGCTCTGATGAGGCCGAAGCGGCGATGACGTCACCACACATGCGCGCGGGAGCCGTTAAAGCCGGTGTTCTGCCGAGCTGGTTCCTGCCTATCGATATGGTTCCGAGCTCAAATGCACACGCGCAATCCGAGGCGACGGAATTCTCCCAGCGTGAACAGCTGTTCGGCAGCTGTAGACGCGCTCGCTCCCGATGCTAGGGGAACCAGCTCGACAAGACACCGCTCTATACAGCAAGGGGCGGATCAGTGAGTGTGCGCTCCCTGCAATGTTAGTCGCCAAGCCTAGAGATTTATATGTACAACACTTCTCATGTTCTCTTAATGCAAGAGAAGTGATATTCCAGCACGACCATCTTGTTAAACAGTGGGAGGAATAACCCGCCCTTGAGACATTGCCGCCCTATAGAGCGGTGTGTCACAGTCTTCGGCCCCGCCCCTTCTGCCTGACCCAAGAGGGCTTCAAGAGTCACATGGGGCGGCAGCATCCAACTGGGTGCTTCCCCAGTGACCCAAGAAACCATAGAGGAAATGTATTCCTCTTTCTCTCCAGCTGTGGTGAGGAGCGCCACCTGCAGTGGAGAAAGTAGACTGCACCTGCCTACTTACGAAGTCCAGTTTCGGTTACCAGTTCACAAAAAAAAAAATATCGGGGGACTGGAGAGAGTGCAGAAAAGGCCAACCACGTGAAAATGGAGCATGGAGGACCTCAGCTATGAAGAAAGACTAGCCAAACTGAACTCCACTGTAACTTCATCACTTGGTGGACTATTTTTGTATCTGCATTAATTCTTATCTCTTGAAAGCGATTTCCTTTTTCGGTGATCCTGACCTCATTTTGCAACAACAGTTACCAAATCCATCATGCAGCACTCCGTAGGGGAAGTTTAAGGTTGCGTTTCCAAATGCTGAACACAGCAACTATTGGGGATTCCAGATGTTTGTAACTTTCAGCTTCAAAATGGTAAAAAAATTATGACTTTTTTTTTTATTAGGTTAATGGTTAACAACTCTTAAAAAAATGTGGATGGTGTGAAATGTTTTGGAGACCCCCTGGTTTCAAGAATGAAAGTCTTTTCAACACTCTATGTGCTCCCTGCTTTCTGACCGTTCCCCTTACTTCTGGGCAGGACTTTTTTTTCTCAGCGAAAAGGTGCAGGAATTCAACCAAGCCCCCCCCCCCACACCCTCCTGCCAAATGCCCTCAAATAGTAGGTGTGGCCAAATTTCACTAACAGAGGGTCCTAAAGGGGTATTAATCACCAGGAGTGCATTAAATCCAGAGCGTAGTGCTCAGAGGTGCGCTATACAAAAAGCGCAGAGTTTAGGGGTGCGCTACATGCAGAGCGCAGAGTTTAGGGGTGGGCTACGCACAGAGCGCAGAGTTCAGGGGTGTGCTACACACAGAGCGCAGTGCTCAGAGGTGCGCTACACACAGAGCGCAGAGTTCAGTGGTGCACTACACACAGAGCACAGTGCTCAGAGGTGCGCTACACACAGGGCGCAGAGTTCAGGGGTGTGCTACACACAGAGCGCAGTGCTCAGAGGTGCACTACACACAGAACGCAGAGTTTAGGGGTGCGCTACACACAGAGCGCAGAGTTCAGGGGTGTTATACACACATAGCACAGTGCTCAGGGGTGCGCTACACAGAGCGCAGTGCTCAGGGGTGCGCTACACACAGCGCGCAGAGTTCAGGGGTGTGCTACACACAGAGCGCAGAGTTCAGGGGTGTTATACACACATAGCACAGTGCTCAGGGGTGCGCTACACAGAGCGCAGTGCTCAGGGGTGCGCTACACACAGCGCGCAGAGTTCAGGGGTGTGCTACACACAGAGCGCAGTGCTCAGGGGTGTGCTACACACAGAGCGCAGTGCTCAGGGGTGTGCTACACACAGAGCGCAGTGCTCAGGGGTGTACTACACACAGTGCGCAGAGTTCAGGGGTGCACTAAACACAGAGCACAGAGTTCAAGGGTGTTATACACACATAACACAGTGCTCAGGGGTGTGCTACACACAGTGCGCAGAGTTCAGGGGTGCACTAAACACAGAGCGCAGAGTTCAAGGGTGTTATACACACAGAGCGCAGAGTTCAGGGGTGCACTAAACACAGAGCACGGAGTTCAGGGGCCAGAGGTGGTGAAACTGAGTTCCAGCTGAAAAAAAAGCTCTGCTTCTGGGTAAGGGGTGAAACTAAACACAGTGCACACTGTCCACAAGCCTCAGTGCTGTCACATGAGCGTAGGGCAACATAGAAGAGATAGAAGGTGACAGAAACAGAACCAGACACGTACATAGCAAAAATCCACCTCATTTACACTGGGGCAAAGATCTGTGAGAGACCTGTGTGTGTTTCTAACACTTGCACCTTCAGTTTTGGATTGCCGGACACAACAATTTTGCAAACATTCCCTCCTGATTTTCTGTGCAAGTGTAGCGGACCCCCAAAATTGGGGTCGATATTCCTTAAATTTAAGGGCAGCCTGAGCAATAGTTTGGCTCAGGTTTTCTGATTCTATAGATTGGACTCTGCTCTACTGTGGTGTTACCTGGGTGTGTAGTTCCCCTTGACCTGCGGGTGGCGCTGTCGCTCAGGTCTCGGGTCGAACCACAGGTGGCATTATAGCGTGATTGGGTGTCCTCTCTCGGCAGCCATACAGTGGGCGTGGTCTACCTGCTGTGCATGCCGGGAGGGGGTACATAAGGGGCAGACGCCATGTTCTGGGGAGATTGGCCGGGGGATTCCAAGGTGGGACCCCTGGTGGCGAGAGTCGCGCCCGTTGGCCAGGGGTGCGTGAATTGGTCAAGAAGTCTCGGGCACCTTTAGCCTGAGGCTGTAGTGTTCCAGGTAGGCCCAGAACCTTCAACTGGGTCTACAGCTAAACCATTGGAGTCCCAGGGAACCCGAGGGAGGGTGACCCGCTCTGAAAGAGAGGCAACCAGGGGAGGACCTGTCCGGAGGATCGGTGAAGGAAGTCAGTCTCAGGAGAGGCCTGGTTGCCTATCAGAGGGAAGGATTCCGTGAGTTGCACAGTAGCGCCTGTGATGTGCCCCGTTGGCACCTATGGTCTCTAAAGGTTGCAGGCATTAAAGAGTTCTACATTCAGGAGCTAAAGGATTTTGTGGCATAGGATCTCCTGAACTTGTTTTTGAAGGGGACTAAATCTGAAGGAACTGTTCGTGTTTCACTCCGGCTGCTAGAACTGTGAGAGGGATCTATCCGGGTGAGCAATACCCACTCAGGCTTGAGAAAAGAATAGGGTAACTGGGTGCCGCGTGCCTGAACCTACCTCCCTACCCAACTCTATCTCTGTCTTCAACCTTTTTCCCAATCTGTTCCAAGCAAAGAAAATAAACTTGTCTGTTGGAGTTTAAACACAGTCTGGACATTGGCCTTCTTTTGGGAGAAAGAATAGACTTTTCCCTACATTCTGGGGACGAGAACCAGTGGAGGGAGGTAACTCGCTGCAGGACCCAAAAATAGTATGAACACCGCTCACCCTCTTATACCAAGAGGATACGGGCATGTGGCACGGTGTGCCTTACCCTGCAAGTGGAGGTAGGCAGGAAAAAGGGTCTGTGTGCTACACAAGTGATGGATGTCAAAACAAGAGAACATCTTCCCAGCATGGACACAGCAATAACAACCCAACAGAAGCTGTAACCCTACCCTACACCATCCAAAAATAAACCTTTTGGTTGGGCTTTAAAAAAAAACACAATGCTGCTTAAATGATGAGACCTACAGAGTCCATTTCACCATAAAAAAAAAAAAAAACTATTGTCAACATTTTTTAATTTTTCTTCTACTTTAAAATTACCGTGAGTGTGTGTGGGGGGCTTCCCTGTGGACAATTTATATTTGTCCCCTTATCTAGATTTACTGCTGGTCCTGACACTGGGAGCCCAGCCTGACATCATACAGATAACATGCTTACAGCTCCTGTGTGTGCATAATAGAAAATAGCAGAACCCTGTAGATAGGGTGCCCACGTGTCCCGGATTGCCCGGGACATTCCCGCAATTAGCAGATCTGTCCCGGGTCCCGGGCACCCTCATTGCGGGACAATACAGTATCCCGGCATGACTGATGCATCCCATTCGCGATTTTCCACCGACTGCCGAATGTCGATGATGTCATCCGGCCGGGCCAGCCCAGTAGTGTAGCATGGGGGTGGGCAGCCAAGCCAGTGCTCTCTCCCCTGCTTGTAGGCGACCTTATTCCAATCCTGTGCTGCCATTGCTGTCCCAAGAGTGACTTCCACCAGGCTTCAGCAGCCCCTATTATCATCTTCAATGAGGCAGACTCCTCAGCAGTCAGCACCCGGGCCGCGCTTCCCCCTGCCCACCGGGACTCCATTGGTCCAGCCTGTCTTCCTGTGCCCCATGATGCCTTGCCACGGGCGGTCTGTGTGTGTGAGTGGGAGAGGCGGTGCTCGGTGCAGACGAGCCTGCTGCTGGCGGAGTTCTCGGCCTGCGGGAGAATTGAACACTGTTATGTACTTTCAGGAGCTGGAAATTAGTGTGTGAGGTCAAGTGAATGCCATGGCAGCAAATTGTCAGACATCAGGTAACCTGCTCCTTGTCACTCAAGCTAAAGTCTCATAAAAGAAGATAATTTTACTGAGTAATCATGCACAGCTACAATATTTTCATATACTGTATACAGTATGTATATTGTCAGGATCTGGATCTGAACTTGAAACCTCTGCGGTGCCTGGCTGTAGCTCTTCTTGCTTTGCCACCTGAGATGCTGGATAGCTCCCTGCCTGATTCCCTGCACAACTTTGCCTTGTATCTTGTTTCTGGTGAACCTTGAACTCTTTGTTCCTCCCATGAACTTCCCGATTTAAGCCATGTCTTTGAACTTCCTGTTTGCTAGATTATTGCACTCTCTCCAGCTAAAATCTTGCTCTTTTGTGTATCTGCAGCTGTCTTTATCTTCACTACCGCTCATTACCGACCTTTGGCTTGTCCCTCGACTACTCTTCCGCTTGATCCCAACGTGCAACCACTCATTACCAACCTTTGGCTTGTTCTGAACTACTCTTGCGCTTGATCCCAACCTGCAACCACTCTTTACCAACCTTTGGCTTGTTCTGAACTACTCTTCCGCTTGATCCCAACGTGCAGCCACTCATTACCAACCTTTGGCTTGTTCTGAACTACTCTTCCGCTTGATCCCAACCTGCAACCACTCATTACCAACCTTTGGCTTGTTCTGAACTACTCTTCTGCTTGATCCCAACCTGCAACCACTCTTTACCAACCTTTGGCTTGTTCTGAACTACTCTACCGCTTGATCCCAACGTGCAGCCACGCATTACCAACCTTTGGCTTGTTCTGAACTACTCTTGCGCTTGATCCCAACCTGCAACCACTCATTACCAACCTTTGGCTTGTTCTGAACTACTCTTCTGCTTGATCCCAACCTGCAACCACTCTTTACCAACCTTTGGCTTGTTCTGAACTACTCTTCCGCTTGATCCCAACGTGCAGCCACTCATTACCAACCTTTGGCTTGTTCTGAACTACTCTTCCGCTTGATCCCAACGTGCAACCACTCATTACCAACCTTTGGCTTGTTTTGAACTACTCTTCCGCTTGATCCCAACCTGCAGCCACTCATTACCAACCTTTGGCTTGTTCTGAACTAGTCTTCCACTTGATCCCAACCTGCAGCCACTCATTACCAACCTTTGGCTTGTTCTGAACTACTCTTCCGCTTGATCCCAACCTGCAACCACTCTTTACCAACCTTTGGCTTGTTCTGAACTACTCTTCTGCTTGATCCCAACCTGCAACCACTCTTTACCAACCTTTGGCTTGTTCTGAACTACTCTTCTGCTTGATCCCAACCTGCAACCACTCTTTACCAACCTTTGGCTTGTTCTGAACTACTCTTCCGCTTGATCCCAACCTGCAACCACTCATTACCAACCTTTGGCTTGTTCTGAACTACTCTTCCGCTTGATCCCAACCTGCAACCACTCATTACCAACCTTTGGCTTGTTCTGAACTACTCTTCCGCTTGATCCCAACGTGCAACCACTCATTACCAACCTTTGGCTTGTTCTGAACTACTCTTGCGCTTGATCCCAACCTGCAACCACTCATTACCAACCTTTGGCTTGTTCTGAACTACTCTTCCGCTTGATCCCAACCTGCAACCACTCATTACCAACCTTTGGCTTGTTCCTCAACTACTCTACCGCTTGATCCCAACCTGCAACCACTCATTACCAACCTTTGGCTTGTTCTGAACTACTCTTCCGCTTGATCCCAACGTGCAACCACTCATTACCAACCTTTGGCTTGTTCCTCAACTACTCTACCGCTTGATCCCAACCTGCAACCACTCATTACCAACCTTTGGCTTGTTCTGAACTACTCTTGCGCTTGATCCCAACCTGCAACCACTCATTACCAACCTTTGGCTTGTTCTGAACTACTCTTCCGCTTGATCCCAACGTGCAACCACTCATTACCAACCTTTGGCTTGTTCTGAACTACTCTTGCGCTTGATCCCAACCTGCAACCACTCATTACCAACCTTTGGCTTGTTCAGAACTACTCTTCCGCTTGATCCCAACCTGCAACCACTCATTACCAACCTTTGGCTTGTTCTGAACTACTCTTCCGCTTGATCCCAACGTGCAACCACTCATTACCAACCTTTGGCTTGTTCTGAACTACTCTTGCGCTTGATCCCAACCTGCAACCACTCATTACCAACCTTTGGCTTGTTCTGAACTACTCTTCCGCTTGATCCCAACCTGCAACCACTCATTACCAACCTTTGGCTTGTTCCTCAACTACTCTACCGCTTGATCCCAACCTGCAACCACTCATTACCAACCTTTGGCTTGTTCTGAACTACTCTTCCACTTGATCCCAATGTGCAACCACTCATTACCAACCTTTGGCTTGTTCTGAACTACTCTTGCGCTTGATCCCAACCTGCAACCACTCATTACCAACCTTTGGCTTGTTCTGAACTACTCTTCCGCTTGATCCCAACCTGCAACCACTCATTACCAACCTTTGGCTTGTTCCTCAACTACTCTACCGCTTGATCCCAACCTGAAGCCACTCATTACCAACATTTGGCTTGTTCTGAACTACTCTTCCACTTTTTTTCATTAACTTCTCTTTATTAAGTTTTCAAATTCCATAAAACATTCAACATTTCATTGACACTAAAAGGTAGTCTAATTTCCTTCCCTATCTGGTGGCTTCTTCGTTTCCTCAAATCCAAAAAAAGAAAAAGAAAGAAAAAGATAAATAAATAAAAAAGGGGGGGGGAGAAGGGGGAGGGATACAGGCAGGTGATAAGGGGTAAGTGTAGTGAGTCTGGCAGGATATATTCATTTATCTATATTAGGTGCTTTACAAATGTGATATTTACTACTCTTCCACGTGATCCCAACCTGCAACCACTCATTACCAACCTTTGGCTTGTCCCTCGACTACTCTACCGCTTGATCCCAACCTAGGGTTGCCACCTTTTCTTCAAGCCAAACCCGAACACTTTAGCGGCCCACGGCATGGCACCCCAACCGCGGTGCGATTGTCATCCGACAAATCGCGGCAAAATCAAGTGAACAGAATTGTGGGATGCCTGTCACCCAAAAGTAGTTTTGCTTCGCGATTGGGGTGCCATTGTCCCCATCCTGTCCTATTACAAATCTTCTTCCCCTACCAGCACAAATCCTCCTCCCTCCAATACCCCCATGGCAGCCGACAGGGGGTATCATGCGGCCCCAGCACACAGGGGGGCCCGGACAGCAGGGGGTTCGGAGCAGCGGGCGTGGAGGGCAATTACAGAGGAGGGGAGACAATTTCAGAGATTGGGGGGGCAATTACAGAGGAGGGGGTGCAAATACAGAGGAGGGAGTGCAAATACAGAGGAGGGGGTCAATTACAGAGGAGGGGGTGCAAATACAGAGGAGGGGGTGCAAATACAGAGGAGGGGGGGTAATAACAGAGATAGAGGGGAAATTAGAGGAGGGGCAATTACAGAGTAGGGGGGTGAAAATACAGAGGAGGAGGGGGCAAATACAGAGGAGGGGGTGCAATTACAGAGGAGGTGGGTGCAATTACAGAGGAGGGGGTGCAAATACAGAGGAGGGGGTAATTACAGAGATAGGGGGGCAATTAGAGGAGGGGGGCAAATACAGAGGAGAGGGGCAAATACAGAGGAGGGGGGGCAAATACAGAGGAGGGGGGGCAAATACAGAGGAGTCAAAACATAAGGGAGAGAGAGAGGCGACAGGCAGCTGCTGGTGTGGAAGTTTTTAATAAAAGAAATGCTTAATAACAATCCACTCACTTTTCATGTTAGAGCTGTAGGCATGTCAGTCTGTGAACTCTGCTGTCCCATTCTCCCCTCCGATCCACGCTGCTGTTATCACTGAATCACTGGAGGAAACAGAGAGCCACGGGAAACTCATGTGAACTGTCAGCCTCTGATGATGGAGGCGTGGTTAAGCCTCCTGAACGATCTGATTGGTCACAGTGTCCCAGGCTGACAGCTTACTGCAGTTTCCCCGCGGCTCTCTTTGGCTTCCTCCAGTGATTCAGTGATAACAGCAGCGTGGATCGGAGGGGAGAATGGGACAGCAGAGTTCACAGACCGACATGCCTACAGCTCTGACATGAAGAGTGACTGGAGTGTTTTTAAGCATTTATTTTATTAAAAACTTCCGCACCAGCAGCTGCCTGTCGCCTCTCTCACTCCCTTATGTTTTAATTGCTCTGTAATTGTTCCCCCACCCGCCGCTCCGATCCCCCTGCTGTCCGGGTCCCCTGTGTGCTGGGGCTCGTAAAAGGAGGCCCCATGGTACCCCCGTCAGCTGGCAATGGTGTCCGGGTGTGAGGCAGAGGGAAACCCGGGCACAGCCTCCTAAACCCTTACTGTCCGGGTCAAAACCTATCCCAACCTGCAACCACTCATTACCAACCTTTGGCTTGTTCCTCGACTACTCTACCACTTGACCCCAACCTGTAACCACTCTTTACCAACCTTTGGCTTGTTCTGAACTACTCTTCCACTTGATCTCAACCTGCAACCACTCATTACCAACCTTTGACTTGTTTACTGGCTATGCTTCTTCTTGATCCCTACCTGCTACATCTTCTACCAGACCCCGGCCTGCTCACCTCTTGGTAGGGCGATGCTGAGATCCACGACCTGGTACTAGCACACCGCGAAAACCCATCTCCACCACCAGCAGCTCTGGTGAACACCGGTTAACGCTTAGACCCTGTGCCTTGGGTGAACTTGCGTCATCCAGGAAGTTAACCTGCTTGAGTACTTATCTTGCTGGTCCTTGTGAACCTCTCTAATGCTACAGCTACTAGTCTCTGAACCTGAACCCGACAGTTACATATGTCAACTTTTATTAGGATTGCAGTTGCCCCTAGAAATATAAAGAATTCTGTTGCTCATGTTAAAAAAAAAAAACTCTCCATCATTGCTAATAGTATCTTTCTGACTCTGGTGTACATTATGTGACTTTTGGCTCCAGTAGGTACACTTCCCCCTTGGGAAATCACACTTCTCTCTCTGAGTACCCTTCCCCCTTAACCACATGTGCATCCTATGCTCTTTCTGTTTCCGAATGACTGTACCCCTGTCTACAAATCCAGCTCCATAAAGACATGGTTTGACCAGTTTGGTGTGGAGGAATTCCAGTGTCCTGCACAGAGCCCTGACCTCAACCCTATTTTACCTTTGGACCTTTGTGATGAATTGAAGTGCCGATTGTGAGCCAGGTCTCCTCTCTACCAACTTCAGTAGCTGACCTCACAAATGGGCACACCCTACTAAATCTTGTGAAACGTCTTCCCAGAAGAGTGGAGGATGTTAAAGCTGCAAAGGAAGGGGAGGGGGACTCAATATTATTGGCAATGGTTTTGGAATAGGGTGACCAGCAAGCTGATATAGGTGTGGTAGGTGAATGTACTTCAGTGTCCTGCACAGAGCCCTGACCTAAACCCTACTGAACATTTCTGGGATGAATTGGAACACTGGTGACAGATAGCTGTTATGGATGGAACCCAGTGCAGCCTAATTTGGCCAGATCTTCTAGGTGTTAGGCACCTTCGGGAAGATATTGACTATAAGGGTCCATAAAGATCACTTCACAAGGGGCTATCTGAGCATCCTGTGAGGAGAATGCCTGGAAAAGGCACTAAGCTGAAAACAATGGCCAATGCTTTGAGAAGTACAGTCAGGTCCATAAATATTGGGACATCGACACAATTCTAATCTTTTTGACTCTATACACCACCACAATGGATTTGAAATGAAACGAACAAGATGCGATTTAACTGCAGACTTTCAGCTTTAATTTGAGGGCATTTACATCCAAATCAGGTGAACGGTGTAGGAATTACAACAGTTTGTATATGTGCCTCCCACTTTTTAAGGGACTTTTTAAGAGACCAAAAGTAATGGGACAGATTAACAATCATCAATCAAACTTTCACTTTTTAATACTTGGTTGCAAATCTTTTGCAGTCAATTACAGGCTGAAGTGTGGAACGCGATGACATCACCAGACGCTGGGTTTCATCCCTGGTGATGCTCTGCCAGGCCTCTACTGCAACTGTCTTCAGTTCCTGCTTGTTCTTGGGGCATTTTCCCTTCAGTTTTGTCTTCAGCAAGAGAAATGCGTGTCAATCGGATTCAGGTCAGATGATTGACTTGGCCATTGCATAACATTCCACGTCTTTCCCTTAAAAAACTCTTTGGTTGCTTTCGCAGTATGCTTCGGGTCATTGTCCATCTGCACTGTGAAGCGCCGTCCAATGAGTTCTGAAGCATTTGGCTGAATATGAGCCGATAATAATATTCCCCGAAACACTTCAGAATTCATCCTGCTGCTTTGGTCAGCAGTCACATCATCAATAAATACATGAGAACCAGTTCCATTGGCAGCCATACATGCCCACGCCATGACACTACCACCACCATGCTTCACAGATGAGGTGGTAGGCTTTGGATCATGAGCAGTTCCTTTCCTTCTCCATACTCTTCTCTTCCCATCACTCTGGTACAAGTTGATCTCGGTCTCCTCTGTCCCTAGGATGTTGTTCCAGAACTGTGAAGGCTTTTTTAGATGTTGTTTGGCAAATTCTAATCTGGCCTTCCTGTTTCTGAGGCTCACCAATGGTTTCCATCTTGTGGTGAACCCTCTGTACTCACTCTGGTGAAGTCTTCTCTTGATTGTTGACTTTGACACACAGACACCTACCTCCTGGAGAGTGTTCTTCATCTGACACACATACACCTACCTCCTGGAGAGTGTTCTTCATCTGACACACATACACCTACCTCCTGGAGAGTGTTCTTCATCTGACACACATACACCTACCTCCTGGAGAGTGTTCTTCATCTGACACACATACACCTACCTCCTGGAGAGTGTTCTTCATCTGACACACATACACCTACCTCCTGGAGAGTGTTCTTCATCTGACACACATACACCTACCTCCTGGAGAGTGTTCTTCATCTGACACACATACACCTACCTCCTGGAGAGTGTTCTTCATCTGACACACATACACCTACCTCCTGGAGAGTATTCTTCATCTGACACACATACACCTACCTCCTGGAGAGTGTTCTTCATCTGACACACATACACCTACCTCCTGGAGAGTGTTCTTCATCTGACACACATACACCTACCTCCTGGAGAGTGTTCATCATCTGGCACACATACACCTACCTCCTGGAGAGTGTTCTTCATCTGACACACATACACCTACCTCCTGGAGAGTGTTCTTCATCTGACACACATACACCTACCTCCCGGAGAGTGTTCTTCATCTGGCACACATACACCTACCTCCTGGAGAGTGTTCTTCATCTGACACACATACACCTACCTCCTGGAGAGTGTTCTTCATCTGACACACATACACCTACCTCCTGGAGAGTGTTCTTCATCTGGCACACATACACCTACCTCCTGGAGAGTGTTCTTCATCTGACACACATACACCTACCTCCTGGAGAGTGTACTTCTTCTGGCCAACTGTTGTGAAGGGCGTTTTCTTCACCAGGGAAAGAATTCTTCGCTCATCCACCACAGTTGTTTTCCGTGGTCTTCCGGGTCTTTTGGTGTTGCTGAGCTCACCGGTGCGTTCTTTTTTTTTAAGGATGTTCCAAATAGTTGATTTGGCCACACCTAATGTTTTTGCTATCTCTCTGATGGGTTTGTTTTGTTTTTTCAGCCTAATGATGGCTTGCTTCACTGATAGTGACAGCTCTTTGGATCTCATATTGAGAGTTGACAGCAACAGATTCCAAATGCAAATAGCACACTTGAAATGAACTCTGGACCTTTTATCTGCTCCTTGTAAAAGGGATAATGAGGGAATAACACACACCAGGCCATGGAACAGCTGAGCAGCCGATTGTCCCATTACTTTTTGTAACGACAGGGGTTAACGTTGTTTAAATATATTCCATTCCTAAACACACAGCAGCTACCAGACACTCCACCCAGCTGAATAAGACCCCATACAAATAATTCTCCCCGCACAAACAAGACAACGCTCTGTGTTGAGGTTCCAAAACAGGGAATGAATCTTTATTCCAAGCACATGGTAACACATTTCTCTTCAAAACACTTCCCTCCCATCCTTGGGGAACAGGGCGGGTTAAACTGTCCAATGACAATGGTGATACAGGTCAGGTGTGATCAAACTTCTCCTTCAGGCTGGGTTCACACTTGTGCGACACGACATCTGTCCTACTTTGGATCCAACTTTGCCCTGCGACATGAAGCCGACATATGTCCGACTTTCAATGAACGGGGATCCAACTTGGATCCCCGCCAATATCAGGCACTGTGTTTGGTATGAATCTTGAGGGGGAACTCCAGGCCAAATTTTAAATTTTAAAAAAAACGGCGTGGGTTCCCCTCCAGAGGCATACCAGGCCCTTGGGTCTGGTCTGGATTTGAACGGGCGCCCCTACGCCGAAAAAACGGCGTGGGGGTCCCCCCAAAATCCAAACCAGACCCTTATCCGAGCACACAACCTGGCAGGCCGCAGGGGAAGAGGGGGGGACGAGAGAGCGGCCCCCCTCCCTCCTGAACCGTACCAGGCCGCATGCCCTCAACATGGGGGGTTTGGTGCTCTGGGGCAGGGGGGCGACCTGCGGCCCCCCCACTTCAGAGCACCCTGCCCCCATGTTCTTTTTAGCTCTTTTGCTAACGGAGGCCCTGGTCTTCCAAAGGGTCTGGTATGCTCCTGGAGGGGGAACCCATGCCGTTTTTTTATTTAAAATTTGGCCTGGAGTTCCCCCTCAAGAGCAGCAGAGCACAAGTCGCATGCCAAAGTCGGATCATACAAGACTGCGGTCCGACTTTGATCCGACTTCAATGATAGTCAATGGGCTGAAGTCGGATCAAAGTCGGACCAAAGTAGTACAGGGAGCATTCTCAAAGTCGGACCGACATGTGTCGGACCAGTTAAGACGGCTCCTATAGGGAAACATTGATTTTCACACGTCATGCGACATGAGCTCCCAATGTCGGAGCGTTTGTCGCCCCAGTGTGAACCAGGCCTCAGTAAACAGTCTTAGGCTGGGTTCACACTGGTCCGACAAACGCTCCGACATTGGGAGCTCATGTCGCATGACGTGTGAAAATCAATGTTTCCCTATGAGAGCCGTCTTAACTGGTCCGACACAAGTCGGTCCGACTTTGAAAATGCTCCCTGTACTACTTTGGTCCGACTTTGATCCGACTTCAGCCCATTGAATATCATTGAAGTCAGATCAAAGTAGGATACTTGTCCTAACCATCTGACTTTTGACATCCGACATGTGATTACAGCAGCAGTAAAAGGAATTTATCTAACCCTGGGATTGTTTTGATTGGTCAAAGGACAAGTCAGACTAGCACAAAGTCGGATCAAAGTAGTATCCTGTTCATGAAAGTCGGATGGATGTCGGACCGATGTAGGATCAATGTAGGACTGATGTCGCAGAGCAAAGTAGGATGAAAGTTGTATGACTGTCGTGTTGTGCCAGTGTGAACCCAGCCTTAGCAGGAGGGGTTGATGGAGTGATTCCCCCCCCCTTTCCTCACAGCAAGACACTTAACCACTTCCATACTGGGCACTTATACACCTTCCTGCCCAGACCAATTTTCAGCTTTCTGCGCTGTTGCACTTTGAATGACAATTGCGCGGTCATGCTACACTGTACCCAAACTAATTTTTTATAATTTTTTCCCCACAAATAGAGCTTTCTTTTGGTGGTATTTGATCACCTCTGGGATTTTTATTTTTCGCTAAAAAATAAAAAAAAGACCGAAAATTTTGAAAAATTTTTTTTTTTTGTTTCAGTTACAAAACTTTGTAAATAAGTTAGTTTTCTCCTTCACTGATGGGCACTGATGGGGCTGCACTGACGGGCACGGATAAGGCGGCATGGATGGGCACCGATGAGGTGGCACGGATGGGCAACGATCGGCGGCACGGGTGGGCAACGATCGGCGGCAAGGGTGGGCAACGATCGGCGGCACGGGTGGGCACAGGTAGGCGGCACGGGTGAGCACAGATAGGTGGCACGGTTGGGCACAGATAGGCGGCACGGGTGGGCACAGATAGGCGGCACGGGTGGGCACAGATAGGCAGCACGGGTGGGCACAGATAGGCGGCACGGGTGGGCACAGATAGGCGGCACGGGTGGGCACAGATAGGCAGCACGGGTGGGCACAGATAGGCGGCACGGGTGGGCACTGATGGGCACGGATAGGCGGCATGGATGGGCACTGATAGGTGGCATGGGTGGGCACTGATAGGTGGCACTGTACTGTACTAATGAATGCCAATCAGTGCCAAACAATAATGCCTGCCAATCAGTGGTGCCCATTGTGGGCACTGATTGGCATCCATTGTGGCACTGATTGGCATCCATTATCCCTGGTGGTCTAGGGTGGCATACCATTAATGGTGGGCTTCCCTGGTGGTCTAGTGGCTTCCCTGGTGGTCTAGTGGCATCCCTGGTGGTCCAGTGGGCATCCTCGGGGGGGCTGTGCTGATAATCGATCAGCACAAACCCCCCCCTGTCAGAGGAGCAGCCGATCGGCTCTCCTCTACTCGCGTCTGACAGACGCGAGTGAGGAAAAGCCGATGACCGGCTTTTCCTGTTTACACTGTGATCAGCCGTGATTGGACACGGCTGATCACGTGGTAAAGAGTCTCCGACGGAGACTCTTTACCTAGATCGGAGTTGCGGGGTGTCAGACTGACACCCTGCAACAACGATCGCCGCAATGCGCGCCCCCGGGGGCGCGCAGCGGCTTAAAATCCTGAGGACGTCATATGACGTCCAGTCAGGATTTTAGAACCACTTTGCCGACGTCAATCCGCTATAGGGCGGGCGGCAAGTGGTTAAACATCCCATAATAGGCAGCCAGACGGTCTACCAGCTCCAATCCACATCACCACAAACAACAATGAAAAGGCCTTTGGAAGCTAGTCTGGATTTAATCTACATTACACAGGCAGCCAGGTGGATTAATATTACAGACCCATTTTAAAGCAATCCAAGACATATTCTCAATGTCCATTATTTTCTGTCTCATACTTTCTAAGAACTTCTGGGTTCCACGGGCCCACCCGTTACACTTTTGGTCCCTTAAAAAGTGTGAGGCACATATACAAACTGTTGTAATTCCTACACCGTTCACCTGATTTGGATGTAAATACCCTCAAATTAAAGCTGAAAGTCTGCAGTTAAAGCCCATCTTGTGCGTTTCATTTCAAATCCATTGTGGTTGTGTATAGAGCCAAAAGGATTAGAATTGTGTCGATGTCCCAATATTTATGGACCTGACTGTAGCAGGTGTGCCAGAGTGACCCTGAGGATCCAGGTCCTTATCCATGTAGAGAGCAGTCAAAGCTTTTCCTGGTCAACCTTAAACGTCCCTCTAAAGTCCCTCTAAAGTCCCTCTAAAGAGGCGACAAACTGGAGGGTACCATAGGCCACAAGGGGCTTTCCAATCTCAAGGAAAGGAGATATTCCTGAAGCAGAGGGTGGAGGCCTGGATGGGACAAAGTTAGCTCAACTACACTTCAGAGTGCATGAGCATCATGGGAAATGTAGTTCCAAAACATCTGGGGGTGCCAAGGTTCACCATCACTGGTCTAGGGCAAAACAAGCATTTAACCAATTCAGCTTTAAAGAGGGATTCTAGCTGCCGATTAGTAGACTCCCTAACGGTAGCAAGCCTTCTACCAGTGGGCAGTGGGAACGGGAAGGGCTTAGCAAGCAGCAGCAGCAAGAGGGTTAACCCGCAGTGAAAGGCAGGGGTAGCGGGAGATTTGAAAATGCACCCTGAGGTGTCAATAGCGAGGGAGCTCCTGGTGCTGCAGCCTAAATGGCCTTACACACAAAGTAAGTCTTCACAGACAGGGTCAAGTGTTGAGGCAATGCCATGTCTCTCTAGACCTGACACTCCAGACATGCTATCCCCCCAATGCATCCAGTCCTGTAGGGTCGGGGTACAGCCAGGGCTGCTGTTAGAAACCACGGGGCCCCATACAGCCCCCTTCCCCCGTCGGAAAGTGACTGAGGACATAGATTTATCAGTCCTTTTCTCTGTAGCTTCAGCTGCACAGATGAATGGAATAGGAAGCGTTTAGAGGCTTCCTGCTAATTCACAAACTGAAGCATATTAAAGACAGTGTACTATGCTTCAGTGATGAATAGACACAGGCGTGATTGGTACTAATCGCTCACTGCGTTCATTCAGGACCGGAAGGGACCAGTAAATGACATATTTACCGGCCCCTTCCCCAGCTCTCCGTCTTGAAACATCACCCTGTGTGTTCATAGCAGCTTCCGGCAGAAGAAAAAAGGAGGGAAGCTGGCAATGCTGTGGGGGAACAGGGGCAATCAGGGGGTCCAGACAGCAGATGGAAGGGGTGCATGTGCTAGAACCTATCCCCCTGCATCCGGAGAGGGAAAGAAGAGGAGAAGCTGGTAGCGCTGCAGGGGGAGGAAGCAGAAGAGGATCGGTGTCTGCAATAAGACAATACAGCCAGACCGCCTGCTCAACAAGTGCCTGGGCCCCTCTTTTGAACTAATGGGGGCCTGGGCCCAGTACAGGAGGACTGGCTGTACTGCCTTATCAGCGGCCCTGGGTACCACACTCCAAAGTCAGGTTTAGGAAAACTGCTATATAGAGACCAGCTCAAGCAGCAGTGTAGTGAGGAGTCATGACTGAGGTTGATGGGGGGAAAAAAACGAAGAACAAAAGCTAACAAAGACCGGTTAGACTTTTATCAGCAGAGCTTATGAAAAGGAGTCCTTTGAAGACCACTTCAGGTCCCCAACTCTGCCACACACAGCCGAGATCTCAAAGAACAGCAACTCAGTCCACAAGCTGACTCATAGGGAAGCAGCCCTAGAGGCTTTGGAACCCTCCCTGCCAAGGAAAAAAAGGACAATCTCTCCAGGGTTTCAGACTATTTATCAACTCCCTAGCCACCTTCTGGACACTCCTCTTCAGGGATTGGCTAGAGCATGATAAATATTCAGGCTGGTCTTTTGAAATCTCCCTCCTTATGTTCTGAAAGCCCCTTCCAGATGCAGGGGAAAGCAATCAAGCTCCCAGCCTGTGAAACCCTAAACAGACCAGAACAAACAATCACTTGACTTCAGAAGCAGCCAGAAACTAAATCTCCCTAGCATTCTACACTAGGAGGGGGCTACACTTGTATCAGATCACTAATGGTATGCAGATGTATAACATTTATTGGATTACTGAGTGCTGGAAGTGCTGAGGAGGACATTACAGAAGAAGGTACCACCTGCATGGTACCGTCTTCTGTACTGCCGCATAGTACCACCTGCATGGTACCGTCTTCTGTACTGCCGCATGGTACCACCTGCATGGTACCGTCTTCTGTACTGCCGCATGGTACCACCTGCATGGTACCATCTTCTGTACTGCCGCATGGTACCACCTGCATGGTACCGTCTTCTGTACTGCCGCATGGTACCATCTTCTGTACTGCCGCATGGTATCACCTGCATGGTACCATCTTCTGTACTGCCGCATGGTACCACCTGCATGGTACCGTCTTCTGTACAGCCGCACGGTATCGTCTTCTGTACTGCCGCATGGTACCACCTGCATGGTACCGTCTTCTGTACTGCCGCATGGTACCACCTGCATGGTACCGTCTTCTGTACTGCCGCATGGTACCACCTGCATGGTACCGTCTTCTGTACTGCCGCATGGTACCATCTTCTGTACTGCCGCATGGTACCACCTGCATGGTACCGTCTTCTGTACTGCCGCATGGTACCACTTGCATGGTACCGTCTTCTGTACTGCCGCATAGTACCACCTGCATGGTACCGTCTTCTGTACTGCCGCATGGTACCACCTGCATGGTACCGTCTTCTGTACTGCCGCATGGTACCACCTGCATGGTACCGTCTTCTGTACTGCCGCATGGTACCACCTGCATGGTACCGTCTTCTGTACTGCCGCATGGTACCATCTTCTGTACTGCCGCATGGTACCACCTGCATGGTACCATCTTCTGTACTGCCGCATGGTACCACCTGCATGATACCGTCTTCTGTACTGCCGCATGGTACCATCTTCTGTACTGCCGCATGGTACCACCTGCATGGTACCGTCTTCTGTACTGCCGCATGGTACCACCTGCATGGTACCGTCTTCTGTACTGCCGCATGGTACCACCTGCATGGTACCGTCTTCTGTACTGCCGCATGGTACCATCTTCTGTACTGCCGCATGGTACCACCTGCATGGTACCATCTTCTGTACTGCCGCATGGTACCACCTGCATGGTACCATCTTCTGTACTGCCGCACGGTATCGTCTTCTGTACTGCCGCATGGTACCACCTGCATAGTACCATCTTCTGTACTGCCGCATGGTACCATCTTCTGTACTGCCACATGGTACCACCTGCATGGTACCGTCTTCTGTACTGCCGCATGGTACCATCTTCTGTACTGCCGCATGGTACCACCTGCATGGTACCGCCTTCTGTACTACCGCATGGTACTGCCTGCATGGTACCATCTTCTGTACTGCCGCATGGTACCATCTTCTGTACAGCCGCATGGTACCACCTGCATGGTACCGTCTTCTGTACTGCCGCATGGTACCACCTGCATGGTACCGTCTTCTGTACTGCCGCATGGTACCATCTTCTGTACTACCGCATGGTACCACCTGCATGGTACTGTCTTCTGTACTGCCACATGGTACCATCTTCTGTACTACCGCATGGTACCACCTGCATGGTACCATCTTCTGTACCACCGCATGGTACCACCTGCATGGTACCATCTTCTGTACTGCCGCATGGTACCATCTTCTGTACTGCCGCATGGTACCACCTGCATGGTACCGTCTTCTGTACTGCCGCATGGTACCACCTGCATGGTACCGTCTTCTGTACTGCCGCATGGTACCACCTGCATGGTACCGTCTTCTGTACTGCCGCATGGTACCACCTGCATGGTACCGTCTTCTGTACTGCCGCATGGTACCATCTTCTGTACTGCCGCATGGTACCACCTGCATGGTACCATCTTCTGTACTGCTGCATGGTACCACCTGCATGGTACCATCTTCTGTACTGCCGCACGGTATCGTCTTCTGTACTGCCGCATGGTACCACCTGCATAGTACCATCTTCTGTACTGCCGCATGGTACCATCTTCTGTACTGCCGCATGGTACCACCTGCATGGTACCGTCTTCTGTACTGCCGCATGGTACCATCTTCTGTACTGCCGCATGGTACCACCTGCATGGTACCATCTTCTGTACTGCCGCATGGTACCACCTGCATGGTACCATCTTCTGTACTGCCGCACGGTATCGTCTTCTGTACTGCCGCATGGTACCACCTGCATAGTACCATCTTCTGTACTGCCGCATGGTACCATCTTCTGTACTGCCACATGGTACCACCTGCATGGTACCGTCTTCTGTACTGCCGCATGGTACCATCTTCTGTACTGCCGCATGGTACCACCTGCATGGTACCGCCTTCTGTACTACCGCATGGTACTGCCTGCATGGTACCATCTTCTGTACTGCCGCATGGTACCATCTTCTGTACTGCCGCATGGTACCACCTGCATGGTACCGTCTTCTGTACTGCCGCATGGTACCACCTGCATGGTACCATCTTCTGTACTGCCGCATGGTACCACCTGCATGGTACCGTCTTCTGTACTGCCGCATGGTACCATCTTCTGTACTACCGCATGGTACCACCTGCATGGTACTGTCTTCTGTACTGCCACATGGTACCATCTTCTGTACTACCGCATGGTACCACCTGCATGGTACCATCTTCTGTACCACCGCATGGTACCACCTGCATGGTACCATCTTCTGTACTGCCGCATGGTACCATCTTCTGTACTGCCGCATGGTACCACCTGCATGGTACCGTCTTCTGTACTGCCGCATGGTACCACCTGCATGGTACCGTCTTCTGTACTGCCGCATGGTACCACCTGCATGGTACCGTCTTCTGTACTGCCGCATGGTACCATCTTCTGTACTGCCGCATGGTACCACCTGCATGGTACCATCTTCTGTACTGCTGCATGGTACCACCTGCATGGTACCATCTTCTGTACTGCCGCACGGTATCGTCTTCTGTACTGCCGCATGGTACCACCTGCATAGTACCATCTTCTGTACTGCCGCATGGTACCATCTTCTGTACTGCCGCATGGTACCACCTGCATGGTACCGTCTTCTGTACTGCCGCATGGTACCATCTTCTGTACTGCCGCATGGTACCACCTGCATGGTACCGCCTTCTGTACTACCGCATGGTACTGCCTGCATGGTACCATCTTCTGTACTGCCGCATGGTACCATCTTCTGTACTGCCGCATGGTACCACCTGCATGGTACCGTCTTCTGTACTGCCGCATGGTACCACCTGCATGGTACCATCTTCTGTACTGCCGCATGGTACCACCTGCATGGTACCGTCTTCTGTACTGCCGCATGGTACCATCTTCTGTACTACCGCATGGTACCACCTGCATGGTACTGTCTTCTGTACTGCCACATGGTACCATCTTCTGTACCACCGCATGGTACCACCTGCATGGTACCATCTTCTGTACCACCGCATGGTACCACCTGCATGGTACCATCTTCTGTACTGCCGCATGGTACCATCTTCTGTACTGCCGCATGGTACCACCTGCATGGTACGTCTTCTGTACTGCCGCATGGTTCCACCTGCATGGTACCATCTTCTGTACTGCCGCATGGTACCATCTTCTGTACTACCGCATGGTACCACCTGCATGGTACGTCTTCTGTACTGCCGCATGGTTCCACCTGCATGGTACCATCTTCTGTACTGCCGCATGGTACCGTCTTCTGTACTGCCGCATGGTACCACCTGCATAGTACCATCTTCTGTACTGCCACATGGTACCACCTGCATGGTACCATCTTCTGTACTGCCGCATGGTACCATCTTCTGTACTACCGCATGGTACCACCTGCATGGTACCGTCTTCTGTACTACCGCATGGTACCACCTGCATGGTACCATCTTCTGTACTGCCGCATGGTACCATCTTCTGTACTGCCGCATGGTACCACCTGCATGGTACCGTCTTCTGTACTGCCGCATGGTACCACCTGCATGGTACCATCTTCTGTACTGCCGCATGGTACCACCTGCATGGTACCATCTTCTGTACTGCCGCATGGTACCATCTTCTGTAATACCGCATTGTACCACCTGCATGGTACCATCTTCTGTACTGCCCTCTTTGGCACTTCCTGAACTCAAAAATCTCTAAGGATGCACCGATACCAAGCATTTGTGCTAGTATTGGTACTCGCGCAATACTCCTGATATCGATACTTTGCGGTGCAATTTGCGTCAATACAATATGAAAGGGTGCAAATTACACTCCAAAAAAATCAAATACGATTTAAACAGGAATGCGGTGCAATTCCTGTCCGAATTGCATGCAGTTTACCCCATTGCTCCTGTGTGTGTGTGTGTGTAGAAAGAAAGGGAAGCGCCCTCTAGTGGACAGTTTATTAAAAATGTTATAGCTCACATTAAAGCGGTTGTATACCGCTATTTTTTTTTTTTTTACACCTGTAAAGGAAAATGCATAATGAGTTTGTATGCACAGCATATAAAAAAACACTTAAATAAAAAAAATATTTATTTATTTTTTACTTACCAGAAACGCCCTGTTGCTACGCAGCCGTCCTAATCTGCCACTTCCTAGACCGCGGAGCTCCTCGTCGCTTCCTCCTTCGTCTGTGTCGTCTGGGACCTGTGTGTGTCCCAGAAGACAAGCTGGCCATTCACGAAGCGCCGCGCGACTCGCGCATGCGCAGTAGGAAATGGGCAGTGTATCCGAATCTCCGAGTTAGAATAGTAGCGAATTTTAAAAAATCCGAAATAACGAAATTCGAATTTGGACGAAATTCTAATTATTTTCAAATACTTCTCGAATAATTTTCAAATTCAAAACTTTTTTTTTTTTAAAAAGCCCCGTCCTGACGAGTTTGCGCGCAGAAGCGAACGCATACATGATCAGCGCCCGCATATGAAATCTGTGTTCAAACCACACAAGTGAGGTATCGCCGCGATCGTTAGAGCGAGAGCAATAATTCTAGCCCCAGACCTCCTCTGTAACTCAAAACATGCAACCAGGGCCGCCATCAGGTGGGTACAGGCAGTACACCTGTAAGGGACCCGGAGGTCCCCAGGGGCCCCGATGGCCCCCCTTTTTTTTATATTTTTTTTTTTTTGTAAGGGGCCCAGAGGTCCCCAGGGGCCCGGAGTTCCCCAGGGCCCCAAATGTCAACCCCCCCTTTTTAAAAAAAAATTGTTATATATTTTTTTTATTATTCATTTTTTTATTTAATTCGTTTTTTTTATATTTATTTATTTGATTTAATTACATTTTTTTGTAAGGGGCCCAGAGGTCGCCAGAGGCCCGGAGGTCCCCAGGGCCCCGGATGGAAACCTCCCTTTTTTTATTTATTTTTCATTAAAAAAAATATATTATTATTTTTTTTATTTATTTATTTATTTTTTTGTAAGGGGCCCAGAGGTCCTCAGAGGCCCGGAGGTCCCCATGGCCCCGGATGGAAACCTCCCTTTTATTTTTTATAATTTTTTTTTTTTTTTCTATAATTTTTTTTTTTTTTTTGCAAGGGGCCCAGAGGTCCCCAGGGCCCTGGATGGCAACCCCCCTTTTTTTTGTTTTTTTGTTCTTCTGTTTTTTTTTGTGTTCGTCAGCACCCAAACCCCCCCCCCCCCTGCTTCTCAATTCGTAGCACCCCCCCCCCCCGCTTCTCAATTTGCGGCGGCAGCACCCCCCCCCCCCGCTCTCCTCGGCTCCAGAGGGCCCATGCCTGAAGCTGTGTAAGGGGCCCCAAAATTCCTGATGGCTGTGATGGCTGCCCTGCATGCAACCAGTAGAATTTTTTTACATAGGTCTTCCATCTTCGTACGTTCCAGCGCTGAAGTTTTTGTCGCGCTTGCAGCTTTTCGGACTATAGCCCTCTATTAACGAACGTGGCGACTTCTGTAGACGGTTCACCCCATCCCCCATTTTTTTATTTTAAGAGACGTCAGCTGTTACTGTAACACAAAAAAAAAAAAAAAAAAAAGGCAGAATTGTTTTCTGCTTCAACAACCGGTATCCTCACTAATCTGCTGTGTTCAGCACTTGGAAAACGCAACTTCCTCTACAGGGGGGTGCTGCAGGATGGATTTTTTTGCAACTGTTGTCGCAACACGGGGGGGTGGGGGTGGGGTCAGGAGGACCACTGAACAGGGAAATCATTTCACGTGAGATAAGAAGAGACAAGCGGAGACATAAATAGTCCACTCTGTTTACAGCGGAACTCCAACCCAAACAATACACTATATTGTCAAAAGTATTGGGACGCCTGCCTTTACACACGCACATGAACTTTAGCCACTTCAATACCCGGGGCACTTACGCCCCTTCCTGCCCGGGCCAATTTTCCAGCTTTCAGAGCTGTCGCTATTTGAATGACAAATGAGCGGTCATGCTAGACTGTACCCAAACAAATTTTTTTTTATCATTTTGTTCCCACAAATAGAAATGTCTTTATTTATTTAAAAAAAGGCCGAAAATGTTAGAAAAAAAATAAGTTTTTCTTTGTTTTTCTTTGTTTCTGTTAAATTTTACCTTTTCTTCTTCAATGACGGGCACTGATGGGAACTGATGAGGTGGCACCGATGATGGTCACTGATAGGCGGCACTGATGGGCGGCACTGATAGGTGGCACTGATGGGCACTCATAGGCGGCACTGATGGGTACTTATGGGTGGCACTGATAGGTGGCACAGATGGGCACTGATAGGTGGGCACTGATGGGCATGGATGGGCACTGAGAGGTGGCACTGATGGACACTGAAGGGTGGCACTGCTGGGCATTAGGGCTGGGGAAAAAATCGATTTAAATCTTGAATCGAGTTGAGGGGTCAAATAGATTCAAATTTTCAGCAAATCGATTTTTTTTTTTTCACCAGGAGGAGCTGCGGGCAGGAAGCCGCTGCCTCGTCTAAAAACTCCTGCCTGCAGCTCCTCAGGACCGGCGCGGTGTCAGCGCCGGCCCAGGGGAGCTGCAGGCAGGAGTTTTTAGGTGAGGCCGCGGCTTCGGCCTTGTCCGCGAGACCGGATGCCGCGGCCTTGCCTAAAAACTCCTGCCTCAAACTCCCCAGGACCGGCGCTGACACCGCGCCAGTCCTGAGGAGCTGCAGGCAGGAGTTTTTAGACGAGGCAGCGGCTTCGGCCTAGTCGCCTAAAAACTCCTGCCTGCAGCTCCTCAGGACAGGCGCGGTGTCCATCAAAAAAAAAAAAACTTGATTCGAATCGTGAATCAAGTTTTTTTTTTTTTAAATTGCAGATTTTTTTTTGGGAGAAAATCACCCAGCTCTACTGGGCATCACTTTTTTTATCTTGTCCATAATGTTGCCAGTCAGTGCCCATTTGTGGGCACTGATTGGCATCTTTTGTGAATATTTTTTCTTATGTGGATGGCCATAGGGTACATACCTGGCCATCCACATGTTGCCCCCTTCCCTGGTGATCCTGGCTGCTTCCCTGGTGGTCCAGTGTGGGCATCTGTGGGGGGGGGCTGTGCTGATAAACAATCAGCAACCCCCCCTGTTAGGAGAGCAGCCGATCAGCTCCCCTCTACTCGCGTCTGTCAGACGCGAGTGAGGAAGAGCCGATCAACGGCTCTTCCTGTTTACATCGTGATCAGCCGTGATTAGACACGGCTGATCACGTGGTAAAGAGCCTCCGTCTGAGACTCTTTACCGAGATTGGTGTAGCGATGTATCAGACTGATACGCCGATCCACCGATCGCCACGATGCGTGCCCCCACGGGCTGTTATCCTGCTGGACGTCATATGACGCTCAGTCAGGATAACAGAACCACTTCCCGGACGTCAATCTGCTATTGACCGAGCGGAAAGTGGTTAATGACATCCCAGTCTTAGTCCGTAGGGTTCAATATTGAGTTGGCCCCGCCCTTTGCAGCTATAACAACTCCAACTCTTCTGGGAAGGCCGTCCACAAGGTTTAGGAGGGTGTCTATGGGAATGTTTGACCATTCTTCCAGAAGTGCATTTGTGAGGTCAGGCACTGATGTTGGACGAGAAGGCCTGGCTCACAGCCTTGACTCTAATTTATCCAAAAGGTGTTCTATCGGGTTGAAGCCAGGTCTCTGTGCAGGCCAGTCGAGTTCCTCCACCCCAAACTCGCTCATCCATGTCTTTATGGACCTTGCTTTGTGCTCTGGTGCGCAGTCATGTTGGAACAGGAAGGGGCCATCCCCAAACTGTTCCCACAAAGTTGAGAGGAAGAAATTGTCCAAAATGTCTTGGTATGATGACACCTTAAGTGTTCCCTTCACTGGAACTAAGAGGCCAACCCAACCCCTAAAAAACAACCCCTCACCATAATCCCCCCTCCACCAAATGATTTAGACCAGTGCACAAAGCAAGGTCCATAAAGACATGGATGAGCGAGTTTGGGGTGGAGGAACTTGACTGGCCTGCACAGTGTCCTGACCTCAACCCGATAGAACACCTTTGAAATTAATTAGAGCTGAGACTGCGAGCCAGGCCTTCTCATCCAACATCCGTGATGCGGGTTCTGAAGGGAGCTGGGGGGCACCCGTGGGGGATGGGGTCTCTGGAGGGAACTGAGGAGCACCTGTGGAGGATACGGTCTATAGAGAGGTCTGGGTGTCTCTCCAGGATGCTGGGGGTTTTGCAGGGGCAATGTGGGAGACTGGAGGGTTCTGAAGGGAGCTGGGGGGCACCTGTGGGCGATGTGGTCTATGGAGAGCTCTTGGCGTCGCTCCAGGAGGCTGGGCATTTTGCAGGGGCAATGTGGGAGACTGGAGGGCACTGTGGGGGCTGAGGGCTCTTAGGGGGCTTGGAGGCACAAAGGGTGATGCAGTTTCTGAAGGGAGCTGAGGGGCACCTGTGGGGAATGGGGTCTCTGGAGGGAGCTGGGGGGCACCTGTGGGGGATGTGGTCTATGGAGAGGTCTGGGCATCTCTCCAGGAGGCTTCTTTTTTTTTTCAGGGGCAATGTGGGAGACTGGAGGGCACTGTGGGGGCTTGGAGGCACAGAGGGTGATGCAGTTTCTGAAGGGAGCTGGGGGGCACCTGTGGGGGATGGGGTCCATGAAGGGAGCTGCTGGGCACCTGTGGGGGATGTGGTCTCTGGAGAGCTCTGGGTGTCTCTCCAGGAGGCTGGGGGTTTTGCAGGGGCAATGTGGGAGACTGGAGGGCACTGTGGGGGCTGAGGGCTCTTAGGGGGCTTGGAGGCACAGATGGTGATGCGGTTTCTGAAGGGAGCTGGGGGGCACCTGTGGGGAATGGGGTCTCCGGAGGGAGCTGGGGGGCACCTGTGGGGGATGTGGTCTATTGAGATGTCTGGGCATCTCTCCAGGAGGCTGTTTTTTTTACTTTTCAGGGGCAATGTGGGAGACTGGAGGGCACTGTGGGGGCTGAGGGCTCTTAAGGGGCTTGGAGGCACAGAGGGTGATGCGGTTTCTGAACAGAACTGGGGGGGGGCACCCGTGGGGGATGAGGTCTCTGGAGGTAGCTGGGGGGCACCTGTGGGGAATGGGGTCTATGGAGAGGTCTGGGCATTTCTCCAGAAGGCTGTTTTTTTTTTTGCAGGGGCGATGTGGGAGACTGGAGGGCACTGTGAAAGATTGGTGGGCACTGTGGGGCACTTTGGGAGATTGGGTGACACAGTGTGAGCTGGGAGGCAGTGTGGGAGGTTAGGAGATCTGTAGCTAGCTGGACATCCAGTAGATATCTCTGGGCAAACCATGTTCCCTTTTCCGTCACCCTTGCCTGCGCCGTCCTTGGGTTTGAGGACCAGTAATCCAGCGATACAGTTGTGCCCATGCAAGCTGGTGCTTGCTGGTCCTCTTTTGTTGCAGACCCCCTCTTCTGGATCCCGAGAGGACCCGACCGCATGGTGGCCAAAATGAAGTGTTCATGTCACGCAGGCAGCGATGTGGACACCAGAAGAAGGACCTCCTGTACACAGAAGAGAGAAGACAGAGGACTCAGGAGCAGAACGTCCTTTGACTGTCGACTTATGCAGAAGGGGAATTTAGGTATTCATTTTTTTCACTAATGTTAAGTAGATGTGGTGAGGGGCGGCAGGCAGGAGAGTTCCTTTAAATTTTCATTTTAAATTCATGAGTGTAATATTTCAGGAGCCAATAAAGAGCAGAGACGGTGATCAATGTGGCTTAGTAGTAAGCACGTCTGCCTTGCAGCACACACTATTTGCATGGAGTTTGCATGTTCTTCCTGTGCTTGTATGGGTTTCCTCCCACACTCTGCAGACATGCTGGTAGGATAATTGGCCCCTGTCTAAACTGGCCCCAGTATGTGAGGTCAGAGGCCTTAGATTGTAAGCCGCCCGAGGGAAGGTATAATATGTAAAGTGCTGAGTAAATTGTGAGCTGCTACATAAATACATGTAATAAATATTTGGGTAATAGACAATTGGAATTCAACCCTTTCACTGTCAGAGCTGTTTTTGCGTTTTGCAGACGCCCCTGGAGAATAAAATGGTGGAAGTGACAGTTTTTTTTATGTTAAAGGATGTTTACACAACGGTTTATCAAGCGCAGACTTTCAGCAAAAAAAGTACATCGAAGGTAATTTTAGGGCTCACAAACGCAATATATTACCCAACGAATAGATACCCAACATGTCAAGGTTCAACTACCTCCCAACCATGCTATAGCCAAAAGACGACTACAGCGAGGTCGTCTAGTTCTGGGAGGGCTTCCATGGATGTCCTCCCAGAACCACGGCCCCTGAGGAGTGCATCCAGCGTGCTCTGTGATCGCGGTAAAAGGGCCAATCACAGCGGCCCTTTACCATGTGATCAGCTGTGCCCAATCACAGCTTATCACATGTAAACAAACTTGCCAGTTATCGGCATTCCTTTCTTCACACGCTGTCACAGCATTAGGAAAGGGGAGCCAGTAACCAGCAATTCTGACAGGGGACATTTACATCAGTGTAGCCTCATCAGTGCCCATTAGTGCTGCCTCATCAGTGTCCATCAGTGTAGCCTCATCAATGCCGCCTCATCAGTACTGCCTCATCATTGCCCATCAGTGTAGTCTCATCAGTACCCATCAGTGCAGCCTCATCAGTGTCCATCATTGTAGCCTCACCAATGCCCATCAGTACAGCCTCATCAGTGACCATCAGTGTAGCCTCATCAGTGACCATCAGTGTAGCCTCATCAGTGACCATCAGTGTAGCCTCATCAGTTCCGCTTCATCATTGCCCATCAGTGTAGTCTCATCAGTACCCATCAGTGCAGCCTCATCAATGCCCATCAGTGCAGCCTCATCAGTGCCCATCAGTGCAACTTCATCAGTACAAGTACCCTTAGGTGCAGCCTCATCAGCGGGTGATGCAGTTTCTGAAGGGAGCTGGAGGCACCTGTGGGAGATGGGGTCTGTTAGAGAGGTTGGGGCATCTCTCCAGGAGGTTGGGGTTTTTTTTTCAGGGGCAATGTGGGAGGCTGGAGGGCATTGTGTAAAGTTAAAGGGCACTGTGGGGGCTGAGGGCACTTAGGGGGCTTGGAAGCACAGTGGGGGGATGTGGTTTCTGAAGGGAGCTGGGGTGGTCAGTGGACAATCGAATAGGGGGCTTGTCCACTGACCACCAATCTAAGGGGGGCTTCAATGTCACAGATTAGCTTCAAATTGCAGGAAGCTCTTTATTAAGCCGTTTCTAAATGATCTGGGTTCCCCTTTGGTGGAGGGTCAGGTGTCCAATGCCAGGCATCGTGTCATGTGATCTCTGAAGAAAGCCAGCAAATCAGCAAGCTCTGCCTAGGCGCTGCTCCAACACTGTGTCCCTTCCAAGATCGAGATGCCGTAAAACGTGTAAAAACACAAAGGTCCGTGGGCTGAATCCGGCCCGCCAGGCCATTTCATGTGGCCCTCGCACCTCTCCTGCAAGTCGCTGTCCCCACCTTGTCTCAGCAGAAGACAGAACTCCTCCGCCAGATCCTGCACCTTTCTGTGCAGCCACAGCACCCCCCTCGTCTCGGCCTCCCCTGATCTCAGCATTCAACAGATTCTAGTAGCTGACTCCAACCCTCCTCTGGTCCTCCTCCAGACCCTGCACTTTCTGCTTCCCAGCTTCTCCCCGGCAGAAGCACAAGGTAAGGGGAGTGCACTGTGATGTAAGGGAGGGTGGGGGACTCTTGACTTCCGATGGTGGGGGGGGGGTGCTTTGGACGTCTAGTCTTACAGATACAACCGGGCAACCATAATTCTGATGCGGCCCGCAAGTAAATTGAGATTGACACCCCTGGTGTAAAGGAACGTTACTGTTCCTATAGGTTCCACCGCTGTACAGAGTATACTGAAAACTGAGGCCAGACTATGGACATTTAGATGTGTACATATACATAATAAACGGTAAATAGGCTTTAAAATAAGCAGAACGGAACATCCATCCTCAAATATTACGATTAGAAAGTGAAGTCCTTCGAGTCCAGTCTCAGCACTTTCCTCCCTACCCTCTTCCTGGGCATCTGCTCTGTTTATATTACAGTTTAGGAGGCTTCAGAGTCACTGCTGGGAGGAGGAGCTGAGTTACCAAGATTAAGTATAAGTCAAAGTAAAAAGGGAAGGTTCTGCAGCAAACTTGGGACAGGAATTGCTTCATTTTGCCTGCAGTTACAGAAGTCAGTAGATTGGATCGAACCCTTTTTGCTGCCGGGTCCATACATCGTACGGACCGGACAGCGGGGGGGGGGGGGGGGGGTGCGGTTCCACACAACACATGCTGCAGCCACCGGTATTGTTTGTAAAACTTACAGGCAGAATCCAAATGCTTTCACAAACCCCTGGTACTGGCGCCACCCCCCCCCCCCCGCCATGTATTTCAGGCTCCGCTTGCCCATCTGCGGGCCCCGGTCCGCCATCGGGGGGGTACAGCCGTTACAACTGTAAGGGGCCCTGGGGCCAGCCCGGGCCCAGAAGAAGGCAGGACGGGTGAAGGGGAGCCGTTCTGTGCAGTACAGAAACAATCTCACAGTTTCTGCTGTTCTCGTGTCATTGAGCTCAGACATCGAGCTCTTTACTACCACCTCTGGCTACTATGTGCATGTGCACCCCTCGTGTGAGTGATCTGCCTGTACTGTGCTTCTTAGCATGTCAGCTTTGTGAAAATGTAGGAAGACCTTCTTTACAAGTAGAGGATGTGAAGAAAAGGAGGGGGCGGTTTGTGTACAGGGAGGGGCCAGAGGCTTGTGTGTGTACAGATTTGTGTATGTGAAGCTGACATATATACAGGTGTGTGGGGGGGGCTGACATATATACAGGAGTGTGGGGGGGGGGTGGCTGACATGTATACAGGTGTGTGGGGAGGGGGCACTGACATATATACAGGTGTGGGGTGGCTGACATATATACAGGTGTGTGTGTGGGGGTGTGGCTGACATATATACAGGTGTGTGCGGGGGGTGGGTGACATATATACAGGTGTGTGTGGGGGGTGGCTGACATATACACAGGTGTGTGTGGGGGGTGGCTGACATATATACAGGTGTGTGTGTGGGGGTGTGGCTGACATATATACAGGTGTGTGTGTGGGGGTGTGGCTGACATATATACAGGTGTGTGTGTGGGGGTGGGTGACATATATACAGGTGTGTGTGTGGGGGTGTGGCTGACATATATACAGGTGTGTGGGGGGGGGTGGCTGACATATATACAGGTGTGTGTGTGGGGGTGTGGCTGACATATATACAGGTGTGTGTGGGGGGGTGGGTGACATATATACAGGTGTGTGTGGGGGGTGGCTGACATATATACAGGTGTGTGTGGGGGGTGGCTGACATATATACAGGTGTGTGTGTGGGGGTGTGGCTGACATATATACAGGTGTGTGCAGGGGTGTGGCTGACATATATACAGGTGTGTGTGCGGGGGTGTGGCTGACATATATACAGGTGTGTGTGGGGGGTGGCTGACATATAACAGGTGTGTGTGGGGGGTGGCTGACATATATACAGGTGTGTGTGGGGGGTGGGTGACATATATACAGGTGTGTGTGGGGGGTGGCTGACATATATACAGGTGTGTGTGGGGGTGTGGCTGACATATATACAGGTGTGTGTGGGGGGGTGGCTGACATATATACAGGTGTGTGTGGGGGTGTGGCTGACATATATACAGGTGTGTGTGCGGGGGGTGGCTGACATATATACAGGTGTGTGTGGGAGGGTGGGTGACATATATACAGGTGTGTGTGGGGGGTGGGTGACATATATACAGGTGTGTGTGGGGGGTGGCTGACATATATACAGGTGTGTGTGGGGGTGTGGCTGACATATATACAGGTGTGTGTGGGGGGTGGGTGACATATATACAGGTGTGTGCGGGGGGTGGCTGACATATATACAGGTGTGTGTGGGGGGGTGGCTGACATATATACAGGTGTGTGTGGGGGGTGGGTGACATATATACAGGTGTGTGCGGGGGGTGGGTGACATATATACAGGTGTGTGCGGGGGGTGGCTGACATATATACAGGTGTGTGCGGGGGGTGGCTGACATATATACAGGTGTGTGTGGGGGGGGTGGCTGACACATATACAGGTGTGTGTGGGGGGGTGGCTGACACATATACAGGTGTGTGTGGGGGGGTGGGTGACATATATACAGGTGTGTGTGGGGGGTGGGTGACATATATACAGGTGTGTGTGGGGGGGGGTGGCTGACATATATACAGGTGTGTGTGGGGGTGTGGCTGACATATATACAGGTGTGTGTGGGGGTGTGGCTGACATATATACAGGTGTGTGTGTGGGGGTGGGTGACATATATACAGGTGTGTGTGGGGGGTGTGGCTGACATATATACAGGTGTGTGTGGGGGTGTGGCTGACATATATACAGGTGTGTGTGCGGGGGGTGGCTGACATATATACAGGTGTGTGTGGGGGGGGTGGGTGACATATATACAGGTGTGTGTGGGGGGTGGGTGACATATATACAGGTGTGTGTGGGGGGGGGTGGCTGACATATATACAGGTGTGTGTGGGGGTGTGGCTGACATATATACAGGTGTGTGTGTGGGGGTGGGTGACATATATACAGGTGTGTGTGTGGGGGTGGGTGACATATATACAGGTGTGTGTGGGGGGTGTGGCTGACATATATACAGGTGTGTGTGGGGGTGTGGCTGACATATATACAGGTGTGTGTGCGGGGGGTGGCTGACATATATACAGGTGTGTGTGGGGGGGGGGGTGGGTGACATATATACAGGTGTGTGTGGGGGTGTGGCTGACATATATACAGGTGTGTGTGGGGGGGGGTGGCTGACATATATACAGGTGTGTGTGGGGGTGTGGCTGACATATATACAGGTGTGTGTGGGGTGTGGCTGACATATATACAGGTGTGTGTGTGGGGGTGTGGCTGACATATATACAGGTGTGTGTGGGGGGGTGACATATATACAGGTGTGTGTGGGGGTGTGGCTGACATATATACAGGTGTGTGTGGGGGTGTGGCTGACATATATACAGGTGTGTGTGCGGGGTGTGGCTGACATATATACAGGTGTGTGTGGGGGGGTGGGTGACATATATACAGGTGTGTGTGGGGGGGTGGCTGACATATATACAGGTGTGTGTGGGGGTGTGGCTGACATATATACAGGTGTGTGTGGGGGGTGGCTGACATATATACAGGTGTGTGTGGGGGTGTGGCTGACATATATACAGGTGTGTGTGTGGGGGGTGGCTGACATATATACAGGTGTGTGTGGGGGTGTGGCTGACATATATACAGGTGTGTGTGCGGGGGGTGGCTGACATATATACAGGTGTGTGTGTGGGGGTGGGTGACATATATACAGGTGTGTGTGGGGGGTGGGTGACATATATACAGGTGTGTGTGGGGGGTGGCTGACATATATACAGGTGTGTGTGGGGGTGTGGCTGACATATATATAGGTGTGTGCGGGGGGTGGGTGACATATATACAGGTGTGTGCGGGGGGTGGCTGACATATATACAGGTGTGTGTGGGGGGTGGCTGACATATATACAGGTGTGTGCGGGGGGTGGGTGACATATATACAGGTGTGTGCGGGGGGTGGCTGACACATATACAGGTGTGTGTGGGGGGGGTGGCTGACACATATACAGGTGTGTGTGTGGGGGGTGTGGCTGACATATATACAGGTGTGTGTGGGGGTGTGGCTGACATATATACAGGTGTGTGTGGGGGGTGGCTGACATATATACAGGTGTGTGTGGGGGGTGGGTGACATATATACAGGTGTGTGTGTGGGGGTGTGGCTGACATATATACAGGTGTGTGTGTGGGGGTGGGTGACATATATACAGGTGTGTGTGGGGGGTGGGTGACATAGATACAGGTGTGTGTGGGGGGTGGCTGACATATATACAGGTGTGTGTGGGGGGTGGGTGACATATATACAGGTGTGTGTGGGGGTGGGTGACATATATACAGGTGTGTGTGTGGGGGTGGGTGACATATATACAGGTGTGTGTGGGGGGTGGGTGACATAGATACAGGTGTGTGTGGGGGGTGGCTGACATATATACAGGTGTGTGTGGGGGTGGGTGACATAGATACAGGTGTGTGTGGGGGGTGGCTGACATATATACAGGTGTGTGTGGGGGTGGGTGACATATATACAGGTGTGTGTGGGGGGTGGCTGACATATATACAGGTGTGTGTGGGGGGTGGCTGACATATATACAGGTGTGTGTGCGGGGTGTGGCTGACATATATACAGGTGTGTGTGGGGGGTGGGTGACATATATACAGGTGTGTGTGGGGGGTGGCTGACATATATACAGGTGTGTGTGGGGGGGTGGCTGACATATATACAGGTGTGTGTGGGGGTGGGTGACATATATACAGGTGTGTGTGGGGGTGGGTGACATATATACAGGTGTGTGTGCGGGGTGTGGCTGACATATATACAGGTGTGTGTGGGGGGTGGGTGACATATATACAGGTGTGTGTGGGGGTGGGTGACATATATACAGGTGTGTGTGGGGGGTGGCTGACATATATACAGGTGTGTGTGGGGGGTGGGTGACATATATACAGGTGTGTGTGGGGGGTGGGTGACATATATACAGGTGTGTGTGGGGGGTGGCTGACATATATACAGGTGTGTGTGTGGGGGTGGGTGACATATATACAGGTGTGTGTGGGGGGGTGTGGCTGACATATATACAGGTGTGTGTGGGGGGTGGGTGACATATATACAGGTGTGTGTGGGGGGGTGGCTGACATATATACAGGTGTGTGTGGGGGGTGGGTGACATATATACAGGTGTGTGTGGGGGGTGGGTGACATATATACAGGTGTGTGCGGGGGGTGGCTGACATATATACAGGTGTGTGTGGGGGGGTGGCTGACACATATACAGGTGTGTGTGTGGGGGGTGGGTGACATATATACAGGTGTGTGGGGGGGGTGGGTGACATATATACAGGTGTGTGTGGGGGGTGGGTGACATATATACAGGTGTGTGTGGGGGGTGGCTGACATATATACAGGTGTGTGTGGGGGGTGGGTGACATATATACAGGTGTGTGTGGGGGGTGGGTGACATATATACAGGTGTGTGTGCGGGGGGTGGCTGACATATATACAGGTGTGTGTGGGGGGGTGGCTGACACATATACAGGTGTGTGTGGGGGGGGGTGGCTGACACATATACAGGTGTGTGTGTGGGGGGTGTGGCTGACATATATACAGGTGTGTGTGTGTGTGGGGGGGGGGTGGCTGGCACATATACAGGTGTTTTGTGTGGGGGTGTGGCTGACATATATACAGGTGTGTGGGGGGGTGTGGCTGACATATATACAGGTGTGTGGGGGGGTGGCTTACATATATACAGGAGTGTGTGGGGGGGGGGGTGGGTGACATATATACTGGTGTGTGTGTGTGGGGGGGGGGGTGGCTGACATATATACAGTGAGGGGCCCAAAAATTTCTGATGGCTGCCCTGCCCGGGGACTGTCATGGTGGGTGGAGGAGAAGGAGAAGGAGAAGAACAGACACACATCCGCTCTCCTCCCCTTCCTACTGTGACCTGGAAAGTGACATGTATGATGTCACTTCCGGGTTAGCATCTCAGTGTCCCCGGCTAGCATAACCAGGAAGGGATGTATTGCAATACATTCAGTGGATCCCAGACATTTAAGAGAACCTGTCACCTAAAAATCATCACATAGGGGACTCTATGTGATAAAAAAAAAAAAAAAAGAAAGCAAAAAAATATTATTTTTTTTGCAAAAAAAAAAAAAGTTACACCCAAGCACATAAAATCCCCCCCCCCCCCAAAAAAAACATTTGAGGCCCCTACACGCACGTAAACTCACGCGTCAGGGACGTCTACACGTGAAAATGTTGATTGCGATACACATGTTACATAACGCCGCGCGAATGCCGGAGCGAGAGCAATAATTCTAGCACCAGATCTTCTACATAACACTAAACTGATGACCTATAGGGGGCTCTTTTTTTTTTTTTTTGAAGCGTCGTGTATAGAAAATATACGGTACTGAAGTTAGTCACCATTTCCCTGGCGCACACAAATTTAAGATTTTACATGTTGGGTATCCATTTACTTGTCTTTTATATTTTACCAACAATTTGGGGGTAGCTTATTGCCTTTGTTTGTCCTAAAATTCCCTTTTTTTTTTTTTTTACAAAAAATTTGTGTTTCCTAGACCTTGGCGGTAATATCAAGTGACATAAAAAATAGGAACTACCGCTATTTTATTCTCTAGAGCAGCGATGGGGAACCTTGGCACCCCCAGATGTTTTGGAATGACATTTCCCATGATGCTCCACTACACTGCAGGGTGCAGGAGCATCATGGGAAATGTAGTTCCAAAACATCTGGGGTGCCGAGGTTCTCCATCACTGGTCTAGGGTGTCTGCTTTCAGAAAATATATCATGTTTGGGGGAGGTGGAGGTTATGTAATCTTCAGGCCTAAAATTATATTTTTATACATGTGTGCAAAAAAAAAAAAAATGTCGCTGGCAGCGAAAGGGTTAAAAGCTTATTTTTGAATGAAAAGATATTTATACTGAGACTTATGGGAAGAGATTTCACTTGCAAAACTGAGACGGCGCGAAATCAAATCCAAAACCGCGAGTAAAATAATCAGTGTGCGACCAGACAGAGACCCCATGTGGCCACATTGTACTATGACGTTACCCACCACATACAGCCATCAAAGAGAAACTACAATCCTTTGGAGGTCCTTGTTTTTACCTTTTCTAGTTATGTTTTCTTTTTTTTTAACCACTTCAGCTCCAGGAATTTTCTGGCACTTTTTGTTCATATGTAACAATCAGTATTTTTTTTGCTAGAAAATTACATAGAACCCCAAACATATTATTATACAGTATTTATTTAGTGCCAACAGTTTGCGCAGCACTTTACAACATGGGGGCAGACATTACAGTTACAATATATATATATATATATATATATATATATATATATATATATATATATTTGACTGGACTTGTTTTGTAATGTTGAAGACGTTTCCTAGCTTCTCCAATTCTGAGACTCCTAAAGAAGTGGCTTGGAGAAACCCCAAAACATCTTCAACATTACAGAACAAGTCCAGTTGAATGTGACCAACTATCTACCAAAGCACTGTGGAATAGCTAAAGAGACATCAGAAGTAGTTCTCTTTCACACATTGCCACTTACTGAACTTCACGTTGAAGCTCAGACCAAGAACATGGGGGCATGACCTCAATAGGGTGACCACTAGTGGTTCAACGGATCGGTGGTGATCCGAACGGGTCACCCTGTTCGGATCGGATCACCACGCGATCCGCGGAGCACTCCGGAGCCTCGGCCGTAGGAAAGGCTTTCGGGCTTCGGCCTAGCTCCGGAGCGGCGGCGGCCATCTTGGTACACCCGGCGGCCGCCGCTGTAGTGACGTTTCGCCGCCATCTTGCTCCACCCCCACACTCCTGCACAGTCATGATAGAGAAGGGGCCAAGCGGACATCTTGTTACACCCAACGGAGTTTTAGGATTTCAACACAAAACTGAGCTTATCGGCTTTAATACATTATTTGGAAATCCATCGGACTGTTTACATTTTTAATTTTAAATGCAGCAGCAAACCTTACATGCTTGCTAATGTGACGGAACACCTCTGATTTTCACATTTAACATTTAGTTAACCACTTGCCGCCCGCCCTATAGCGGATAGATGTCGGCAAAGTGGTTTTAAAATCCTGACTGGACGTCATATGACGTCCTCAGGATTTTGAGCCGCTGCCGGGGGAGCGCATCGCGGCGATCGTTGTTGCGTAATGTCAGTCTGACACCCCGCAACACCGATTTAGGTAAAGAGTCTCCGACGGAGACTCTTTACCACGTGATCAGCCATGTCCAATCACGGCTGATCACGATGTAAACAGGAAAAGCCGGTGATCGGCTTTTCCTCACTCGCGTCTGTCAGACGCGAGTAGAGGAGAGCCGATCGGCTGCTCCTCTGACAGGGGGGGTTTGTGCTGATCGATTATCAGCGCAGCCCCCCCCAAGGATGCCCACACTGGGCCACCAGACCACCAGGTATGCCCACCACCAGGTATGCCACCCTAGAGCACCAGGGATGCTAATCAGTGCCCCTAATGGATGCCAATCAGTGCCCACAATGGATGCCAGTGTCCACAATGGGCATCACTGATTGGCAGGCATTGTTTGGCACTGATTGGCATCCATTAGTACAACAGATTACAGTACAGTGCCACCTATCTGTACCCATCCGTGCCGCCTACCGGTGCCCATCCGTGCCGCCTATCGGTGCCCATCAGTGCTGCCTTATCAGTGCCCGTCAGTGCAGCCTTATCAGTGCCCGTCAGTGCAGCCCCATCAGTGCCCATCAGTGAAGGAGAAAACATACTTATTTACAAAGTTTTGTAACTGAAACAAAAAAAATATGTTTTTTTTCAACATTTTCGGTCTTTTTTTTAAAAAATTTGCAGAAAATAAAAAATCCCAGAGGTGATCAAATACCACCAAAAGAAAGCTCTATTTGTGGGAACAAAATGATAAAAATTTAGTTTGGGTACAGTGTAGCATGACCGCGCAATTGTCATTCAAAATGCAACAGCGCTGAAAGCTGAAAATTGGTCTGGGCAGGAAGGTGTATAAGTGCCCAGTTTGGAAGTGGTTAAATGTGAGAATCAGAGGTGTTCTGTCACATTAGCAACCATGTAAGGTCAGCAGATTTGCTGCTGCTTTTAAAATTTAACATGTAAAGAGTCCGTTGGATTTACAAATACTGTATTTAAGCTTATAAGCTCCGTTTTGTGTTGAAAATAACTGTGAAATCGAAAATTGGGGTGGGTGTAACATTATTATTTTATTTATTTTTTTGCCGATCCGAAAATGATCCGATCCGTGGCTCTGATCCGAGGATCGATCCGATCTGTGAGTTTTTTGATCCGTTGCACCCCTAGTGACCACATTTCCAAACTACCATTCAGGGACACCCTCCCCTCCCAAAAATCAGCTTGTGCTGTAACGAATCACAGCACAGTGATTGGACACAAGAGGCGGGATTTATGATTTCTCCAATCAAAAGCAGGGGGGCGGGGATTGTGCTCATAGGGTAGTGTGCACGTCATTCACCTAAGGCAAGTGACGTGCATGGAAACAAAAAGTGTATCGCTAATCAAAAAATGAACAAGAATGCATGACGCACTCAAATGAGTATATAAAAACGGTGCAATATAAAAAAAACACTCAAATATTAAGTAAGAACAGTAAGAAGTCCTCATATATACAAAATGTCTATATGCGAAATACAAGTGAAAACTTGTGCAACTGAGTGTCCTAAAGTAATTCAAAAATGGAGGCAATGGTGAAATTCAAAAGGGGAGTGAAAACTTTGAAGGAAAAGTGCTTACGGTGAGAAGGTGAAAAGAACCACCACCAATAGGTAAGGAGCTTACCAGATAGTTTGAACCCAGAGGAACATATGTTCAGTGGGTCAAACGGGCTTGGTGTGGTGGAACCACGATGGAACCTGGACAATCTTGTATGCTGCAAATAGCTGTGCTGGAAATGGCCAAACATCAACAGGGAGAGAGAAACCGCAGAAGAAAGATGACCACTTAGCAGATAACCTCATATGCAGTAGTGGTCCGGGAATATCCCAATCAATATATGAACAGGTAAGTATCATGTAATGGAGAAAATAAACAGCCACATAGCGTAACTCTGTATGTAAATCAAAATTTTATGTAGTGGAAACACTTACATTTAAGTTGATACAAAAGCGCTTTGCAAAGAATGTGGCAACAATGGAGTCCTCCCGACGCGTTTCGTCTCCTAGGACATCATCTGGGGTGTGACGTGCATGGGGAGGTGGGGCAGACTTAACCCCAAAAAAAAAAGAAAAAGAAAAGAAGACCTAAACAAAATAAAAAGAAAAAAATACGATGCCCTATTCCTGCAGAGGAAAGGAGGAGGGGTGGAGAGGCGGGATAGCTATCAGGAGGGTGTAGGTCCCCTTTACCATCCTATAGCACAGCCACAGGGCATCAATCTGTGCCCAGCAAGAATTAAAGGCTCCATTTACATTAGCGCATCACCAAAGTTGCACGATTCTCAGTGCGACTTTGATGTGACTTTACATTCTCTTGAGCAAAGTTGCATCAAAATTTGCACCAAAGCAGTGCAGGCACTTTTTAATAAAAATCACTGCGACATTAAGTCGTGCTAATCTGAACGATGCCATTGAAAATAACGGGCTGTGATTTGTCATGTCCAAGTGAAGAAAAGTCACCAGCACACCAAGGATTCCTCAAACTAGGTCCAAAGCTTTTTTTTCATGGTCACATGGTAAACCCAAGGCAAAGTTTTAGAGCCGCGCAGGGCCCCTTCGTCAGGCAAGTGACCCACCTGCCTGACGAAGGGGCCCCGTGTGGCTCCGAAACGTTGCCTTGTGTTTACCATAAGACCATGAAAATAAAGCTTTGGACCCATTTTGAGGAATCCTTGGTGTGCTGGTGACATTTCCTCATATGGATTGTCTACGGTTCACCAGCCTGTGGTCATTACAGCACCCAGCAATACCGAATAGCCATTTTCAGGAACGTGTGCGTGGAGAATATTGCGTTTGTAGTAGTGGTTAATGATTCTTACTCTGAATGGTCCAAGGTTATCAGTGGTGTACCCCAAGGTTCAGTGCTGGGACCCTTACTTTTTAATATCTTTATAAATGATATTGGGTCTGAGATCAAAAGTAACATTTCTGTCTTTGCAGAGGACACCAAGCTATGCAGTGGAATAACATCCTTACAGGATGTCTCCAATTTACAAGCCGACCTCAATGCTCTGTCTAATTGGGTGACTATGTGGCAGATGAGGTTTAATGTTGATAAATGTAAAGTTCTGCACTTGGGGACTAAGAATATGAATGCATCATACATACTAGGGGGAGTACAACTGGGGGGATCCGTAGTGGAGAAGGATCTGGGGGTTTTGGTAGATCATAAGCTCAATAATAACATGCAATGCCAAGCTGCGGTTTCCAAAGAGAGCAAAGTCCTTTCTTGTATAAGAGATGTATGGACTCCAGAGAGAGAGATATATTTTGCCCCCCCCCCCCCCCTGTACAAATCATTAGTAAGACCTCATCTGGAATATGCAGTTCAGTTTTGGGCCCCAGTTCTCAAAAAGGATATCGGGGAACTGGAGAAAGTGCAGAGAAGGGCAACCAAACTGATAAGAGGCATGGAGGAGCTCAGCTATGAGGAGAGATTAGAGGAACTGAATTTATTCTCTCTTGAGAAGAGGAGAATAAGGGGGGATATGATCAACATGTACACATATATAAGGGGTCCATATAGTGAACTTGGTGATGAGTTATTCACTTTACGGTCAACACAGAGGACAAGGGGGCACTCTTTGCGTCTAGAGGAAAAGAGATTTCACCTCCAAATACGGGAAGGTTTCTTCACAGTAAGAGCTGTGAAAATGTGGAATGGACTCCCTGCAGAGGTGAATCTGGCCAGCTCAGTAGATTGCTTTAAGAAAGGCCTGGATTCTTTCCTAAATGTACATAATATAACTGGGTACTGACATTTATAGGTAAAGTTGATCCGGGGAAAATCCGATTGCCTCTCGGGGGATCAGGAAGGAATTTTTTCCCCTGCTGTAGCAAATTGGATCATGCTCTGCTGGGGTTTTTTGCCTTCCTCTGGATCAACTGTGGGTATAGAATTGGGTATATGGGATTGTACGATATTTTTTTTTTTTTTATGGTTGAACTGGATGGACTTGTGTCTTTTTTCAACCTGACTAACTATGTAACTATGTAACTATGTTTGGACTTCTCATGTCCAAAGTCTCACGAAAAGTCACACAAGTGTTAATGGGCCTTTAAAGCGGCGTTCCGCCGAAAAAAAAAAAAAAAAAAAGAAATTTAAAAAGTCAGCAGCTACAAATACTGGAGCTGCTGACTTTTAATATCACTTACCTGTCCAGGGCGCCTGCGGTGTCGGCAGCCGAAGCCGATCTGTCCGTCGGCTCTCGGATGCTGCCGCCGCCATCTTCAGTAAGGGAATCAGGAAGTAAAGCCTTGCAGCTTCACTTCCTGGTTCCCTACTGCGCATGCGCGAGTCGCGATGCGCATCCTCGCTGGTCCCTGCTGTCTTCTGGGACCTGTGTGTCTCCCAGAAGACAGCGGGGGGACGACGACAGAGTAGGCGCCGGACCCCCGTAGTGATCTATGCCAGGAAGTGGGAGCAAATACCTGTATTACACAGGTATCTGCTCCCTCCTCCCCCCTGAAAGGTGCCAAATGTGACACCAGAGGGGGGGAGGATTCCGAAAAGCGGAGGTTCCATTTTTGGGTGGAACTCCACTTTAACCACTTCTCCACCAAGGACGTCATATGACGTCCTTGACTTTGAAAGGGGATATCTGAATGATGGGTGCAGCTACAGGCATCATTCAGATATCATTCTGTTCTTCTGGCGATTCTGCGCACCATAAGAACGATCATAGCGGCATTTCCACCGCTTAATCGTTCTTATAGGCGGCGGGAGGGGACACCCCCCCTCCCACCGCCATCCAGTGCTTCTCCGGGCTCTCCTATGCCATCGGGGACCCGGAGAATGAATCGGCCGGCGCCGGCTCACGACGATAGAGATGACTGGTGACCAGATGGTCACCAGTCATCTCTATGACCGTCGGAGTCCCGGGCGCGACGTTGTGACGTCACGCCCGGTACCCGGAAGTAAACAAAGCCGCAATTGCGGCTGTCAGCATGAGATTGGTGAATTTTTTTTCACCGGTCTCATGCTTTCCAGCCTGGAGGAGAGATGTGGGGTCTTATTGACTCCGCATCTCTCCATAAAGAGGACCTGTCACAACGATTCCTATTACAAAGGATGTTTACATTCCTTGTAAAAGGAATAAAAGTGATAAAAAAACAAAAAAAAAATTTAAAAGTGTCAAAATAAGAAAAAATTCAGTAAAATTAAAAATAAAATGCAAAAAAAAAAAAAAAAAAGTAAAAACGCCCCTGTCCCCGGTAGCTCGCGCTCAGCAGCGAACACGCATGTAAGTCCCGCCCACATATGTAAACGCCGTTCAAACCCCCACGTGAGGTATCGCCATGTGCGGTAGAGTGCGAGCAACAATTCTAGCACTAGACCTTCTCTGTAACTCGAAAATAGTAACCTGTAAAAAAAAAAATGAAAGCGTTGCCTATGGAGATTTTTAAGTACTGAAGTTTGGCGCCATTCCATGAGTGTGCGCAATTTTAAAGCGTGACATGTTAGGTATCTATTTACTTGGCGTAACAGCATCTTTCATATTATACAAAAAAATTGGGCTAACTTTACTGGTTTGTTATTTTTTAATTTGTGAAACCGTTTTTTTTCCCCAAAAAAAGGCGTTTGAAAAATTATTGCGCAAATACCGTGCAAGACAAAAAGTTGCAATGACCGTCACTTTATTCCCTAGGGTGTCTGCTAAAAATTATATATATATATATATATATATATATATATATATATATATATATATATATATAATGTTTGGGGGTTCTGATTAATTTTCTAGCAAAAAAAAAAAAAAAGATGATTTTTACATGAAGGAGAGAAGTGCCAGAATAGGCCTGGTATGGAAGTGGTTAAGAAGCAGTCAGGGCAGTAAGGGTTAACAGAACTCCCCAGCCTCAAAGGAACTCTCAAAGAGGTTAGTCAGGCTAGTAGAGAAAGATCAGGCAGGGATAATTTCAAAGGGCAGTTAGCTGGGTCCTGGAAAAGGTAAAGGCGGACCTGGGTGGCCTGCCCACAGCTTCAGGACCACACAGGCAACGCAAATATGGGGCTCTCAGGTAAATATACCTGAACCAGGGCACAATCCCGTGGCCCAGGCAGCTTAGCATCAGATGGCCATGGCAACATGCTTTTATACAGCAGGAGCATGACTGGGGGGCGAGCGACTTGTCTCCGGTGGGACACGGTGCAAGGACAGTGTTTGCTCCCATCAGTTCTGATGCCTGGGGAGGCAGTCTGCGTCTGGCAGAAGACAATTCACATCCCGGCCGCAACAGGAAGTTAAACTGCCCATCGCCTCACACACAGGGGTGTGAAGCGGCCGGAGCCGTGTGTGAGGTTGCTGCATGACTGGGAAAAAAGGGCCCTGTCATTGTTGTGGGGCCTAAAGCAGCTGCCTCATACTTGCCAACTATCCCAGTTTGAATTCCCATGTCCCTTGAAGTTTTAGTCCTTTGCTGTGTCCTGATATCTCAGTGTGAAGTGCAGCTACTAAGCTCGGTCCTATTGTGTAAAAATGACTCACCTGCAGACCCTGTGTTTACATGTAAATAACTGTCATTCATATGTAAATAACGGGAGCATTCATACGTAAATAGCGACGACATTCATATGTAAATAGCTGAGGCTGGTGTTCTGCCGAGCTGGTTCTGCCTATCGATATGGTTCCGAGCTCGACTGCGCAGGCGCAAGCCGAGGCGACGGAATTCTCCGAGCATGAACAGCTGTTCGGCAGCTGCAGACGCGCTCGCTCCCGATGCTAGGGGAACCAGCTCGACAAGAAAGCGGCGGGGGCGGAGACTGGGACATGCCGCTCTATAGGGCAGCATTAAACAAGTTGATGGCCGGGTGACACGCCGCTCTGTACACATTTAAAAATACAGAGCGGCGTGTCACCTGGCCATCAACTTGTTTAATGGCGCCCTATAGAGCGGCATGTCCCAGTATCCGCCCCCGCCGCTTTCTGCGCAGCGTGTATCTTCGGGAGCGAGCGCGTCTACAGCCGACGAACAGCTGTAGATGTTCGTAGATCTACGTGTGTTCCGAGTGCGCATGCACAGTTGAGCTCGGAACCATGTCGATAGGGGAACTAGGTCGACAAGACACCGGCAGCATTCATATGTAAATAAAGGCGGCATTCATATGTACCTGTATATCATGCCCCTCTGCAGTGAGATGTGCTGTAACCTCTAGCAACCAATCACTGAGCAGTATTACTGTACAGTAATCTCTAGCAACCAATCAACAAGAAGAAATCATGTTCTGTAACCTCTAGCAACTAATCAGTGAGCCGTAATGTGTGCCGTAACCTCTAGCAACCAGTCAGTAAGTGGTAATGATGTGCTGTAACCTCTGGCAACCAATAACTGCCTGATCTTATACAGTAAACTGATTTTAAGTCTAGCTCATATTTTTTGTATGTCTCAGAGCAGGTGGGGAGCAAAACTGCATGGGGGGGGCCCCAAGATTTTTTTTGCCCAGGGTCCAATCAATATTAAAGACAGCCCTGATGACAGTCACATTCTACTAGACTTGCTCTGCAACGTTGAAGACATTTCCTAGCTTCACCAAGTCACTTCTTCAGGTCTGAGGCCTTGTACACACGACCAAGTTTCTCGGCAAGAACCAGCAAGAAACTTGCTGGCAGAGATGTCTTGCCGAGAAACTCGTTCGTGTGTACGGTTTCTCGTCAAGAAAACCGACAAGTAATCTCAACAAGAAAATAGAGATCCTGCTCTCTATTTTCTCCTCGAGATTCTCGTCGGCATGTTTCTCGACGAGAAAAGTGAGTGTGTGTACACTTACCTGTCCTCCCGGAAGCCCGCGCATGTTCGAAATGAATTCGACGCATGCGCGGTAGCTTCCTAGGCATACGTAGGGTATACCAAGATGGCGGCGACGGCATCGAATGTGACGAGCGCATGCTCGTCGTAGTCGATGACGTCACCGCGTACGCTCCATTCAAAGAACCGCGGGTTCTTTGAATCGAGCGTGTGTACACTCGGCCGAGACAAGTTTCTTGTGCAAGAATCTCGTCGAAAAAAACGACATGTTTTTTTCAACGAGAATCTCGGCCGTGTGTACGAGGCCTGAGACTCCTAAAATGGCTTGGAGGAGCTGCAAAACTTCTTCTATGAAACATCTTCAACGACTTCCACTACTAGTTATGATGCTTGGAACGGACTTCCTGTGGGAGTTGGTGGAGTCAGTCAACAGTAAGAGGTTCCCTCACACAGGTGGCCTGGGGTTAGTGTGTTTTCCCCACACTACAACTCCCATAATTCATTGTGTCTACCTATGCTGGTTACCTCCCACCAGTTAAGGTTGTTCTTGCTCATTTATTTTTAGTGCATGCCTAGAGACTATTTTGGCTTACCTTTAAAGAGAGAACAGAACGGAGGGGGGGGGGGCCCATGCAGCAAAGGGGTTCGCTCTTTTCCTGGTCCCATGGATGGTGCTGCATGGTCGGGACTCTTCTGAAAAGGAGCTTCCACACATCTAGCGCTGGAGGCATCAGCACATAAGTATGTAGTCCACAACAGGAACCTACCAACAAGACATACAGCTGACCCATGTACAGCCAGTGCAGCTACTGTCCCAACCGGACGTGTGAGCAGCCAACTTTTTGAATTCATAGTTCACCATATACTATCCGCTCTTACCAGGAATCAAGATGACCTCATATGAAGGTATGATACAGGTATATTATCATTTTTTGGGAGTTATCAGACTTCATCTAGTCCTGGATGTACATTTTACTTTGCTCTGTCAGCCATTCTCAGCCAGGGTTCCTCCAGAGATTGCTATGGGTTACTCCAGAGATTATTAGGGGTTTCCTTGAGCAACTGGTAATTTCTATCTACAGTATGGGATCAATAACTAATGACTCCAAAGATCCTTTGAACTTTCTGTAAGGGAATTCTTTCTACAAAGTGTAAATTTAAGGAAGTATTCTCACTGATCACCAGTGTATTGGGGTCCTTCTCCAAAAACCTGCAATGTAAAAGTGTCCTTCTTCCACTTACCACTAATCTAAGGGGGCTTCTCCACTGACCACCAATCTAAGGGGGCTTTCCTCACTGACCACCAATCTAAGTGGGCTTCTCTACTGACCACCAATCTAAGTGGGCTTCTCTACTGACCACCAATCTAAGTGGGGTACTCTACTGACCACCAATCTAAGGGGGCTTCTCTACTGATCACCAAACTGAAGGGGGCTTCTCCACAGACCACCAATCTAAGGGGGCTTTCCTCACTGACCACCAATCTAAGTGGGGTACTCTACTGACCACCAATCTAAGGGGGCTTCTCTACTGATCACCAAACTGAAGGGGGCTTCTCCACAGACCACCAATCTAAGGGGGCTTTCCTCACTGACCACCAATCTAAGGGGGCTTCTCTACTGACCACCAATCTAAGTGGGCTTCTCTACTGACCACCAATCTAAGTGGGCTTCTCTACTGACCACCAATCTAAGGGGGGTACTCTACTGACCACCAATCTAAGGGGGCTACTCTACTGATCACCAAACTGAAGGGGGCTTCTCCACAGACCACCAATCTAAGGGGGCTTTCCTCACTGACCACCAATCTAACTGGCTTTTCCACTGACCACCAATCTAAGGGGGCTTCTCTACTGATCACCAAACTGAAGGGGGCTTCTCCACTGACCACCAATCTAAGGGGGCTTCTCCACTGATCACTAATCTAAGGGGGCTTTCCTCAATGACCACCAATCTAAGTGGGCTTCTCTACTGACCACCAATCTAAGGGGGCTTTCCTCACTGACCACCAATCAAAGGGGGCTTCCCTCACTGACCACCAAAGGGGGCTTCTCTACTGACCACCAAACTGAAGGGGGCTTCTCCACTGACCACCAAACTGAAGGGGGCTTCTCCACTGACCACCAAACTGAAGGGGGCTTCTCCACTGACCACCAAACTGAAGGGGGCTTCTCCACTGACCACCAAACTGAAGGGGGCTTCTCCACTGACCACCAATCTAAGGGGGCTTCTTCACTGACCACCAATCTAAGGGGGCTTCTTCACTGACCACCAATCTAAGGGGGCTTCTCTACTGACCATCAATCTAAGGGGGCTTCTCTACGGACCACCAATCTAAGTGGGCTTCTCTACGGACCACCAATCTAAGGGGGCTTCTCTACTGACCACCAATCTAAGCAGGCTTTTCTAGTGACCACCAATCTAAAGGAGCTTCTCCACTGATCACCAATCTAAGGGGGCTTTCCTCACTGACCACCAATCTAAGTGGGGTACTCTACTGACCACCAATCTAAGGGGGCTTCTCTACTGATCACCAAACTGAAGGGGGCTTCTCCACAGACCACCAATCTAAGGGGGCTTTCCTCACTGACCACCAATCTAAGGGGGCTTCTCTACTGACCACCAATCTAAGTGGGCTTCTCTACTGACCACCAATCTAAGTGGGCTTCTCTACTGACCACCAATCTAAGGGGGGTACTCTACTGACCACCAATCTAAGGGGGCTACTCTACTGATCACCAAACTGAAGGGGGCTTCTCCACAGACCACCAATCTAAGGGGGCTTTCCTCACTGACCACCAATCTAACTGGCTTTTCCACTGACCACCAATCTAAGGGGGCTTCTCTACTGATCACCAAACTGAAGGGGGCTTCTCCACTGACCACCAATCTAAGGGGGCTTCTCCACTGATCACTAATCTAAGGGGGCTTTCCTCAATGACCACCAATCTAAGTGGGCTTCTCTACTGACCACCAATCTAAGGGGGCTTTCCTCACTGACCACCAATCAAAGGGGGCTTCCCTCACTGACCACCAAAGGGGGCTTCTCTACTGACCACCAAACTGAAGGGGGCTTCTCCACTGACCACCAAACTGAAGGGGGCTTCTCCACTGACCACCAAACTGAAGGGGGCTTCTCCACTGACCACCAATCTAAGGGGGCTTCTCTACTGATCACCAAACTGAAGGGGGCTTCTCCACAGACCACCAATCTAAGGGGGCTTTCCTCACTGACCACCAATCTAAGGGGGCTTCTCTACTGACCACCAATCTAAGTGGGCTTCTCTACTGACCACCAATCTAAGTGGGCTTCTCTACTGACCACCAATCTAAGGGGGGTACTCTACTGACCACCAATCTAAGGGGGCTACTCTACTGATCACCAAACTGAAGGGGGCTTCTCCACTGACCACCAATCTAAGGGGGCTTCTCCACTGATCACTAATCTAAGGGGGCTTTCCTCAATGACCACCAATCTAAGTGGGCTTCTCTACTGACCACCAATCTAAGGGGGCTTTCCTCACTGACCACCAATCAAAGGGGGCTTCCCTCACTGACCACCAAAGGGGGCTTCTCTACTGACCACCAAACTGAAGGGGGCTTCTCCACTGACCACCAAACTGAAGGGGGCTTCTCCACTGACCACCAAACTGAAGGGGGCTTCTCCACTGACCACCAATCTAAGGGGGCTTCTTCACTGACCACCAATCTAAGGGGGCTTCTTCACTGACCACCAATCTAAGGGGGCTTCTCTACTGACCATCAATCTAAGGGGGCTTCTCTACGGACCACCAATCTAAGTGGGCTTCTCTACGGACCACCAATCTAAGGGGGCTTCTCTACTGACCACCAATCTAAGCAGGCTTTTCTAGTGACCACCAATCTAAAGGAGCTTCTCCACTGATCACCAATCTAAGGGGGCTTTCCTCACTGACCACCAATCTAAGAGGGATTCGGACACCTTTAACCTTTCTAGAATTGGGCTTAAAGGACTTTTAGGTTTCCCGAAGCTCAGCTTTAAACCCCAGTAGGGGGTGAAACACATCAGCGGAGGAGCCGGATGGAGTGTCCTTAATGGTGCTGGAGCAATAAAGTTATTTCTAAGACTAATGGAACAGTGGTGTGTAGCTTCCTATCTAGGTGTGTGGACTGGTTGGGGAAGAGCGGATCCTGGAAAAGTGAGCACCCACAACTGAGGTGGTGACAGCGAAAGACTGGTTAAGCGGTAGTGGGGGGGACACCGTGATTGCCTCCCATTAAACCTGATACAATAACATCAATGTCTCTGATAAGTAGGCAGAGTCTGTGTGCTGACCTTTCCCTCTGCATCCCCGATTCCATCTGGATTGGGAGCATCCAAACTTCGGCACTCCAGCTGTTGCGGAACTGCATCTCCCATGAGGCGCTGCAATATAATGACAGCCGCAAGCATGACTCCCAGAGGCATGCTTTCTGCAACAGCTGGGGGGGTCAAAGTTTTGCTGGGGCCCTTTCACACCAGTGCGTTGCAGTTATGCCAGTAAATATTTGTCGCAGGTCTAGTTGAAGTGCGTTGCAGTGCTTTGTTGGCCCAATGATGGAGCTGCTTAACACAAATACACATTAAACGCATGGTACCGCACATTATACAAGAACGTCTTACCACAAGGCACTGGCATGCAGGGGCCCATACTCCCACCTCCCCGTATTTTTCTTAGCAAGCTTCCGTTTTACCTTTTAAAACCCAAGGAGAAGACCATCTGCACTCCAAAGGAAATTCAAACATTGGTAACTTTATTCTTGTGGACAACATGTCTCCGCCTGGGACACTGCAGTAGACTTGGTGGCCTTGTCGGGGATGAAGTTTATGGATGGAGCTGGAAGGAACAGTGGTAGTCTTGGTCCATGAAGGAGGCTGAGGATCTCTCTATGAGGCTGGGGCTTTTTGGAGACTAGGGGGCACGGCAGGGGCTGGGGGGGTACTGTGAGACATTATTGGGGCACTATGGGGGGCTGGAGGCCCTGCAACAAACTAAAGGGACTGAGAATTTTTGAGGGACTGAAAAGCATTGTAGGAGGTTAGGGGATCTGCAGCTAGCAGGAGGCACAGAAACAGAGAGGTCAAGGTCCAGTGGTTGAAAACCGCTGGCATGGGAGCTGGAAGGCACGGTGGGAGGTTTGGAGGATCTGCAGCTAGCTGGAGGCCCAGAAAATGGGACGCCATGGTCCAGTGGTTGAGAACCACTGGCATGGGAACTGGGAGGTCAGGGGATCTGCAGCGTGCTGGAGGCCCAGGTCCAGTGATTGAGAACCACTGGCATGGGAACTGGGAGGCACTGTGGGAGGTTAGGGGATCTGCAGCTAGCAGGAGGCCGAGAAACAGGAAGGCAATGGTCCAGTGGTTGAGAACCACTGGCATGGAAACTGGGAGGTTGAGGGATCTGCAGCTAGCAGGAGGCAGAGAAACAGAGAGGCAATGGTCCAGTGGTTGAGAACCACTGTCATGGGAACTGGGAGGTTGAGGGATCTGCAGCTAGCTGGAGGCCCAGAAACAGGGATGCAACGGTCCAGTGGTTGAGAACCACTGGCCATGGTGAACACTGGAGATTACTTACGCAACATGAGCAATGCCTTACGTGTTTCTCAATGAATGCAAGGTGTTTCCCGATTGGACTAGGTGGAGATCATGACATTGCCTCCCTGCTTCTTCACCTCATCCAATCAAGAGTGCCCAGCATTAATTGAGCTAGCTCAGCATGGGACCCAGAAGACTGGGACAATCACTGTAGTAGCCGAGACTACTACAGAGAATTTCAGATCCTACAGGGGTCCCACAGGTACGGTCTAAGCTGGACCAGTGTAATGATGGTATAAAATCCATACCTGGTTCAGCATTGTGTTGTCCAGATAAATAAAGTTACAAGAAATTGAATTTCCTTTGGACTTGTGCAGACGGTGGGGCATAGGACGAGCCCCTGCTGGTGTCCACCACCCGATCTTCCAGTTTTGGGCTTAGGAAGCAGCATACCTCATACTTTCTCCTTTTCCAGCATAGCCTCCGCCTCCATCGGCTATGCATTTCTTCTCTTTAAGTTGATAAAAATGGGACCAAAAGACAAGGCTTCAAAAGACTCAGTCAAGAAAGACGAGAATAATTTTCCATAAAACAAGTCATCATCTGAACCACTTCCTCTTCATTATAATAATCACACATAAATACGAACATAAAAAGTAGTTAAAAAAAAAAGCCAACTTAACGCATTGTCATTCAGTGGCCTCCACCGTTTTTCGTGTCAAGTCCGTACATCGCTTGCAAGAGCAGTCCGTATCTCCTCGGCCGCTCCCTCCATCTCCATATCATCTTCCTCCACCTCACTAGGTTGCTCTAGTTCCTCTTCGGAGGCCTCCTCCAGCCAGTGATCTTCAAAAGGTTCTCTACGGCCTTCACAGATATTATGAAGGACGCAACAAGCGGTGACCAGGATCGGTAAGAAGGAGAGGTCCACGTGGCTGCTCTTCAACAGGCAACGCCAACGGCTCTTGAGGCGCCCGAAGGCTATCTGAGTCAAGGTCAGGGCAGATGTAAAGCGCCGGTTCAGCTCCACGTCGGCCGCTGTTGATTCTTTGGTGAGGGGCGTCATAAGCCACGGGAGGAGGGGGTAAGAACGTGACCCCAACAAATGGATGGGTACCTCAACACCGTTCACGTTCTTGGCGGTGTTGGGGAACAGAGTTCCTTCTGTGCCGTGCTCGTAAAGCTCCGAGGCCACCAAAACCTGAGAATCTGATAAGCTACCGGGGCAGCCGACGTTCAAGTCCCAAAAGCAGAAGTCAGGGTCCACCACTGCTTGGAGGACCACGGAACGCCAACCTTTGGTGTTGTAGAACTGGCCCGTAGAGTCGTTAGAGGGACCTATGGCTACATGTAGGGTCCCAACCACTCCGGCCACCTGCGCTAGGCCATAGCGATGTTCGAACCCCTTAAGTGTCTCTTGAAGAATATCTCCTTGGGGGACGGAAACTAATTTAGGGGCAAGGATGGACGCCACCGCTTCACACACGTCGCGGATGACCCTATCTATGGTGGAACAAGAGAGCCCGAAGATCTCCTCCATCGTCTGGAAATCGCAGGAGGACCCTAGGTGCCACAGCGCCACCGCCAGCCGCACCTCCACCGGGATGGCTTGGCGCATGCCGGCGTCCATCCTGCGAACGACGGGCTGCAGCTGGTTACACAGGAAGTTGAAGGTCGGTTTGGTCATACGGAAGCTCTCCATCCAGTCGAAGCGCGAGAAGGCCTTTTCGATGGCGGTATTCCAAACCCGAGACTCCTGGCCTTCCCCGGAGGGCGTCCCTTCCGCGGATAACAGTCTGGACGCCCACATCGCGGCGAAGCGGAGACGCTCCCGAGCTTTAGAGCGGCGGAAAAGGAAATGTCGCCTCCGGCGCTCCAAGTCCCTCAGTCGCCGTTCCTTCTTTAGGCGGACGTAGTAGAGCGAACAGAGGGCGACCGTTCCCGCGCACAGTTCAGACAGGGGCGGGGAAACGCTATGTGGAGCTGTCCTATCAGAGTCGCCCCCGGCGGGAGGCCGATTCCCTTCCGCTCCTTGGTTTTGGAGGACAGAGGGGTCCTGGTGGTGGACGTTGTTGGTACCCCCGGGTGGGGTATTGGCCGGTACGCCTCTCATACCCTCCCCCAATGGAGGGTTTGTTGACGTTTCCGGTACCCAACCCCCACCCCGCAATACCCTGGCTTTCCGTCAGGTTTTCTCCATGACGTTCTCCCCTCAATCCACATAGTTCAC
>CM055118.1:380086343-380331338 GCA_029206835.1 Rana muscosa
GGCTGAAATGGATGAAGTAAAAGCAGGGAGATTCTTGCACTGCAGGTCCTCGGGTACAACTTTCCCTCCAGAAAAACATATACAGTGGGTACGGAAAGTATTCAGACCCCCTTACATTTTTCACTCTTTGTTATATCGCAGCCATTTGGTAAAATCATTTAAGTTCATTTTTCCCCTCATTAATGTACACACAGCACCCCATATTGACAGAAAAAACACAGAATTGTTGACATTTTTTGCAGATTTATTAAAAAATAAAAACTGAAATATCACATGGTCCTAAGTATTCAGACCCTTTGCTCAGTATTTAGTATTTGCACCCTTTTGATGAGTCTTTTTGGGAAAGATGCAACAAGTTTTTCACACCTGGATTTGGGGATCCTCTCCCATTCCTCCTTACAGATCCTCTCCAGTTCTGTCAGGTTGGATGGTAAACGTTGGTGGACGGACATTTTTAGGTCTCTCCAGAGATGCTCAGTTGGGTTTAAGTCAGGGCTCTGGCTGGGCCATTAGAGAACCGTCACGGAGTTGTTGTGAAGCCGCTCCTTCGTTATTTTAGCTGTGTGCTTAGGGTCATTGTCTTGTTGGAAGGTAAACCTTCGGCCCAGTCTGAGGTCCTGAGCACTCTGGAGAAGGTTTTCCTCCAGGATATCCCTGTACTTGGCCGCATTCATCTTTCCCTCGATTGCCACCAGTCGTCCTGTCCCTGCAGCTGAAAAACACCCCACAGCATGATGCTGCCACCACCATGCTTCACGGTTGGGACTGTACTGGACAGGTGATGAGCAGTGCCTGGTTTTCTCCACACATACCGCTTAGAATTAAGGCAAAAAAGTTCTATCTTGGTCTCATCAGACCAGAGAATCTTATTTCTCACCATCTTGGAGTCCTTCAGGTGTTTTTTTTAGCAAACTCCATGCGGCTTTCATGTGTCTTGCACTGAGGAGAGGCTTCCGTCGGGCCACTCTGCCATAAAGCCCCGACTGGTGGAGGGCTGCAGTGATGGGTGACTTTCTACAACTTTCTCCCGACTGCATCTCTGGAGCTCAGCCACAGTGATCTTTGGGTTCTTCTTTACCTCTCTCACCAAGGCTCTTCTCCCCCGATAGCTCAGTTTGGCCAGACGGCCAGATCTAGGAAAGGTTCTGGTCGTCCCAAACGTCTTCCATTTAAGGATTATGGAGGCCACTGTGCTCTTAGGAACCTTAAGTGCAGCAGAATTTTTTTATTTTTTTTTTGTAACCTTGGCCAGATCTGTGCCTTGCCACAATTCTGTCTCTGAGCTCTTCAGGCAGTTCCTTTGACCTCATGATTCTCATTTGCTCTGACATGCACTGTGAGCTGTAAGGTCTTCTATAGACAGGTGTGTGGCTTTCCTAATCAAGTCCAATCAGTATAATCAAACACAGCTGGACTCAAATGAAGGTGTAGAACCATCTCAAGGATGATCAGAAGAAATGGACAGCACCTGAGTTATATATTTATATATATCAGTGTCGCAGCAAAGGGTCTGAATACTTAGGAGCATGTGATGTTTCAGTTTTTGTTTTTTAATAAATCTGCAAAAAATGTCAACAATTCTGTGTTTTTCTGTCAACATGGGGTGCTGTGTGTACATTATGGGGGGCTGTGTGTACAATAATGAGGAAAAAATATGAACTTAAATGATTTTAGCAAATGGCTGTGTAACGGCACCCCAAATACGAAAGGGGGTAACGCCGTTTAGATCCCTTCCTTCTCCTGGACACAAATTCCCTGTCGATCCTCCACAGCCAGACGACCACTTCCCATAGGAATTAATCCTTCTGAAAGAACGAGACGCACTCTGTATCTTCCTAGCATCGAATATATTTATTGAGAAAAACATTGTAACTTTTATAACCATCCAATACTGCATTAGTTTAACACGAACAATGGTCCAGCTCCACCCACAACATAACAGACCCAATACACACAAGTATGCAGGTGATTCATCGACATCTCTTCAATTAACCCGTCTGCTGCTAGTTCCACAACCTATAATTATAGGCTTAATTCCCCCAAACCACAATGGACAATAGAATGTAAATCACCACAAACAATGAACTGGTCTTTTTAGAAGCTGGGATTAGCATTACACTAGGCAGACAGGTGATTGAGGCTGAACACCTCGGTATCTCTCAATTAACCTGTTGAGTTCAGAAACAGTAATTAGTCCTTTACAGATATCCTTGGGAATATGGTGGATAAATATTACAGACCCATTTTAGGTAGTCCAAGATATACCGTATTTATCCCCTTAAAATCAGGGTAAAATCGTGGGTGCGTGTTATACGCCGATACTCCGTCGAATTCCCCTGCTGAAAACGAGCGAGAGGAGCGAGCGGAGCCGAAGCCGAAGTACAATCGGCTTTACTCGGCTCCTCTCGCAGTCCCGCCCATCTCTGACTGCGCCGCTGACATAGAGAAAGCCGAGTGTACTTCGCCTAGTCTCGGCTCCTCTCGCAGTCCTGCCTGTGACTGTGAGCAGAGCCGAGTCTAGGCGAAGTACACTCGGCTTTCTCCGTCAGCGGCGCAGTCGGTGGAGATGGGCGGAACTGCGAGAGGAGCCGAGTCCAGCCGAAGTACACTCGGCCCCGCTCGCTCCTCTCCACAGAAATCGGCGCCAAATTTTAAAAACCGCCGGGACTGACACGATCGCAAAGGCACTGGGCACGGCTGCAGATGGACAGATGAACACTGGGCACGGCTGCAGATGGACAGATGGACACTGGGCACGGCTGCAGATGGACAGATGGACACTGGGCACGGCTGCAGATGGACAGATGGACACTGGGCACGGCTGCAGATGGACAGATGGACACTGGGCACGGCTGCAGATGGACAGATGGACACTGGGCAAGGCTACAGATGGACACTGGGCACGGCTGCAGATGGACAGATGAACACTGGGCACGGCTGCAGATGGACACTGGGCACGGCTGCAGATGGACAGATGGACACTGGGCAAGGCTACAGATGGACAGATGGACACTGGGCACGGCTGCAGATGGACAGATGAACACTGGGCACGGCTGCAGATGGACAGATGAACACTGGGCACGGCTGCAGATGGACAGATGGACACTGGGCACGGCTGCAGATGGACAGATGGACACTGGGCACGGCTGCAGATGGACAGATGGACACTGGGCACGGCTGCAGATGGACAGATGGACACTGGGCAAGGCTACAGATGGACACTGGGCACGGCTGCAGATGGACAGATGAACACTGGGCACGGCTGCAGATGGACAGATGGACACTGGGCAAGGCTACAGATGGACACTGGGCACGGCTGCAGATGGACAGATGGACACTGGGCAAGGCTGCAGATGGACACTGGGCAAGGCTGCATGCTGCATTTAAATGTAAGTTTTTTTTCCTTGAATTTCCCTGCTAAAAGTTTTTTTCCTTAAAATTCCCTCCTAAACTTGGGGTGCGTGTTATACGCCGGTGCGTGTTATACGCCGATAAAAACGGTATTCCTTAATGTCCATTATTTACCTGGCTCACCCTGTGTCCAAAGTGACCCTCCTGTCACAGGCTGCAATATAACAAAGAGTGAGAAATGTAAGGGGGTCTGAATACTTTCCGTACCCACTGTAAATTGTAGCGCTAAACATATAAAATCACACCAAGTAATATGAAGACCGTGCTGAACAATGTGATTGCAATAATCGGTGAATAAATGTTTGTAAGAAAAAAACATAAAAGTCTCTGAAATGGTAAATAATGGGGAAAAAAAAAAGGTCAATATAAATGGAAGTGTTTGGTGCTCCCACAATCTTCAATGAAAGAAGTGAAGTAAACTGAAGATGGCCACCACCGATCTAGAAGAGGCTTACTGGAAACCGTGAACCCTAAAGAACATGCGTTCAAAGGGTCAACTGGGCATGGCATAAACCGCTGTAGAAGCTGGATACTCTGTTGTAGTTCCCACCAAACCAATGCCGGAGGGTATGCTGATGCTGGGTACTTATGGGTAATAACCCAAGTGATGCCAGGAATGGAACCAGATGGGGTATGAAAAGGAAAAGAGAAGGGCACATAGCGTCATACTGTATAGCAAATACATTTATTGTAGGTAGGAACCCTTCCATTGGAAGATAAAAACAGCGCTTGTCAAATTAAAAGGGCAACAGTGGAGTCACTGACGCGTTTCGCAAGAGTTCCACCCCAGACGATGCACTTTTGCGAAACGCGTTGGGAGACTCCACTGTTGCCCTTTTAACCACTTAAGGACCAGCCACTGTATGTGTATGTATGTGTGTGTGTGTGTGTGTGTGTGTATATATACACACACACACACACACACACACACACACACACGCAGAATGGCTCGTACAGGCAAAATCACGTACCTGTACGGCCCATTTAAGTGCCCGGCGGTGCGCTTGCGCCCCCCCCCCCCCCCCCCCGCCTTTCCCGTGAGTCGGACCGCGGGTCCCGCGGACTCGATCGCTGCGGGTATCCCCGCGATCGTCTCACGGGGGCATGGAGCGGGGAGATGTTAGTGTAAACACAGCATCTCCCCGCTCCTCTACTGACAATGTCACCGATCTCTGCTCTGTGTAATCAGAGCGGAGATCGGTCACGTGTCACTCGTAGCCACGCCTCCCCTAGGCACACTTAACCCGTCCCTCTGCCGGTCTCACCTGGCAGAGGGAGGGTCCGGGACTCCTTCGGCTGTCACTCTCTGGCTCCACCCTTCTGCCATTCCTGATTAGCTGTCTGGGGGGGGGCAGGCAATCTGCGCCGCTGAACAAGGAATCTCAGGAAGTTCTCACAGCGAGGAGAGCGGCGGGGCGGGCAGTGTGAGATGATGCTCCCCCCGACACTGAGACAGAACACTGGCTTTGAGGGCGGAAGAGCGGTGATGCAGGGGGCGGAGAGAGATGATATCTCCTGCTTGCCCGCCTGCTCGCTTCTTCCATCCATCCAGCGCTCTCAAGCCAGCAGCCCAGCATGTCTCTTGACGGCCACCTGCGGCCCGGCTACAGAAGGGCCACGGACTGGTAGTGGGCCGGGGACCGGGGGTTGACGACCCCTGCCTCAGATGGTCTCACACTGCAGATATTTGGCTGAGGATACAGAATAGGCATACCTAGGCACAGGAAGTGAGAGGCGCTGCTCTGATATCAGGAGGGCCTAGGCCCAGGAAGTGCACTGTCAGGGCGGCCTAGGCCTGGGAAGAACACTGGTATTAGAAGGGCCTAGGTACAGGAAGTGTGCTGATATTAGAATGGCCCAGGCACAGGAAGTGCACTGATATCAGGAGGTGCACCGATATCATCAGGGCGGCCCAGGAAGTGCACTGGTATCGGGAGGGCCCAGGCCCAGGAAGTGCACTGGTATCGGGAGGGCCCAGGCCCAGGCAGTGCACTGGTTTTGGGAGGGCCCAGGCACAGACAGTGACCCCCTGTCAGGGGTGTCTGGGACATAATGAACTTTTCTGGGCATTCTCTATAATCTAGACTGTAAGGTTTAAAGTGAGTGTAGCTCAAACTGTGCGCCCCTCCCCCCTCATCAGTGCTGTGACCCCCCCTCCGTAATCCTTCCAGTTCGTCCTCCATGGACCGTCTGCCTCTCTTTCAGCCTGTGTTCCTCTGTCGCCCAGTAAAGGTCCCACAGATCATCAAACTACTGAAATCCGGCACCGCCGAGGGGCTGAGCTTCCACTCCGTCCTCCTGGAACTGCTGGCACTGACCGGAACCATGGTGTACAGCATCACCTACAGCTTCCCCTTCAGGTAAGACCCCTCCCCCACTGCGGGGGGGGGTATTGCTTTATTGGTGGGATCCTCGTTTCATGGGAAGTCAGAAGCACCCGGGCAATCCTGAGATCCCAGAGGGTTCCTCTGCTGCTCCCTGTGTGTGATACATTGTGACATGGACTTGCACTTTCCTTCTCTGCCCTAGTGCCTGGGGGGAGGTCCTCTTCCTCCTCCTCCAGACTCTGATCATCGGATTCCTCATCCAGCACCTGGGGAGCCGCACAAACCTAGGTACAGTCCCTGACACTCGCCTCTACCCTCTCCTCTCTGTCTTCTGACACTCTCGCCCCTGCTCTCCTCTCCTCTCTTCTGGCACTCTCGCCCCTGCTCTCCTCTCCTCTCTTCTGGCACTCTCGCCCCTGCTCTCCTCTCCTCTCTTCTGGCACTCTCGCCCCTGCTCTCCTCTCCTCTCTTCTGGCACTCTCGCCCCTGCTCTCCTCTCCTCTCTTCTGGCACTCTCGCCCCTGCTCTCCTCTCCTCTCTTCTGGCACTCTCGCCCCTGCTCTCCTCTCCTCTCTTCTGGCACTCTCGCCCCTGCTCTCCTCTCCTCTCTTCTGGCACTCTCGCCCCTGCTCCCCTCTCCTCTCCTCTCTTCTGGCACTCTCGCCCCTGCTCCCCTCTTCTTCTCCTCTCTTCTGACACTCTTGCCCCTGCTCCCCTCTTCTTCTCCTCTCTCCTGACACTCTTGCCCCTGCTCCCCTCTTCTTCTCCTCTCTCCTGACACTCTCGCCCCTGCTCCCCTCTTCTTCTCTCTTCTGACACTCACCCCTGCTCTCTCTCTCTCCTCCTCCAGGAATTCTGTTCCTTGGTATATACTTTTCCATAGTGGCAGTCCTCCTGTCTCCGGTCGTCCCAATGGCTGTGGTCACAATGCTCCAGGCCGCCAATGTTCCGGCGATCATTATAAGTAGGGTGAGTGTTTTAACCTTCTTTTTTTTTTTTTAAAGTTCATCTCTTGTGTCCCCTTAAAAATCTGCAGTGTGGGAGGAGCCACCAACCGAATTGTTGGTAACGCCCACTTTTCTCTTATAGCTTATCCAAGCGATGACCAACTACAAGAACGGTCACACGGGTCAGTTATCGGCTGTCACAGTAGCACTTTTATTCCTCGGGTCTCTGGCTCGAATATTCACCTCCATCCAGGTAAGAGAATCATTGTCATGGTGTGGCGGGAGGTGTACCGGGCTGTGTATTGTAGATGTGTGGCGGGAGGTGTACCGGGCTGTGTATTGTAGATGTGTGGCGGGAGGTGTGCCGGGCTGTGTATTGTAGATGTGTGGCGGGAGGTGTGCCGGGCTGTGTATTGTAGATGTGTGGCGGGAGGTGTGCCGGGCTGTGTAAGGTGGATTTGTCTTGGTGTACAGGGCTGTGTATTGTAGACGTTTCGTGGTGTGGCTGGCTGTGTATTGTAGATGTGTGGCGGGAGATGTACCGGGCTGTGTATTGTAGATGTGTGGCGGGAGGTGTGCCGGGCTGTGTATTGTAGATGTGTGGCGGGAGGTGTGCCGGGCTGTGTAAGGTGGATTTGTCTTGGTGTACAGGGCTGTGTATTGTAGACGTTTCGTGGTGTGGCTGGCTGTGTATTGTAGATGTGTGGCGGGAGATGTACCGGGCTGTGTATTGTAGATGTGTGGCGGGAGGTGTGCCGGGCTGTGTATTGTAGATGTGTGGCGGGAGGTGTGCCGGGCTGTGTATTGTAGATGTGTGGCGGGAGGTGTGCCGGGCTGTGTATTGTAGACATGCCGGGCTGTGTAAGGTGGATTTGTCATGGTGTACAGGGCTGTGTATTGTAGACGTTTCATGGTGTGGCTGGCTGTGTATTGTAGATGTGTGGCGGGAGATGTACCGGGCTGTGTATTGTAGATGTGTGGCGGGAGGTGTGCCGGGCTGTGTATTGTAGATGTGTGGCGGGAGATGTACCGGGCTGTGTATTGTAGATGTGTGGCGGGAGGTGTGCCGGGCTGTGTATTGTAGACATGCCGGGCTGTGTAAGGTGGATTTGTCATGGTGTACAGGGCTGTGTATTGTAGACGTTTCATGGTGTGGCTGGCTGTGTATTGTAGATGTGTGGCGGGAGATGTACCGGGCTGTGTATTGTAGATGTGTGGCGGGAGGTGTGCCGGGCTGTGTATTGTAGATGTGTGGCGGGAGATGTACCGGGCTGTGTATTGTAGATGTGTGGCGGGAGGTGTGCCGGGCTGTGTATTGTAGACATGCCGGGCTGTGTAAGGTGGATTTGTCATGGTGTACAGGGCTGTGTATTGTAGACGTTTCGTGGTGTGGCTGGCTGTGTATTGTAGATGTGTGCCGGGCTGTGTATTGTAGATGTGTGGCGGGAGATGTACCGGGCTGTGTATTGTAGATGTGTGGCGGGAGGTGTGCCGGGCTGTGTAAGGTGGATTTGTCATGGTGTACAGGGCTGTGTATTGTAGACGTGTCGTGGTGTGGCTGGCTGTGTATTGTAGATGTGTGGCGGGAGGTGTGCCGGGCTGTGTATTGTAGATGTGTGGCGGGAGATGTACCGGGCTGTGTATTGTAGATGTGTGGCGGGAGGTGTGCCGGGCTGTGTATTGTAGATGTGTGGCGGGAGGTGTGCCGGGCTGTGTATTGTAGATGTGTGGCGGGAGATGTACCGGGCTGTGTATTGTAGATGTGTGGCGGGAGGTGTGCCGGGCTGTGTAAGGTGGATTTGTCATGGTGTACAGGGCTGTGTATTGTAGACGTGTCGTGGTGTGGCTGGCTGTGTATTGTAGATGTGTGGCGGGAGATGTACCGGGCTGTGTATTGTAGATGTGTGGCGGGAGGTGTGCCGGGCTGTGTAAGGTGGATTTGTCATGGTGTACAGGGCTGTGTATTGTAGACGTGTCGTGGTGTGGCTGGCTGTGTATTGTAGATGTGTGGCGGGAGATGTACCGGGCTGTGTATTGTAGATGTGTCATGGTGTGCCGGGCTGTGTATTGTAGATGTGTGGCGGGAGATGTACCGGGCTGTGTATTGTAGATGTGTGGCGGGAGGTGTGCCGGGCTGTGTATTGTAGATGTGTGGCGGGAGGTGTGCCGGGCTGTGTATTGTAGATGTGTGGCGGGAGATGTACCGGGCTGTGTATTGTAGATGTGTGGCGGGAGGTGTGCCGGGCTGTGTAAGGTGGATTTGTCATGGTGTACAGGGCTGTGTATTGTAGACGTGTCGTGGTGTGGCTGGCTGTGTATTGTAGATGTGTGGCGGGAGATGTACCGGGCTGTGTATTGTAGATGTGTCATGGTGTGCCGGGCTGTGTATTGTAGACAGGTCCATGGTGTGGCGGGAGGTGTACCGGGCGGGATGTTCACCGCCTCTCTCATATCCTCTTTTCATTGTTTTCAGGAGACCGGAGACAATCTGATGGCTTTAACCTACGTGGTCTCCTCCTCCTGTAACGGGCTGATTTTCACACAGCTGCTCTATTACTGGAACGTCAGCTCGGCCGAAGAGAAGAAGAAAAAGAGGAAGTGAAGGGGATGAGAGAGACTTCCGTAATCATTCCACTCCTAAAAATCCCGCCCCCTCACACGCCTACTGATTTCCCACCAATCATAGCTGGAATCATGGAATAAATCGCTCTGTTTTTATATCTGCGGCTCAGTCTCTGTTTTTTTTTTTTTTTTTTCTGTTTGCCGTGATTTGTGTTTGGCTGCAATGCAGATGTCACTTTACCTTTTTTAAACAAGCTTTTAGTAGGCTTAAAGCGGAGCCCCTCATCTTTGCTGCACAGCGGGTCCCCAACTCTTTTCCTTATTCCTGTACATATAAAAATAAAACGCTTAAGGTAAGCATTGGGTTCAACTCCGTAAACATGCATAATAACAAATGTAAAATCATCATACAAAGCCATCAACTGTGAATGAAATTCGTATATAAAAGAGCAACATGCAAAATGTAAACGGAGATTACAATAAACCGCCCTGACGACGTCATTTCCCGACGAATCGCGTAGGAAATGGGCAACGACGTGACGTCATTACATAACTGTGCCTTGTATTTAAAAATTACAATGCACTTACATTACATATCACCATAAGCGCATACTATTAAAATCCTACGATCCAGCAAAGCAGGCAGATTCTTTCATGCCAGACTTCCACCCGGCACTACGCGTGGAAGTCCAGCGTGAGAAGCTCTGTCTGCTTTGCTGGATCGTAGGATTTTAATAGTATGTGCATATGGTTATTTAAGTGCAATGTAATTTTAAATAAAGACACCGTATTGTGATGATGTCACGTTGTTGCCGTGCCCTGCGCGTTTCGTCTGGGAAAATATGACGTTGAGTGGTTTATTGTGATCTTTGTTTTTTATTTTGCATGTTGCTCCTTTTTTATATATGAATTTCATTCACTATTTTATTGATGGGTTTTGTATGATGATTTTTACATTTATTAGGGATTTAAATGGTGTATTGTATGTTTACCGAGTTGAATTTAGCACTTGTGTTTTTATTTTTTTATATATATATATATATATATATATATATATATATATATATATATATATATATATATATATCTCAATTTAGTATTTGGTGGCAGCTTTATTTTCACTTCAGGTTTTGTTTACTCCAGCGTGGATTATCCCACCAACGATTTGGGGGCCAATCTCACCTGAGGGCCACTATCACGCCAATGATTTTGGGGCTATTCTACCCTGAGGGTCACTATCCCACCAACACCAATGATTTGGGGGTTGTTCTCCTCTGAGTGACACCATCACCAATTATTTGTGGGCTATTCTCCCCTGAGGGCCACTAACACCAATGAGTTGGGGGCTATTCTTCCCTGAGGGACACAAGTACACCAATGATTTGGGAGCCATTCTCCCATAGGGCAACTATCCGCTGACACCAATGATTTGGCAAGCTATTCTTCCCTGGGGTTTACCATCCCACTCACACTAATGATTTAAATGGCTAATCTTTCCTGAAGGCCACTATTCCACTGAAACCAATGATTTTGGGGCCACTATCCCACCGACACCAATGGTTTGAGGGGCTAGTTTACCCTGGGGTTTACTATCCCACCGACACCAAGGATTTTGGAAGCTATTCTTTCATTGGGTTCATTATCCCACTGATCTCATGATTTGGGGGCTATTCTTCCCTGGGGGCAGCTGTCCCACCAACACCAATGATTTGGGGGGGCCATTCTCCCCTGAGGGCCACTATCCCACAAACGCCAATGATTTGAGAGGCTATTCTCCCTTGAGGTTCACTAACACCAATGATTTGGAAAGCCATTCTATCATTGGGCCAATATCCCACTGACACCAATGATTTGAGGGGCTATTCTGCCCCGATGGCCACCGTTCTGCCTCCAGCAGGATATTAAAGAGGAACTGCAGTCTGCTCACATAATCTGTAATAAAAACATCTTTGCCATTCTGAAGCTTCCCTCCAGCCACTTTGCATATTTTATATAGACTGTGATTCTGTACTTGCCAAATATGCTGCAGATATCTCCCTCCCACTGAGTCTGGCTTCAGCCATTTTAACTGTGGGCAGCTGAAGCTGCTGCCTGTTCACTTCCTGGATTTACACAGAGGCACACCTGCAGCTCTTATTGGCCCTCTTATGACTCATCCTCCGTTCCTGGCAAACTCTCCGAGAGAGCTGTGCACGATGTCATAAGCCTAGGCTAATGACCAGGCAAGAAAAAGGAAGTGGGCTGTATAAGGGATTTACTGGCAGAAATAAAAAAATTTACTATCCAAAGTTAAAACAACAACAAGGGCAGAAGATTTAATAGATGGAAAGATGAAAAAAAATGACTGAAGGTCCTCCTTTTTTTTTTTTTTTTTTTTTTTTATCAGATATTCTTTATTTTCTTTTTCCACATATTAAAACATACATACATCAATATTTTCAGTGTAGCGCAATAAGGTCCACTTTAAGTTGCTTTGCCTGCAATATAAGATTTGACCACAAGATGGAGCCAGTGGTAAATTTACAGTTTTTGCCTAACTTTAAAGCAGAACTCCGGGCAAAAACTTTTTCTTTTTGCTAATTTCCTTTCTTCACTGAATATACCATTCATCTTCTTAGCTCAGTAGTTTACCTTACAGTAGCCTCACATAAAACCGTTACTTTAAATATTAAAATAAGAAGAAGAGAAAGTTGGCGTAAAAGTAGGCACGCTATCTGAGTCCCGGCAGCTCAGGAAAATGGGACAAACGAATAAAAAATGTCCATGGAAAATTCATAAAATTCCATATGGGACCCACACTAGTAGCAGCTTTGTAAAGAAGCAAGAAGGCAGCTCTAGAGGAGGACACTGGAAGGGAACACAAGCGCCTACGAACAGGGCCGGTGCTATCGCTAGGCAGCCACCTAGGGCGCCCGGCCACTGGTGTTCCTACTCTCTTCTCTCTGCAGCAAGCAACGAAGTCTCAGCATCAGCAGGCAACCGCCGCTCTGTTCGCACATAGTGTCAGAGGCGCAGTGGAGGACTGTGTCTGTGTCCCGACTCCTGAATGGAAGCAAGCAAACATTCATTGATGGGCACTGGTGAGGCTGCATTTGATGGGCGCTGGTGAGGCTGCATTGATGGGCACTGGTGAGGCTGAATTTGATGGGCGCTGGTGAGGCTGCAGTTGATGGGCGCTGGTGAGGCTGCATTGATAGGCGCTGGAGAGGCTGCATTTGATGGGCACTGGTGAGGCTGAATTTGATGGGCGCTGGTGAGGCTGCATTTGATGGGCGCTGGAAAGGCTGCATTTGATGGGCGCTGGTGAGGCTGCATTTGATGGGCACTGGTGAGGCTGCATTTGATGGGCGCTGGTGAGGCTGCATTTGATGGGCGCTGGTGAGGCTGCATTGATGGGTGCTGGTGAGGCTGAATTTGATGGGCGCTGGTGAGGCTGCATTTGATGGGCGCTGGTGAGGCTGCATTTGATGGGCACTGGTGAGGCTGCATTTGATGGGCACTTAATTGAAAAAGTGGGGTACACATGGGCAGGACAAATAGGGTGGAGGAAGGTGGGAGGCGGCAAAATGAGGTTTCGCCTAGAGCTGCACGAATAATCGTATGAGAATCGCAATCTCGATTCACCCCCCCCCCCCCCCCCCGCGATCTCGATCCTGGATTACCGCGATTTTTAGTATTAGGCAGATAAACAGGGACGGATCGGCACACACGTGATCCGCTGCGCGCCGCGGGATGGCAGAGCGGTAAAACACACATTGAAACTGTCTCCGCTCTGCTCCCACACAGCCCCGCCTCCTCCTAACCCCACGCTGTGATAGACAGAATGCGGGTCCAATGCTGGGATGTGTTCTGTCTATCACAGAGCGGGGTTAGGAGGAGGCGGGGCTGTGTGCGAGCAGAGCGGAGACAGTTACAACATACGGGCGGTGAGTTGCTTTCTAGCAGAAAATGCGTGCTATCGTCCGTCCTCCCCTCTCCCCCCCCCCCCCACATACCACACTTGGCTGGCTCTGTCTTCGGGACTCCCCCCCTCCCCCCGGCCGTCGAGTCTGTCTCCTTGTCCCTGCCGCCTATGTACACAGTGAGAGGGGAGAGCTGTGCTCTTCCCATCTCGGCTGTGACAGGAGTTCTAGCACAGTGCTAATGCTAGAACTCCTGTTTTAAAGGTGACAGGGTCAATAAAAAGAACCTGTCTCCTCCAATTGCTATCACACAGGGAATGTTTTTCTCCTGTGTGATAACTTTATTGCTAAGTGAAAAAAAAAATGATAAAAAAAAAAAAAAGGAAGAAATAATAATTAAATTAATAAAATAAAAAAGTAATTAAAAAGTAAAGAATACAAAAAATAATATTAAAAATAAGAAAATTATGCAAAAAAAAAAAAAAAGTAAACGACAAGCTACGCCCTGGGAGTGGACTTAAAATACCGGCAACCACTGTCCCTTATAATATATTATGAATATTATCACAGTCAGCTACCCCAGACTCTGGGGTAGCTGACTGTGGTATTATTCATAATATGGGTAGCTGACAGACTGAGGTAATAATATTTATAATATATTATAAAAGGGGACAGTGGTTGCCGGTATTTGAAGTCCACTTGTCTACAGCTGAATTTTTTTTTTTTTTAATTGACCTTTTTAAAGAATCGTGAGAGAATTGTGATCTTTGTTCTAATCGCGATTCTCATTTTTCCCAGAATCGTGCAGCTCTAGTTTCGCCTAGGCCAGTGATGGAGAACCTTGGCACCCCAGATGTTTTGGAACTACATTTCCCATGATGTTCATGCACTCTGCAGTGTAGGTGAGCATCATGGGAAATGTAGTTCCAAAACATCTGGGGTGCCAATGTTCGCCATCACTGGCCTAGGGTGTCAAAAATCCTTGCACCAGCCCTGCCCACGAAGTGTAGCTTTAAGAAACTGTAGTAGGTTTTAAAAGGAGTATTACAAAGGTGATAAAAATATCAAACAAATATAGTGAGGCTGCACATCTGGTCCTCTGCATCATCTGTGACTGGGGAACACATGTCCGCTGGTGAAGGGTAAACCGAACCAGGCTTGGGGGGCCGCGGTCTGGTGTGCCGGTGGCTTCTGGATCTCCTGGAACGTACAGCGGGGGCTGGTGAGACTTCCCGGAAATGACGCGAGGAGATCGGCGACGTGTTTGCTTAGAAGGAGCACGGCCTGAAGAAGGAACGCATGCTCCGCAAACACGTCGCCGATCTCCTCGCGTCATATCCGGGAAGTCACACCAGCCCCCGCTGTACGTTCCACGAGATCGGGAAGTGCCGGTATCCACCGGTTTTCTGTCAATTTCTCCAACCCATCAGAAACTCCAACCGCTTAACTTCCGGTTTATTTAAAACCAGCAGTAATTGGAGTTTTTGACGAATTGGTGGTTTGACACAACACTGGCAACCGAATAGAGTCCGGTGCAGGATATTATGAGCGGAGATACTTATGCCCGCGTACACACGGTCGGAATTTCCGACAAACAAATGTTCGATGTGAGCTTGTTGTCGGAAAATCCGACCGTGTGTAGGCTCCATCGGACATTTGCAGTCGGAATTTCCGACAACAAATGTTTGAGACCTGGTTCTCAATTTTTCTGACAGCAATAGTTGTTCTCGGAAATTCCGACTGTGTGTACACAATTCCGACGCACAAAAATTCTACGCATGCTCTGAATCATTGTACTTCATTGTTCTCAGCTCGTCGTAGTGTTGTACGTCTCCCCATTTGTCAGCTTCATTTTTTATTGCCCCCCAGGGCAGGGCCCCACTTTGAAAGCCTCATTTAGTACTGTACTGTCCCCAGCCCCAGTGCCCCAACTTGTCACCTGACCTGCTCCAATCTGGTTCTATTTGCTCACCTTCTAATCTGGACTGGTCTGGTGTGATGGGCGGTTGAGCGCCAGTCTTTGTTCCCTGGTCCAGGGTGGGGAGCCCCCCCCCTCAGGCAGTCGGGCGGCTCGGGCCGCGGGCGGCAGGAGGAGAAGTCGGGCAATGCGCTGCGGGAGTCGAGACGGGCAGTCAAACCGTGGATCTAAGCCCAGCACTACAGACTGGCGCCGCCTGCCGGGAGGTCACTAAAGCCTGGAGGGGTCAGGAAGTGCTGCTGCTGCGGTCGGAGAAGGAGATGAGGTGGGTGGACTGGGAGCGCAGGGTAAAGGCCTTGCTCCTCTCCGTCTCGCTCTGAGACTCTGCGAATGTGACGTCGCTAGACGCCAGGTGGGGCGACCCTAGCAACCAGTTTGGCAATTGTCTATTAGTGTGGATATGTGTCCTCATTTCATTCCGGGACACTGTATTGTCCCGGAATGAAGGTGCCCGGGACACGGGACACAAAAGCGAATTGCGGGACAATCCCAGGCATCATTGACCCTCTTATACTGGATATGAACCATTGGCAGATGATAAGTTGGAACTTTATGACCCCAACAGGGTGATTACACCTCATCTGTTAGGTACACCTTGGGATTTTAAGAGTAGAAGTCTCCAACCTCGTTCTGATTATGGACAACGCCGTCCCCATCGCAAGGTTTTGAGCAGAGATATAGGTCATCGTTTTTTTTTTCCCCAGGACTGCTCAAGGCAGAAAAAGAGGAATAGAGCTAAGAGAGGCGAGTTAGATATAAAAAGAAGGCGGGTGTAACTAATACTGGTATCTTCAACGTGTCTAAAGTTGAGTTATCTAGAGAGGAAGAATCTGTATTGAATTGAGGTTTGAAATTTGCTCCCCCCTAAGCAAGCTTAAAGAGGAGTTCCAGCCTTTTTTTATGTTTATTAAAAGTCAGCAGCTACAAAAAGTGTAGCTTCTGGCTTTTAATAAACATACACTTACCTGCTCCACTGTCGAGCGACGCGCCGCCTGGAGCTCCGCTCCTCTCCCCCCTCCTCCGCCGGCGCGTCCATTCACAGTGTGGGCACCCGGCCGTGACAGCTTTCAGCTTCACGGCCGGGCACTCACTGCGCATGCGCGAACGGCGCAGCGCTCTGTGAGTGGACAGGCGATCGCCTGGGACCTGTCACGTCCCAGGTGATCGCCTACAGGGAGGAGCCGCCACAAGGCGATATGACGTATCGCCTAGGCGGCTCCAGGGCGGAAGGAGGAAGTGGGACAGGAAGTCCCACTCCTACTGAAGCCCCCACTCCCCCCCCCAAAAAAAATTACATGCCAAATGTGGCATGTAAGGGGGCGAGGAGTGGAATAAAAAAAGTAAAAAAATTGGGTGGAACTCCGCTTTAAGGCGGAGTTCCACCCAAAAGTAGAACTTCTGCTTATTCGTCTCCCCCCCCCCCCCCTCCACATTTGCCACCTTTCAGGGGGGGAACGGGGACCTGTTTTTGACAGGTCCCTTTCCCCACTTCCGGGAGACCGGGCCGCGGCGAAGTACGTCAGCAGCTCGGCCCCCCTCCTCCTTCCCCTTCTGTGAGAGAGCGCAGCGCGCATGCTCAAAAAGAGAAAAGGGGAACACCCCAAGGTGGACTTCAGGGGTGTAAAAAGTTGCTACTTAGTACAGTAGTGGGTATGGACTGAAACTAGAGGAAAAGATTAAATAATTTATTATAATCAAAAATGCTCAAAAAAGTTCCAAAATGCATTAAAATTACAGAGGTAGCTACATACACAGCCTACTGATAATCACCAGGATGGTGATCTCAGTATGGGGGGGGGGGGGGGGGGAGTGGTCAAACAAAACAAAGGGGACTAACACACATGACAATTAACAAATAAGGGAACACACAACACAGAAGGTCCGGACGTCGGCACAGAATTCGGAGTGAAGCTGAGTAACGCTAGGTAAAAATCTAAATTAATTGGGAAATCCCAAATGAAAGGTTAAGCGTATCCAGCTTCACTGCGGATTACCCCGGGGTGATACCAACAAGCAAAAAATCAATCCTAACATCTATGCAGTGGTCCCAAAATTGTTCAGTATTCAAAAAGATGATGACCAAAAATTGTCAAATGCAAGGGACTATACAGAGCAAAGGTATCTGGATTCATCCACCAAGAACTAGGGAGCAGTTTTACAGTGGTCCATAGATAGTATTGGTTATCACATGTTTCCTTCCCACTAATTGGAAAACTTGAGGTCTGGTTGTTTGGAATATATTATTGATATTCTTGGTTGGACCTTTAATTGTCCATTGATCATGGGGCGGCTAAAGATTTTGAATCTAGGTATAACTGATTAAGCCGCCAACTGCTGTATCTATAGGTGATGCAAAGTCAATAATCAACAAATCATTCCTTGGATCGAATTCTACAGTGATTGGATTGATTCAGCCCAGCAGCTATGTGTAATAGTGGCCAGTGGAGCCCGTTTCATACGTTACCATCCCGGGAGTGTACTTGCGTTGTAGCGGGCACCTGTAGTGTTGCAGCGCTTTCCGGCAGAGTAGCTGAATGGCTCAAGTTGGCTCTGTTCATTAACATCCGTGATGAACTTCTTGCTGCAATATTACAAGATCGTCCTCCGCTCACCGTGATGGATCGTGTGCTTGCGGCGTCAGCGACTACGGAGGTAACCACCTCTACGTTATGGACGCCGCTCTCAGCTCCACGGCTGTGCTGGGCGGGGGTTGCGTTGCCGACGTCACGTGACCGCAGTAGGGACCCGGCCGTGAAGCCGAAAGTCTACTAGGGTTGCCACCTGTCCAGGATTCACCCAGACAGTTCGGATTTGGAGTCATGCGTCCGGGTTTCAGACTGCCTGCAACCCGGACACATTATTTAGACTGGACTATGGCTTCCCAGCAGGGTTGCTGGCTCCAGTTGTCTAAGCTGAGAGTGTCTGTTACACTCTCTTTCATGCTGCCCAAAGCCAGCACTAATAATACCCCCCCCCCCCGCCCCACACACAGACAGGAGAGGAGAGAGGGTTCAATCTGCACCTCTTCCTCCCACCCCTACACCTCTGTGTCTGCCCACCCTCCAATACCCGGCGCTGTGCCTCAGAAAAGGAAAGTTGGGGCCAGAAATTTGAAGTCCAGCAGGCTTAGATACATCTGGATGAGAGGTGCTGACTGCCAAGGGGTGAGTGAGCTCACCATCCATCCCTGTCTGTGACTGAAGTCTCCTCCTTCTCTCTCCTGCCTCTGAGTGAGTACACTAAGGTAAATCAGGGTTCTCAGAGCACCCCTTACATCAGAGTTTCCCTTTACACCAGAGGCCATGTTTTTTTCCCCTTACATTAGAGTCCTCTCTGTAAAATCAGAGTTCTCAGTGTTCCCCCTTAAAGGGGAGGTCCGCCGAAATTTTTTAAAAGTCAGCAGCTACAAATACTGCAGCTGCTGACTTTTAAAATAAGGACACTTACCTGTCCCAGGGTGCCCGCGATGTCGGCACCCGAAGCCGATCTGTCCCCCGGCTCTCGGATGCTGCCGCCACCGCAATCTTCGGTGGGGGAATCAGGAAGGGAAGCCTTGCCGCTTCACTTCTGGATTCCCTACGAGTCGCGCTGCGCGATCAGAATGGTCCCTGCTGTCTTCTGGGACCTGTGTTATCGGCTCCCCCCCCTCCCCCCCGAAAGGTGCCAAATGTGACACCGGTGGGGGGGAGGGTTCCGAAAAGCGGAAGTTCCATTTTTGGGTGGAACTCCGCTTTAAATCAGGGTTTCCAGAGCACCCCTTACATCAGAGTTTCCCTTTACACCAGAGGCCACAGTGTTCCCCCTTACATTAGAGTCCTCTCTGTACAGCAGAGTTCTCAGTGTTCCCCCTTACATCAGAGTCTTCTCCATACACCAGAGTCTTCTCCATACACCAGAGGCCACAGTGTCCCCCCTTGCAGCAGAGTCTTCTCCGTACATCAGAGTTCTCAGTGTTCCCCCCTACATCAGAGTCCTCTCCATACACCAGAGGCCACAGTGTTCCCCCTTACATCAGAGTCTTCTCCATACACCAGAGGCCACAGTGTTCCCCCTTACAGCAGAGTCCTCTACGTACATCAGAGTTCTCAGTGTTCCCCCTTACATCAGAGTCCTCTCCATACACCAGAGGCCACAGTGTTCCCCCTTACATCAGAGTCTTCTCCATACACCAGAGGCCACAGTGTTCCCCCTAACATCAGAGTCCTCTCCGTACATCATAGTTCTCAGTGTTCCCCCTTACATCAGTCTTCTCCATACACCAGAGGCCACAGTGTACCCCCTTACAGCAGAGTCCTCTCCGTACATCAGAGTTCTCAGTGTTCCCCCTTACATCAGAGTCCTCTCCATACACCAGAGGCCACAGTGTTCCCCCTTACATCAGAGTCCTCTCCATACACCAGAGGCCACAGTGTTCCCCCTTACATCAGAGTCCTCTCCATACAGCAGAGTTCTCAGTGTTCCCCCTTACATCAGTCTTCTCCATACACCAGAGGCCATGGTTTTTCCCCTTACATCAGAGTCTTCTCCGTACATCAGCGTTCTCAGTGTTCCCCCCTAAATCAGGGTTTCCAGAGCACCCCTTATGTTAGAGTCCCCAGAGTTCTCCCTTACATCAGAGTCTGTAGAGTCCCCCCTTACAGTGAATGAAAACTCTGCGAGTTCAGATGTAAAAGGGGAACTCTTGTCATTAAATTCATATGATTAGAAATGTTACTTAATATATGTATAGTTTATACAATAAAAAAAAAAAAATTGCCGTGCGCCGCTTAAGTGTTTGGGTTTGACTTGAAGAAAAGGTGGCAACCCTAAAGTCTACACTGCCGGGTTCCCTTACCAGCAAGGGCAGCGGCAGCTCCCGACCAGGTGATGTAAACATCGGCTGCGGTGTCGACATCGCTGGACTCCAGGACAGGTAAGTGTCCTAATGTTAAAAGTCAGCAGCTACAATATGTGTAGCTGCTGACGTTTAATTCTTAAAGGGGCGGGCGGAACTCCTCTTTAACCACTTAAGGACCGCCGCACGTGGATGTACGTCGGCAAAATGGCACGGCTGGGCACATAGGGGTACAGGTATGTCCCCTTTAATGTGCACAGCCGTGGGTCGTGAGCGTGCCGCTGGCGGTGCGCTCGCGACCCAGTCCTCTTCTCCGTGACCGTCCCCGCGGGAATAGCGGACCCGATCGCCGCTGGTGTCCCACGAACGGGTCACAGAGAGGAAGAACGGGGAGAGGTAAGTGTAAACAAACCTCTCCCCGTGCTTCCTAGTGTGACTGACACTGATCGTCTGTTCCCTGTCATAGGGAACAATGATCAGTGACGTCACACGCTAAGCCACGCCCCCCCCCACAGTAAGAAACACAAATCAGGGCACACTTAACCCCTACAGCGCCCCCTCCTGGTTAACTCCTTCACTGCCAGTGTAATTTTTACAGTAATCAGTGCATTTTTATAGCACTGATCGCTGTAAAAATGACAATGGTCCCAAAATGACGTCAAAAGTGTCCGATGTGTCCACCGTAATGTCACAGTCACGAAAAAAATCGCTGATCGCCGCTATTACTGGTAAAAAAATAAAATAAATAATAAAAATGCCATAAAACTACCCCCTATTTTGTAAACGCTATAACTTTTGCGCAAACCAATCAATAAACTCCGATTGCGATTTTTTTTACCAAAAATATGTAGAAGAATACGTATCGGCCTAAACTGAGGAAAAAAACATTTTTTTTTTTATAAATTTTTTGGGGATATTTATTATAGCAAAAAGTAAAAAATACTGAATTTTTTTCAAAATTGTCGCTCTATTTTTGTTTATAGCGCAAAAAATAAGAACCACAGAGGTGATCAAATACCACCAAAAGAAAGCTCTATTTGTGGGAGAAAAAGGACGCCAATTTTGTTTGGGAGCCACGTCGCACGACAGCGCAATTGTCAGTTAAAGCGACGCAGTGCCGTATCGCAAAAAGGGGCCCGGTCCTTATGCTGCGTATTAGTTCGGGGCCTAAGTGGTTAATGAGTTTGAGGCGTTTATGGACGCACAAGGGTATGTCCGCAAATTAAATGTAAGAAGCGGTATCTGATTTCTGACCCCACTAGGAATAATGGGTTTGTAGCTGGGTCATTTTGACATACAGGGTTATCTAACGCCTCTTTATTTAGTCCCCGTTAAACCAGCTCCCTCTCTTTCCGGTCTTTAACCACCGGAAAGGTTTTAACCCCTTCATGACCAGGCCATTGTTTGCTATTCAGCACTGCGCTACATTAACTGGTAATTGCTCAGTCATGCAACTCTGTACTCAAATCTAATTTATATCATTTTTTTCACACAATCAGAGCTTTCTTTTGGTAGTATTTGATTACCGCTGTTTTTGTTTTTTTTTGCTTTTGCTATATAAAACGAAAAAAAATAAAATGAATATTTTGCAGATAAAAGCCAATATTTTCTACAGTGAAACCTCGGATTGCGAGTAACGTGGCTAACAAGCGTTTTGCAATACGAGCATTTTTTTTTTCAATCCTTACTCGGTTTGTGTTGTCTCGCAAAACAAGCAGGATTCAAGCCTCTGCGGTGTTCAGTACCGCATTTGGCCAGAGGTGCAGGGGGGCGCCAGAGCCGATCGGAGCCGTTCGGAAATACTGGGATACACTCGGAAATACTCCGTTCCTGAGCCTTCCCGAATGCAACCGAACGGTTTCCGAGTATTTCCGAGTCTCTCTGGCGACCCCCCCCCCCCCCACCTCTGGCCACAGAAGTCAATGTGGAACAAATTATTTTTGTTTCCATTGACTTCTATGGGGAAACTTGCTTTGATATACGAGTGATTTGGATTACGAGCATTCTCCTGGAATGGATTATGCTCGTAATCCAAGGTTCCACCGTACTTTATGTTTAAAAAGCATCCAATAAAATCCACTGTCTTTGTAAATTTAGGCCAAAATGTATTCTGCATTTCCTTGAGGCCCTAAAATGCCAGAACAGTACAAATACCCCCCCCCCCCCCCAAATTACCCCTTTTTGGACTGTAGATCGTCTGAGGCATTTAGTAAGAGGCATGGAATATAAACAAAAAAGTCAGTGCTACTACCCATACATCCCATAGAAAGCAGAGCTCCCAGGTGCTCGATCCACAGTCGCTGGCTGAGTAGAAGTGAATTAAGAAATTGCATTGCATGAACCTATGTATTGTCGCCGCCGCTGCCGCCCACTATTCAGATGGCCGGCCCCCTGTTGAGCGCCGGCCATCTGAATAACAGCAGCTGGTTGGTGTTTGGAAGTGTCTATCAGAGCCAGCGGCCTGAGGGCTGTAAACGGCTTCCAAATAGTTAACCAGGGGACGCACGGGGGTGCGTTCCCTGGTTAACACTGACAGGCGTTTCAGCCAATCAGGTTCACCGGGTCTGGTTACCGGTAACCTGATTGGCTGAAGCAACATCGAGGGCGGGAGAAGGATGGCGCTGACCCGAGGAAGGTAAGTGCAGGGCTGGGGGGGAGGGAAACTGTCTGTATTTGGGGAAAAACTGGCTGTATTTGGCGGGGACAAACTGGCTGTATTTGGGAACAAACTGGCTGTATTTGGGGGGAAACTGTCTGTATTTGGGGGGGACAAACTGGCTGTATTTGGGGACAAACTGGCTGTATTTGAGGACAAACTGGCTGTATTTGAGGACAAACTGGCTGTATTTGGGGGGAAACTGGCTGTATGTGGGGGAAACTGGCTGCATTTGGGGGGAAACTGGCTGCATTTGGGGACAAACTGGCTGCATTTGGGGACAAACTGGCTGCATTTGGGGGGAAACTGGATGCATTTGGGGAAACTGGCTGCATTTGGGGACAAACTGGCTGCATTTGGGGGGAAACTGGATGCATTTGGGGACAAACTGGCTGCATTTGGGGACAAACTGGCTGCATTTGGGGGGAAACTGGATGCATTTGGGGACAAACTGGCTGCATTTGGGGGGAAACTGGCTGCATTTGGGGGGAAACTGGCTGCATTTGGGGACAAACTGGCTGCATTTGGGGACAAACTGGCTGCATTTGGGGGAAACTGGCTGCATTTGGGGACAAACTGGCTGCATTTGGGGGGAAACTGGCTGCATTTGGGGACAAACTGGCTGCATTTGGAGGGAAACTGGCTGCATTTGGGGGGAAACTGGCTGCATTTGGGGACAAACTGGCTGCATTTGGGGACAAACTGGCTGCATTTGGGGGGAAACTGGCTGCATTTGGGGGGTAACTGACTGTATTTTGGGGACAAACTGGCTGTATTTGGGGGACAAACTGGCTGTATTTGGGGGAAAACTGGTGGCGTTTGGGCACAGTGGCTGCGTTCAATGGGCACAGTGGCGGCAATTGATGATTTTTTTTTTCAGTTTGTTTGCGCCCCCCCAAAAAATTTTGAGCACCAGCCGCCACTACAAGCCACAGTAGACAAACGCAAATAGGAAAGGTTGACGCGTTTCAGCCTATAAGGCCTTAGTCATAACCAACATTTAGTAAGAGGCATAGTGACCTTTTAGAAGTTGTAATTGTTGTTTTACATACTGTCACTAATGCAGTACAGCGTCATCACATGAGTGGTTTAGTGATCAGGGATACTGACTGGTGACAGTATGTTAAAAAAAAAAAGTGAATTATTTTTTATTCAATTATTTTCTTCTTTTTTTGACATTTGCTTTTTTTTTTTTTTTTTTACATCCACGTCATCCAGGGCGCCCCATAATAAGTGTAATCGATTCTGTCACATCTAGAAATGGCAAGTATATACAGATGAGTTTTTGCAGCCATTGGTAGGTAAAACACCATCCTGTTTCAAGGACACATATCCTGTTGGAGGGAGTTCAGTGGAAGGAGGGTTATGCCTTCGTCACAGACGTTTCCTCTCTTTACTCCATAAGGCCCGGTTCACAATATTGAGAATTGGATGCGGGATATCCACATCTAATTCGCAATAGCAGGAGAATGTGAATGGCTCTCTATGCAGCCGGTTCACATATCTCCGGTGCGAATTTGCACAGGATGCCTGTGCGTCTTTTGGTCCGTCTTAGGTCCGGTTTCAGTCATAAATTCGGGCTGAAATCGGACCTGAAGCAGTGAACCAGGACGCACAGGACCCCTGCTGGGAGCCGCATCGGTATTACAGTCAGGTCCATAAATATTGGGACATGGACACAATTCTAATCTTTTTGGCTCTATACACCACCACAATGGATTTTAAATAAAAGGAACACAATGGGCTTTAACTGCAGACTTTCAGCTTTAATTTGAGGGGATTTACATCCAAATCAGGTGAATGGTGTAGGAAATACAACAGTTTGTAGATGTGCCTCCCACTTTTTAAGGGACCAAAAGTAATGGGACAGATTAACAATCATAAATCAAACTTTCACTTTTTAATACTTAGTTGCAAATCCTTTGCAGTCAATTACAGCTAGGGATGAGCTTCGAGTTCGAGTCGAACTCATGTTCGACTCGAACATTGACTGCTCGCCCGTTTGCCGAACAACGAACAATTTGGGGTGTTCGCGGCAAATTTGAAAAGTCTATGGGAGAAATCTAAAGTGCTAATTATAAAGGCTAATATGCAAGTTATTGTCCTAAAAAGTGTTTGGGGACCCGGGTCCTGCCCCAGGGGACATGTATCAATGCAAAAAAAAGTTTTAAAAACGGCCGTTTTTTTGGGAGCAGTGATTTTAATAATGCATAAAGTGAAACAATAAAAGTGAAATATTCCTTTAAATTTCGTACCTGGGGGGTGTGTATGATATGCATGTGAAGTGGCGCATGTTTCCCGTGCTTAGAACTGTCCCTGCACAAAATGTCATTTTTGAAGGAAAAAAAGTCATTTAAAACTCACTCGCGGCTATTAATGAATTGTTGGCTTTTATCAATACATAGAAAAGTCATTGATAAAAAATAAAAAAAAGCGTGGGGGTTCCCCCAAATTCAATTACCAGGCCCTTCAGGTCTGGAATGGATATTAAGGGGAACCCCGCCGCAAATTTAAAAAAAAATGGCGTGGGGTTCCCCCTAAATATCCATACCAGGCCCTTGAGATCTGGCATGGATTTTAAGGGGAACTCCACCCCAATTTTTTTAAAAAAAATGGCATGGAGTCCCCCCAAAAATCCATACCAGACCCTTATCCGAGCACGCAACCTGGCCGGCCGCAGGGGAAGAGGGGGGGACGAGAGAGCGGCCCCCCCTCCCTCCTGAACCGTACCAGGCCACATGCCATCAACATGGGGAGGATGTCCCCATGTTGATGGGGACAAGGGCCTCATCCCCACAACCCTTGCCCGGTGGTTGTGGGGGTCTGCGGGCGGGGGGCTTATCGGAATCTGGAAGACCCCTTTAACAAAGGGGACCCCCAGATCCCACCCCCCCCTATGTGAATTGGTAAGGGGTACATTGTACCCCTAACATTTCACGAAGAAAGTGTCAAAAAATGTAAATAAAAACACACAAACACCTTGAAAAAGTCCTTTATTAAAAAAATAAAAAAAAAAAAAAAAAACATTCCAGCGATAAAATCCAGTGTCCCGCGGCGATCCCGATGTCCAGCGCTGTTCTTCAGTGGTTTTGCCTGAGCGGACCTGATGGGGAACTTCCTCCGCTGTGTTTTAAATGTATAGACCCGCCCCTTCTAAAGTTCCCCATCAGGTCCGCTTAGCGGACCAGATGCGGAACATGAGAAGGGGCGGGTCTATACATGTATTACCAAAGTGAGAGCAGTCCCCCATCAGGTCCGCCCCCTCGGTATGTCGGACCCGCCTACGTCATTGGCCTGAGCGGGGAACTTCCTTCACTGTGTAATTTAAATTTACACAGTGAAGCAAGTTTCCCGCTCAGGCCAATGACGTAGGCGGGGTCTGACATACCGAGGGGGCGGACCTGATGGGGAACTTCGTTCGCTGTGTAATACATGAATAGACCCGCCCCTTCCCGCATTCCGCATCTGGTCTATACATTTAAAACACTGCGGAGGAAGTTCCCCATCAGGTCCGCTCAGGCACAACCAATGACGGACAGCGCTGGACATCGGGATCGCCGCGGGACACTGGATTTCACCGCTGGAATGTTTTTTTTTTTTTTTTTAATAAAGGACTTTTTCAAGGTGTTTGTGTGTTTTTATTTACATTTTTTGACACTTTCTTCGTGAAATGGTAGGGGTACAATGTACCCCTTACCAATTCACATAGGGGGGGCGGGATCTGGGGGTCCCCTTTGTTAAAGGGGTCTTCCTGATTCCGATAAGCCCCCCGCCCGCAGACCCCCACAACCACCGGGCAAGGGTTGTGGGGATGAGGCCCTTGTCCCCATCAACATGGGGACATCCTCCCCATGTTGAGGGCATGTGGCCTGGTACGGTTCAGGAGGGAGGGGGGCCGCTCTCGTCCCCCCCTTTTCCCCTGCGGCCGGCCAGGTTGCGTGCTCGGATAAGGGTCTGGTATGGATTTTTGGGGGGACTCCACGCCATTTTTTTTTAAATTTGGGGTGGAGTTCCTCTTAAAATCCATGCCAGATCTGAAGGGCCTGGAATGGATATTTGGGGGAGCCGCACGCCATTTTTTTTTAAATTTGCAGCGGGGTTCCCCTTAATATCCATTCCAGACCTGAAGGGCCTGGTAATTGAATTTGGGGGAACCCCCACGCTTTTTTTAAATTTTTTTATCAATGACTTTTGTATGTATTGCCGGGAGCCGACAATTCATTAATAGCCGCGAATGAGTTTTAAATGACTTTTTTTCCTTCAGAAATGACATTTTTTGCAGGGACAGTTCTAAGCACGGGAAACATGCGCCACTTCACATGCATATCATACACACCCCCCAGGTACGAAATTTAAAGGAATATTTCACTTTTATTTTTTCATTTTAAGCATTATTAAAATCACTGCTCCCGTAAAAACGTCTATTTTTTAAACCTTTTTTTGCATTGATACATGTCCCCTGGGGCAGGACCCGGGTCCCCAAACACTTTTTAGGACAATAACTTGCATATAAGCCTTTATAATTAGCACTTTAGATTTCGAACGCTCGAGTCCATTGTATTTAATAGGGTTCTAAAGTAGGGTGACCAGACATCCCTGGTTTCTGGGGACAGTCCCCGGATTGAGGACACTGTCCCCGGACCAAGTCTGTCCCCGGTTTTGTCCCCGGATTTGATTTCAACGGGAGCTGGGGCAATTTCAAAGACAGTCAGTGCAGAATTAAAAAAACAATTCTGAATTACACCCCCCCTCTCCGCCGCTCCTACTAGGTTAGGGGGGTGTATTTTTTCCATTATCTGTGCCCCTTTCTGATGACCATGTGCTGGTCGGAGCGGAGGGAATATTTCTTCAGTTTCGGGTGCATGCCCATTCAGCTCCGCTCGCATGTTCTTCTGCCTTGGCTCATATCCCGGCCAGCCGCCTGCCTGCTTATCTCCTTGCCTTCCCCGGCGGAGTGATCTTCAGGCGCAGGATCACTTCTATATGTGATCCTGCATTTCTGGGTATCTGAGCCAATCAGCGGACTCGATGACCACCGGTACCCGCTGATCGTTATGTACATAGGCAGAACGATGGTCTGCCTATGTAAACAAGGCAGTTCGCCATTCTGTCAGTATGGAAGACATTGATCCTGTGTTCCTGCAAAGCAGGTACAGGGATCTATGCCTTCCCTTAGTAAAAGCACCTCCCCCACAGTGAGAAAACACTTGTTAGGCATACATTAACCCTTCAATTGCCCTAGATCAGGGATATGCAATTAGCGGACCTCCAGCTGTTGCAAAACTACAAGTCTCATCATGCCTCTGCCTCTGGGTGTCATGCTTGCTGCTGTCAGAGTCTCGCTATGCCTCATGGGACTTGTAGTTCTGCAACAGCTGGAGGTCCGCTAATTGTATATCCCTGCCCTAGATGTTATCCCCTTCCCAGTGTAATTAGTACAGTGACAGTGCATATTTTTAGCACTGGTCACTGTATTGGTGTCACTGGTTCCCACAAAGTGTCAAAAGTGTCACTTAGTGTTCGATTTGTCCACCGCAATATCGAAGTCCCGCTATGAGTTGCTGATTGCCACCATTACTAAAAAAAAAAAAAAAATATGTCTCCGGATTTCATTTAAAAAATCTGGTCACCTTATTCTAAAGTTCACACGAACATTTTGTCTGTTCGCAGGTTCTGGTGCGAACCGAACAGGGGGGGTGTTCGGCTCATCCCTGATTACAGCCTGAAGTGTGGAACGCGATGACATCACCAGACGCCGGGTTTCATCCCTGGTGATGCTCTGCCAGGCCTCTACTGCAACTGTCTTCAGTTTCTGCTTGTTCTTGGGGCATTTTCCCTTCAGTTTTGTCTTCAGCAAGTGAAATGCGTGTCAATCGGATTCAGGTCAGGTGATTGACTTGGTCATTGCTTTCGCAGTATGCTTCGGGTCATTGTCCATCTGCACTGTGAAGCGCCGTCCAATGAGTTCTGAAGCATTTGGCTGAATATCAGCCGATAATAATATTGCCCCAAACACTTCAGAATTCATCCTGCTGCTTTTGTCAGCAGTCACATCATCAATAAATACAAGAGAACCAGTTCCATTGGCAGCCATACATGCCCACGCCATAACACTACCACCACCATGCTTCACAGGTGAGGTGGTATGCTTTGGATCATGAGCAGTTCCTTTCCTTCTCCATACTCTTCTCTTCCCATCACTCTGGTACAAGTTGATCTCGGTCTCATCTGTCCATAGGATGTTGTTCCAGAACTGTGAAGGCTTTTTTAGATGTTGTTTGGCAAATTCTAATCTGGCCTTCCTGTTTCTGAGGCTCACCAATGGTTTCCATCTTGTGGTGAACCCTCTGTATTCATTCTGGTGAAGTCTTCTCTTGATTGGTGACTTTGACACACATACACCTACCTCCTGGAGAGTGTTCTTCATCTGACACACATACACCTACCTCCTGGAGAGTGTTCTTCATCTGACACACATACACCTACCTCCTGGAGAGTGTTCTTCATCTGACACACATACACCTACCTCCTGGAGAGTGTTCTTCGTCTGACACACATACACCTACCTCCTGGAGAGTGTTCTTCATCTGACACACATACACCTACCTCCTGGAGAGTGTTCTTCATCTGACACACATACACCTACCTCCTGGAGAGTGTTCTTCATCTGACACACATACACCTACCTCCTGGAGAGTGTTCTTCATCTGACACACATACACCTACCTCCTGGAGAGTGTTCTTCATCTGACACACATACACCTACCTCCTGGAGAGTGTTCTTCATCTGACACACATACACCTACCTCCTGGAGAGTGTTCTTCATCTGACACACATACACCTATCTCCTGGAGAGTGTTCTTCATCTGACACACATACACCTACCTCCTGGAGAGTGTTCTTCAACTGACACACATACACCTACCTCCTGGAGAGTGTTCTTCATCTGACACACATACACCTATCTCCTGGAGAGTGTTCTTCATCTGACACACATACACCTACCTCCTGGAGAGTGTTCTTCAACTGACACACATACACCTACCTCCTGGAGAGTGTTCTTCATCTGACACACATACACCTACCTCCTGGAGAGTGTTCTTCATCTGACACACATACACCTACCTCCTGGAGAGTGTTCTTCATCTGACACACATACACCTACCTCCTGGAGAGTGTTCTTCATCTGACACACATACACCTACCTCCTGGAGAGTGTTCTTCATCTGGCACACATACACCTACCTCCTGGAGAGTGTTCTTCATCTGACACACATACACCTACCTCCCGGAGAGTGTTCTTCATCTGACACACATACGCCTACCTCCTGGAGAGTGTTCTTCATCTGACACACATACACCTACCTCCTGGAGAGTGTTCATCATCTGGCACACATACACCTACCTCCTGGAGAGTGTTCTTCATCTGACACACATACACCTACCTCCTGGAGAGTGTTCTTCATCTGACACACATACACCTACCTCCCGGAGAGTGTTCTTCATCTGACACACATACGCCTACCTCCTGGAGAGTGTTCTTCATCTGGCACACATACACCTACCTCCTGGAGAGTGTTCTTCATCTGACACACATACACCTACCTCCCGGAGAGTGTTCTTCATCTGACACACATACGCCTACCTCCTGGAGAGTGTTCTTCATCTGACACACATACACCTACCTCCTGGAGAGTGTTCATCATCTGGCCAACTGTTGTGAAGGGTGTTTTCTTCACCAGGGAAAGAATTCTTTGGTCGTCCACCACAGTTGTTTTCCGTGGTCTTCCGGGTCTTTTGGTGTTGCTGAGCTCACCGGTGCCTTCTTTCTTTTTAAGGATGTTCCAAACAGTTGATTTGGCCACACCTAATGTTTTTGCTATCTCTCTGATGGGTTTGTTTTGTTTTTTCAGCCTAATGAGGGCTTGCTTCACTGATAGTGACAGCTCTTTGGATCTCATATTGAGAGTTGACAGCAACAGATTCCAAATGCAAATAGCACACTTGAAATGAACTCTGGACCTTTTATCTGCTCCTTGTAAATGGGATAATGAGGGAATACCACACACCTGGCCATGGAACAGCTGAGCAGCCGATTGTCCCATTACTTTTGGTCCCTTAAAAAGTGGGAGGCACATATACAAACTGTTGTAATTCCTACACCATTCACCTGATTTGGATGTAAATACCCTCAAATTAAAGCTGAAAGTCTGCAGTTAAAGTACATCTTGTTCGTTTCATTTCAAATCCATTGTGATGGTGTATAGAGCCAAAAAGATTAGAATTGTGTCGATGTCCCAATATTTATGGACCTGACTGTAGGTGTGAACAGAGCCTTATCTCACACGGACATGGTTTGGTAGCAGTTTCCCATTTTTTTTCGGGACAGGATGAGACATTATCATCCCAGTAGAGGGATTTTATTTTACAATTATTAGACTTTGCAATGTGTGACAGACCCAACCAGGACAGGGGCTTTTGGAGGGGACTGGAGGGTGACTCTCTTGCCTACTGACTATGGGTCCTTGTTTTTAAGAGGAACACTACTCTTTGGGAGGTGTGTGCTTGCAAGGACCTCTGGAGTGGTCTTGTTTCTGATTCAAGTCCATATCTTCCCAAAACACACAGACTCTGGGAATCTAGGCCCGGGATCCATACTTAGGGCCTAGAAGCTCCATTACAAGCAATGACTGCTTTGGACTGTGAGACTCAGAACAGATGTTAAAGCGGGGGTCCACACAAAAATGGAACTTCCGCTTTTCTGAACCCTCCCCCCCTCCGGTGTCAAATTTGGCACCTTTCAGGGGGGAGGGGGGTGCAGATACCTGTATAATACAGCTATTTTTACCCACTTCCGGGCGTAGACCCCCGCAGAGTCTACGCCACTTCCCGTCTCCCCCCCCCGCTGTCTTCTGGGAGACACACAGGCAGGGCCGTCGGAACAGGACAGGCAAACCAAGCAACTGCTTGGATCCCCCAGCTGGCCTGGGGCCCCAGCAGAGCTGCCTCCCCTCCCGCGATTGGCGCCCCCCCACCCACGATTGGCGGCCCCCCCTCCCGCGATTGGCAACCCCCCACCCGCGATTGGCGGCCCCCTCCTCCCGTGAATTGGCGGCCCCCCCTCCCGCGATTGGCGCCCCCCCTCCCGCGATTGGCGGCCCCCCTCCCACGATTGGCGCCCCCTCCCGCGATCGGCGCCCCCCCCCCACCCGCGATTGGCGGCCCCCTCCTCCCGCGATTTGGCAGCCCCCCTCCGGCGATTGGCGGCCCCCCTCCCACGATTGGCGCCCCCCTCCCGCGATTGGCAGCCCCCCCTCTCACGATCGGCGTCGATGTCTCAATCTGCTTGGGGCCCCAAAATTCCTTCAAACGGCCCTGCACACAGGTCCCAGAAGACAGCAGGGAACAGTGAAATCGCGCAGCGCGACTCGCGCATGCACAGTAGGGAACCAGGAAGTGAAACCGCAAGGCTTCACTTCCTGATTACCTTACCGAAGATGGCGGCGGCAGCATCCGAGGACCGAGGGACGGGTCGGCCTCGGGTGCCGACATCGCGGGCGCCCTGGACAGGTAAGTGTCCTTGTTTTAAAAGTCAGCAGCTGCAGTATTGGTAGCTGCTGAGCTGACTTTAAAAAAAATAAAAAATCGGCGGACCTTCGCTTTAATATCATCATCAAGTCACCTGGTCTGGTGGTCTCCTGCTATAGTCTGTTTTTTTAAGGTGTTATGTGTTATTCTGCTAAGTATGTCTCTCTTAAAGCTGGTCGTACACCATACAATTTTCTTATTCAATTTCCTTTAGATTTAGCTTCAACTGTGTAGTACTAGGGCCTGCCTGATTGCATACAAATTTAAAGTGTTTAGATTTGACCTCATATTATATGGTTTTGGTAAATCTAAAGGAAATCTATAGACGAAAATTGTATAATGTATGTGTAGCGGGGTGTTGCTTTAAGAACCCAGAGACTACCATACCCAGGGTGCATTGCCCCGCGCAAGGACTGCTGGGGTGGGCTATTTAACCGAGGGGCGGACCGGAGTACAGTCTCTTTGGACATCGCCCGCCCAGCAAGTGGAACTCTGTGCTGAGTCTGTTGTTCCTGACAGGGCCTGAAGTTTAGGCCTTGTTCTTCCAAAGAGCCTTCCGTTTCCACTGAGGAGCCTGAGGGATGTCTCATCCTGCTACCTATCTACTACTTCCAGGAGGACCGAAGACCCGGGTGTCGTGGAACCTGTGTACCGAGACACAGCTACGGAAGATACGGACGTGGACTGATCTGGTTGGGTGAGAGAGCACCTGCTCAGAGATTAGTACAGGATCTCTAGGCCCAGTGTTTGTTGTTCGGGACCCACTATTTAGAGTTTGCATCTGCACGCCGGAGGGACAGTGCATTGAGTAGCATTAGTGACTTTACTTTATTCCTGAAGTTTACAAGTACCCATTCCTGTGGATTACAATTTGTCTCCAAAAGTGCACCACCATTTGCTAGCGAAGATCCATCTCCATGGAACCTACACATAGAACAGTCAGGCCTGACTTCTAAGTTTAGACATTGCTGGGCGCCATCTTGCCCACGAGGGAGGGGAGCTGCAAACGGGGTCTGCTAGTTGTGTGTGTACCGAATTGTATATCTGTTTATTAGCTGAATACCTTTTATTGCAGGGCTCTGCATATGCTAATGTATACAGTTTATCTGTTTAACCATTTCGTTCAGTAAAAATTCCAGGATTAAGCAGACAAGTTGTTGGTGTGATTACTGTGCAGAGGAAACGGTTAGTGTCAGTTATACCATATCACTGTGTGCATTTATTGTCGGATTGTGTGACCTTAAGTTACAGGTCACCCAATTCTATCATCCCCTACTAGCTGTGCCAAGAGAGGGTAGAGCCAATTACTGGGGGTTGACAGCGGTGTGTTACAGGCCTGAAAAATCATACCAGCGGCTCTCTTAGCTGGGGGTATCGCTACATATGTCCAGCCTTAGGGCTAGTTTAAACTTGCTTCAAAACAAGGCTTCGGACGCGCTTTGTTAAAGCTCTCTGAAGTGAACGCCAGTCAAAACCCCTGTCACAAAAAAAAAAAAGGTTAGCTTACAGTCCTGTTTGCTTTTGCTTGGTGCTTCAATGAGCCTTTGGTGGGGCTTCAAGCGAGCTTTGCCATAGACTTCTATGGCGGCTTTGAAGCACCACCAAAGCTACATGGGGTATTATTTTTGAAGCAAGACAAAGCAAAGCAAAAGCAAGGTGTAAACAGGGCTGTAAGCTAACCATTTTATTTAGTGAGAGGAGCTTTGACTGGCGTTCAGAGAGCTTTAACAAAGCTTGTCCGAAGCCTTGTTTTGAAGCAAGTGTACACTAGCCGTTAATGTGTGTTGAAGCCGAAGCAAGTGTAAATGAGCCCTTTTGAATAATGTATGTAGCGCCCTGCTCCTATTGAGCTATATGTAAATTTAGTTTATCTGAGCTGTAGTTTGGCTCAGAATGATTGTGTTAAATTGCTGGTTTCTGTTCCAGTCCAGCTGTGTTGCGCATTTTCCCACTTGACTGTAGGTGTCGCGGTCACCACAGGTCAAGGTTGGAAATGCAGCAGGCTGGGTGTGTTGAGTATTCTTTTCCCAGAAGCAGCCCAGTGGGAGTGGTTTGCTACCGCTGTGCATTCTGCGAGAGGGTACTTAAGGAGCAGACACCGTTTTTTCGGGGTCTTCCGATCCTGACCTTATGGCCCTTCTGGCCTCAGGTATGTCATAGCAGCTTTTCTGTCTCGGGGCCTGCTGGCCCGAGGCTCCGTTACTAATAGTAGGCCCAGGAGCTTCTGGGGCCTGCTGGTCCAGGGGTGGTCCCGTGCTGTCTTGCCTGCGGGAAGAAGCCGAGCATTTGGAGAAACCAGGGGAGGACTTTTCTCAGAGAGGCCCGAGCGAAAGGGCCGGTATCTCAAGAAGAGCCTGGAGACTCAATTGGAGGACGCATCCCGGCCCATCTACCTCACAGTGTTGCCGGCTGGCTGAAAGAAACTGGTACTGTGTAGCTGTGTTTTTTGAACTGTACAAAGTGTGTGGTTGTGCCGTCCTGTGGCAGAGGACTGTATAACGACTCCATTACGTTCATCAAGTTTGTGGCAGAGACTTTTGACCGAGTTTCGCACCGGCTGCTAGGTCAGTGAGAGAGGCCTATCCGGTGGTTGCTAGATCCAGGGTGGAAACCGTTTGTCCTCTGGATCAAAGAAGTACCCGTGATCCGCAAATACAAGGTACCTGAATCTCCCCTAACCCTCCATCCCTCTAACTGACGTTCTTTATTAAAACCATTGAAAAAAGAGACTAAAGCCCTGTACACACGATCGGATATCCTATGGATTCTAATCTGATGGATTTTTCCATCGGAAATCCGATGAAGCTGACTTCCAATAGTCTTGCCTACACACCATCAGTCAAAAAACCGACCGCACCCAAACGCGGTGACGTAAAACACTCCGACAAGCCAAGAAAAATTAAGTTCAATGCTTCTGAGCATGCGTCGACTTGATTCTGAGCATGCGTGGGTTTTTTGTCCGATGGAGTTCCCCACAGACGATCGGAATTTGCTATCGTTTTTTTCCCCATCGAATAAATTTAAAACATGTTCTATTTTTTCTCACTGATGGAAAAAAGACCGATGGGGCCCGTACACGATCGGTTTGTCCGATGAGAAAAGTCCATCGGACTGTTTTCATCTGTAAAACCGATCGTGTGTACAGGGCTTTAGTGTTTGGTGCAGACATCTGTGAACAACTCTCCAATGGGACCCCTATGGTGGACGTGGTGAACAGACAGGTAACGGCAAGGCCCAAAATCCAACCAGCAGCTCCTGCGGGGGTAGTGCTACATGTGTGTCGCCGGGTCTTTAAATTTAGGTGGGGTACACCTGGGTGGAAGTTCAGGTGTGTAGGTATGGGAGTAATGACTATTTGTATTCGTGGAGGATTGGGCGGTGTAATAATCTCCTTGGCCAGTGGGTGGTGAGTGCTCGCAGGCTCAAGGTAGATTCACTGCCATAGTGCTGTCCCTTTCTGTCCCTTCTCGGAGACGGTACGGCGAGGGCGGGGAACCTGCCGTGGCGTCATGGGAGGGGATAAAAGGGGGAGACGCCCTGGTCACGAGGTCTTGCTCTTCTGGAGGTTCTTCATCACGCGCCCAGGCACCTTAGGCCTGGGTGCGGGCGGTTCCGGATTCCGGCTCAGGTGCCCTAGGCCTGACCGGAATGGAGTTGGAGTCCATCCCAGGCACCTTCAGCCTGGGGTGAGGTACTAAACCAGGAGGCCTGGGGCCCAGTGACTTCGACTGGGTCCCGCGAGGGTGGAGAAGTCCAAGGGTCGCTGAAGTGGATGGGGCCCATGTCTGAGGTGAGGAGGCCGGGGAAGTTACCCATTTGGAGAGTCTGGAGCAGCATCAACCCAGTGACGGATGGGCCTCTGGTAACTCCCTTGGAGGGACATCTTCCCCTGATAGGGGCCGCAACGCATCAAAGGTACTCCTATCTATGTTCTCTTGAGTCGCTGGTAGAGACTCTCAAGCTCTAAGTCCTTTCAAGATATGGCTATGGTAACCGCTGGCAAAATCGCAGTGGTTTAGCTGAGAATTAGGATAGTGCCTCGGCCAGCTCATCCCCTGTATCAAAATGTTAACAAGTCGCAACCAGTTGGCTACTGAAGCACTGTTTATTGTGAGAAATGCAATAAAACAAGAGTTGGACTGTGATCGGTGTGTGGAACTCTGGTTAATGGGAGCAATGGGAAATGTTGGCACAACAGGACTTAATCCTTTACAGAAGCACATAGGCCCGTGGAAATATCTGGTACTGGCCTTCACCTCACCCACAGCTATAGGGAGGACATGGGCCGTAGCGCATCTCACCCTATCGTGTGTGATACCCCTAGACAAAAGAGATGGGGTGGGGTCGCTACATGTGTATTGTACAGTACTTTGTATTCAGGGTTGTAGGTGCCGAATGGTCTGGTCACCTAGGCTGGTTTGAGTGACTAGTTAGCTCATGGTAATTATTTCACTGTCAGTTTTAGTTTTAAGAGGGGGAGTAGCATACTGTTTATGTTGGTTGTCCCTTAGTTATGTTAATTATATTCCTGTGTACAGTTTCCTTTGCATATACGATACTGTGATCAAGCTTTTACCTGATTTTGTGTGGTATATCAATTCTCTGTGAGTTTTCAATAAAGAAGGTTTTATGTTTTTCACCACCCTACACTGTGTCCCGACTAGTGACTGGGTGGGCTGCGGGATCTTGTATTGTTCTGTTACCAGGCAAGGAAAGCTTCTATGATGGACATACTCCTCTTGAGTACAGGGGTCCGTCACATAATGCAACACAACTATTTTTAGTTCGGGGGGACTTTCTACTTGCAGAACTGTGGTGTTGCGATGGGGACTAAATTTGCCCTTAGCAAGGCCAATTTGTTCATGGTGCTGGGAGTGTCATGGTCTGGGGCTGCATGAGTGCTGCCGGCACTGGGGAGCTACAGATCATTGAGGGAACCATGAATGCCAACATGTACTGTGACATACTGAAGCAGAGCATGATCCCCTCCCTTCAGAGACTGGGCCACCATAACAACCCCAAACACGACCTCCAAGACCACCACTGCCTTGCTAAAGAAGCTGAGGGTAAAGGTGATGGACTGGCCAAGCATGTCTCCAGACCTAAACCCTATTGAGCGTCTGTGGGTTATCCTCAAATGGAAGGTGGAGGAGCGCAAGGTCTCCAACATCCACCAGCTCTGTGATGTCATCATGGAGGAGGGGAAGAGGACTTCAGTGACAACCTGTGAAGCTCTGGTGACCTCCATGCCCAAGAGGGTTAAGGCAGTGCTGGAAAATAATGGGGGCCACACAAAATATTGACACTTTGGGCCCAATTTGGACATTTTCACTTAGGGGTGTACTCACTTTTGTTGCCAGAGGTTTAGACATTAATGGCTGTGTGTTGAGTTATTTTGAGGGGACAGCAAATTTACACCGTTATACAAGCTGCACACTCACTACTTTACATTGTAGCAAAGTGTCATTTCTTCAGTGTTGTCACATGAAAAGATAGAAGAAAATATTTACAAAAATTTCACTGAGGGGTGTACTCACTTTTGTGAGATATATATATAATATACACTCACTTTTTATTCAATTTTAATGTATGTAAAGTTTTTTAACTAATGTGAACAGCATTGATATATATTTTAATATGGTGAGTAATATTTTTGGGTCACAAGATGGTGCTGTGGGGTATTATGCTGTTTACCACAATACCTTTGGAAGATACCTGTTCTCTGTTATTTCCTGTCCTCGTTGGATGTAAAGGAAATCCCCCTCCTGCTCCAGCCATATTTATACTCCTAGTGTGATGGCCGCGTCCGAGCATTGCCCTCACGATATCATCATGTGACAAAACACGTTGGGCGGAGCAGACGTGACTTCATCGCACATATCGGCCAGAGGACTGGGATTGTGATCTAAGTACGCTGCAGCCACATCTGATATGCCAGTATTCTGATGCTTTTATGTGAGTGCATTATCTTTTAATAAAGTGTTTTAAATATTGCACTACACTATGAGGTTTGGTTTTGGTTTATCTTTCCTTACCATACACCCAGCACCAGACATCCTCACACCATACACCCAGTGCCCCACACCCTCATGCCATACACCTAGCGTCCCACACCCTCATACCGTACACCCAGTACCCCACACCCTCATACCATACACCCAGCGCCTGACACCCTCATACCTTACACCCTGCGCCCCACACCCTCATACTACCATACACCCAGTGCCCCACATACTCATACCATACACCCAGTGCCCCACACCCTCATAGCATACACCCAGCGCCTGACACCCTCATACCTTACACCCAGCGCCCCACATCCTCATACTACCATACACCCAGAGCCCCACATCCTCATACTACCATACACCCAGCGCCCCACACCCTCATACTACCATATACCCAGTGCCCCACACCCTCATACTGTACACCCAGCATCCAACACACTCATAAGCATGCACCCAGTGCCCCACACCCTCATACCATACACCCAGCGCCCGACACCGTCACACACCCAGCAATTTTGGGGTTCAGTTCTTGGTAGAGTTGGTGTACACAGATAGGTAGGATTTGGGATAAGACTTTATTTAGGACACAGACATTATAAGTTGAGTTGCACTTTATTTCCCACACCCAGTTCCTGTTGGGGTGCAAGTCGTTAGAAGATGGGGATGGGGAAATCTCAGGATAAAATCCCGCGTCACATTGCTTACAAAAACATGGCAGACAAGTCATGACTTCTGAACGATTCACCGTCCAATAAGGAAAAATAAATCCTTCACACATACAGTGTGAATTCATCAACACACAAAGCTTTGTCTCTGCCGTGTGCGAAACGCGTCAGTCTTGGGGGCGCGGCATCACGGCTCGTATTGGTAGGTCACAGTTCATTGTTTGTTTCATTTATTTCTGGAGAAATCATCCCACCCGGGGAGTCGTCAAAGGGACGGCCGACCTATAGGAAGACAAACGCAGTGTCATTGGAGAGAGTTGCCCTGGTACCTGTGACCATCTCCTGTACCAATTCTGCAGTCTCTGACCATCTCCTGAAGTATGTCTGCAGTCTCTGACCATCTCCTGAAGTATGTCTGCAATCTCTGATTATCTCATAAAATAGGTCTGCAGTCTCTAACCATCTCCTCTAGTATGTCTGCAGTCTCTTACCATCTCCTGTAGTATAACTGCAGTCTCTAATCATCTCCAACGCTGCATAAACTGTTGGTGCTATAAAAATACTGTATAATAATATAATAATAATCTCATGTAGTATATCTGCAGTCTCTGACCATTTCCTAAAATAGGTCTGCAGTCTATGACCATCTCCTAAAATAGGTCTGCAGTCTCTGACCATCTCCTGTAGTATGTCTGCAGTCTGTGATCATCTCCTTCAAACGGCCTGGAGTCTCTGACCATCTCCTGTACCAACTCTATGCAATCTCTAACCAACTCCTGTGGTATATCTGCAGTCTCTGACCATCTCCTGTAGTATGTCTGCAGTCTCTGATTATCTCCTGTACCATGTCTGCCGCCTCTGACCATCTCCTGTAATAAGTGTGCAGTCTCTGTCCATGTCCTGTACCATGTCTGCAGTCTCTGACCATCTCCTGTAATAGGTCTGCAGTCTCTGACCATCTTCTGTACCGTGTCTTCAGTATCTGATCATCTTCTGTACCAACTCTCTGCAGTCTCTGACCATCTCCTGTAGTATATCTACAGTCTCTGACCATCTCCTGTAGTATGTCTGCAGTTTCTGACCTTCTCCTGTATCATGTCTGCAGTCTCTGACCATCTCCTGTAATAGGTCTGCAGTATCTGATCATCTCCTGAATTATGTCTGCAGTCTCTGACCATCGCCTGTACCATGTCTGCCGTCTCTGACCATCCCCTGTAATAGTTCTTCAGTCTCTGACAATCCCCTGTGATCTGTAGGCAATGCTGATTATTCTGTACAACCCCTTGGCCACAGTCAGGCAGACTACCTCTGTTCTGCAGGCTCTTCAAATTAAATAACATTTCATTAGCACAAAATTAAAAAACATTCTGCATGTTGAAGGATACTTTCTGAGCCTACACAACCACAGAACAATAAACTAGTGGATAAATACTATAAACAAATGGCGGTTGTTTTGTACAATGTGGTAGATAGATGGCGCTAGGCTCTGAGGATTCTCCATACCTGATGCTAACAGCCCAGCCCACTGAAAGTTCCGATCCGTTCCAGTTTCATCCCAAAACATCCACGAGAGTTTCCCGATTTCTTGGTGCGCCCCCGAAACTTCTTCTGGTTGTTCATGAAATCACTGAAGAGGCGGAGCCAGGCACGGTTAGGTGGGAGCTGGGAGGAGTCTTGAGGCACGGCTGTATCTCGGGGGCGGGGCCCGGAGATGGATGCCCCCAAATCTTCCAGACTCTCCATGAGTAGGACCTCCTCTGAGGAACTCAGGTCCTGGGATAAAAGATCGGCTAAAGACTGTGGAGGGGCAGCAGAGAATGAAAGGGGGCAGAAAATTGTTGGTGGGAGAGAGAGAGAGAGATGGAAAAAGAGATAGAGAGAGAATGTTAGATACATAGAACATTAGTAACAATTCATCTCAAATTCTGTTTTTCCTTTTCTCCCTTTTTCATAGATTTCTGTATATATTTAACCTCTTCTTACCCTTATCTTTCCATCTATCTGGAGTGCCAAGGTCAGTCGTATCTCCTGACTACTTCTTATTGAAGTCTATAGATCAACAGTAGACTGGGACAACATGCGTTTTTTATGGATGGAAGCCTTGACATGGCAACGTGTGGCTTTGTATGTTTTGTTCTTAAAGGGGAACTATAATCACCTCTGTTTGAGCTCCCTCTTTGGCACTGATATCTTCTCACCGGCTTTCCTTCCAGGATCTTCGGCCTTCTTGATTGGCCAGGAAAGGATGACCTAGCCCCCGCGCATGGGAGTTAAATACTTGTGGACTCTTGCCGGTATTGTTTAATACTTGCTAGTGTTGGGATCGGTTGGGTCTGCTGGATTACAAGGAGTTGACTCCTCCTTGCTGGTGGGAGGATTAGTTGGGTCAATGGACAGCAAGGGGTTGACTCTTCCTTGCTGGTAGGAGAATCGGTTGGGTCTGCTGGACAGCAGGGAGTTGTCTGCTCCTTGCTGGTGGGAGGATGGTTGGATCTGCTGGACAGCAAGGAGTTGACTCCTCCTTGCTGGTGGGGGGCATCAGTTAGTTGGGTCCACAGGACAGCAAAGAGGAGTTAACTCCTCCTTGTTGGTGGGGGGCATCAGTTGGGTCCACAGGACAGCAAAGAGGAGTTGACTCCTCCTTGCTGGTAGGAGGATCGGTTGGGTCTGCTGGACAGCAAGGAGTTGGCTGCTCCTTGCTGGTGGGGGCATCAGTTGGGTCCACAGGACAGCAAAGAGGAGTTGACTCTTCCTTGCTGGTAGGAGGATCGGTTGGGTCTGCTGGACAGCAAGGAGTTGACTGCTCCTTGCTGGTGGGAGGATAGTTGGATCTGCTGGACAGCAAGGAGTTGACACCTCCTTGCTGGTGGGAGGATAGTTGGATCTGCTGGACAGCAAGGAGTTGACACCTCCTTGTTGGTGGAAGAATAGGTTGGGTCTGCTGGACAGCATGGAGTTGACACCTCCTGGTTGGTGGGCACCAGTTGGGTCCACAGGACAGCAAAGAGGAGTTGACTCCTTGCTGGTAGGAGGATTGGTTGGTTTCACAGGACAGCAAAGAGGAGTTGACTCCTTGCTGGTAGGAGGATTGGTTGGTTTCACAGGACAGCAAAGAGGAGTTGACTCCTTGCTGTAGGGCTGGGAAAAAAAATCGATTTTAATCTTGAATCGAGTTTTGAGTTCAAATCGATTTTTTTAGATTTTTTTTTTTTTTTTAATTTTTTTTTTCCCTTCAAAGTTTCCGTAGCAGGGCTGCAGGGGGCGTATCCGGAATGGCACTGGGCGGCGTTACACCAATTACACCTACTCGCCGCAGCGAGTAGATGTAATGTAACACTAACTAACCGCAAGCCGCCGTCTGCCTACCTGATCAGCGTGTCATGCAGACAGACGGCGGCCATTGCAGTGTTCAAAAGCCGCGCCTCCCGAGTCCTCGTCTGTGATAGGCGGAACACTCAATTTCCCAGCAGGCAGTGTTCAGCCTATCACGGACATCCTCTCATCCTCGTCTGTGTTATGAGGATGAGCGGATGTCCATGATAGGCGGAACACTGAATGCTGGGAAATTGAGTGTTCCGCCTATCACAGACGAGGAGGAGGCGCGGCTTTTGAATACTGGAATGGCCGCCGGTGTAGCAGTAAAATCCGTATCCCATGAAAATCTGCATCAGGTATGGGCACAGTGATTGAAGCACGGGCACAGTGAAGCACGGGCACAGTGAGGTATTGGGCACAGTGAGGCATGGGCACAGTGAGGCACGGGCACAGTTCAATTCAACTAAGAGTAACCTCAGGATTTTTTGTTGTTTTATTAGCTAAATCCAAATACAGTATTAATAATTTGGATGTCTAACAACCTTTGTTGCACACTGCACACTGACTTTGCAGTTAGAGAAAGGGTTTGCCTTTGCAATTTTGTTTGTTGATGCACTTCAATTAATATAATAAAAAAAAAAAAATCGAATCGAATCGTAAATCGAGTTTTTTATAAAAAAATCGCAGAATTTTTTTGGGGGGGAAATCGCCCAGCCCTACCTTGCTGGTAGGAGGATTGGTTGGTTTCACAGGACAGCAAAGAGGAGTTGACTCCACCTTGCTGGTGAGAGGATGAGTTAGGTCCATTGGACAGGAAGGAATTCACTAATCCTTGCTGGTGGAGGATCGGTTGAGCCCCCTGGACCGCAGGACTTGACTCATCCATGCTGGTATGGGATCGGTTGGATCAGCTGGACAGCAAGTAATTCACCCATCCTTGCTGGTGAGGTATTGGTTGGACCTGCTTGTATTATTAGTGTCCATCTTTCTCCTCCTCCTGATCCACGCCATATAAAGCCAAATGAGCGTTTCTATGCCCATCTTTTTGTAAAAAATATTATCAACTGATTATTTGGACACTCAGCCCTTATTCATGCGTGAGCGTGAGCTTTTCTGGCAACTTTTGAGCACTTTCAGCATTTTTTGACTTTTGAGTGACAAGCTTCAAGCGATGGTTTGGTAATGGGCACCTTTAAAGTGATACTAAAGGTTCGATTTAAACATAAATAAATAAATAACAAACATGTCATACTTACCTCCACTGTGCAGTCCGTTTTGCACAGAGTGGCCCTGAACATCCTCTTCTGGGGTCCCACGGCAGCTCTCTCGGCTTCTCTCCGCATAAGATAACCCCCTCTAGAAAGCGCTCTCCCAAGGAGGTTACCTTGTGGGCGCGCTCTTGTGTCCAGCATTTGGCATCCGTAGCCGCCGAATGCAGGACTTGGCGCCGCCCCCCCATCGCCCACGTCATTGGATTTGATTGACAGCACCAGGAGCCAATGGCTGCGCTGCTATTAATCTATCCAATGAAGAGCCGTGAACCTGTGGAGAGAGCCACGGCGGGATCGCGCCCACGCAAATTCAGGGCCCAGGTAAGTAAAACGGGGGGGGGGGGGGGACACTGAAAGGTGTTTTTTCACCTTAATGCATAGGATGCATTAAGGTGAGAAAGCACGAAGGTTTACAACCCCTTTAAAAATAATGGGAATCGCAATGTTGAGCATTGACGCGCTTCAGGAAACGCATTTTGAATCGCTCTGGTGTGAATGGGGTCCCAATGAGACTATTGACAGACTCTTGTGGGTTCTTTGTTAGCTCCAGTGGTCCAGGTCCTCTCCTTGTGTCTCCTAATATCTTCTTATGAATGGGAATAGGTCTTGGGTGCATTACCTGGTTGTTCTTCTGTATACATATGTAGCACCCTGATGCTTAGGCAGGGTGGCTACTAAATTTTTTTGCCAAGTGATAATTGCCTTGGCCAGTTGTTAGGAGGTCAATTGATCTCACCCTAATTCTGGAATTACTGCACTTCTCTCTTCTGTCACTAGATGGCCGGGTATCTGGTGACATTAGATAAGACAAGGGCATTGCAAGGACAGATTAGGAATAGATGGGGTGTCTCAGCCAATGGGCAGGGATTTTGTTGGATCCCTTGGCCTGCTGGGAGAGCCTATTTATTTGTGTGGGGTCAGGTGATCGGTGTTCTGTGCCACTTGGACGGCTATCCGGGTGGACGTGTGTTGTGCTGCCCCAGGGTGCTATGCCAGAGCCTGAGTCCTAGCCTGGGGACATCTGTCTACTAGGCTGTCTGAGGGTCTATCTAGAAGCGAGAGAGCAGTGCAGGGTTGGGATTGCGGCTTGCAGTCCAACCAGAAGTGACGGTTCAGCCGGCCGGAGAACTTGTCGTGGTCGGAGGTAGAGGGGAAACTCGCCACTAAGGGACCATCCACCTTATTACCAAGGACCACAGTGAGTAGCTGAAGCAAGTACCAGAGCAGTATTCTCACCAACCGGAGACGGTGAAGAATTGGGAAACTTCAGCAGGTGCCAAGCCAGGGACCCAGCCAGTGGAGGTGACGCTTCAGAGTAGTCTTGTGTGCCAAGCCAGGGACCGAGCAGGCCAATGGGGTGATGCTTGAGGAGTATCTGTGAGTGCCAAGCTAGGGACCCAGCAGGGAAGCGGGGGTGATGCTTGAGGAGTATCTGAGTGCCAAGCTAGGGACCCAGCAGGGAAGCGGGGGTGACGCTTGAGGAGTATCTGAGTGCCAAGCTAGGAACCCAGCATGGAAGCGGGGGTGACGCTTGAGGAGTATCTGAGTGCCAAGCTAGGGACCCAGCAGGGAAGCGGGGGTGACGCTTGAGGAGTATCTGAGTGCCAAGCTAGGGACCCAGCAGGGAAGCGGGGGTGACGCTTGAGGAAGATACTGAGTGAGAAGATTGGAAGAGCTCAGGGGATCCGGTGGCAGTGGATCAGCAAGTCTAGTGAGAGGGACTGGGAGCTCCGTGGAGTGAAGGTCTACAAGAGGAGATTGTAGAGGAAGTAAAGAAGTTTGTTACAACTTGTGTTTGAAACTGTTACAAGATTGTTGCCTTAGAAGACAGCGGCCCTACTCATGAAGATATGGTGTCTTGCTGGTTGCCTTTCCCTGCATGGCTGTCTACCTATAGAAGTCTCAGAGTCTGATAATTCACATTGCAACTACTAAAGGGTGTCCTGGCCCTACACCCTCTCTCCCACAGTTCCGTTCAAGAGAAAATAAATCTCTTTGCATTCAAGAAGTGTCTGGCACCCATTAATCTACCTTACCTTGCACCCACCATACCTCGTAATCCACTCTACATAGATGGATGTCAGCTATCCCTAACTCTGGAGGTTCTCATTAGATCAAAGGGGGCCTGGAACCTCGCTACACATATATACAGTATATATATATATATATATATATATATATATATACATGGGCGTCCGCTGAACTTTTTTAAGGGGGGGGCATCATTTTAAGGTCATCCATGCTTCTTTGGGGCAGTGGAGCAGCGCTGTATACACCACTCCTCCACCGCCCATTGAAATAAATGGGCACCGCTGCCGAAGCGCCTGCAAAGCACTTCGGCAGCGGCGATACACGGTTGCATTTATCCCTGTCTTTGACCACTAGCTGGGGTTATTGCAACACAGGGGGCAAGTGTCTTCACTCTGACTTCAACACTCTTACGATTCCAGGGGGGGGGCAATTGACCCCCCTTGCCCTATGGAGCGGACGCCCATGTATATATATATATATATATATATATATATATCGTATTTATATCCTCCCCACATTTGCTAATCAAGCAGATCTTCTGATCTAGCAAAGGTGTTGGATATTACCCGCACCCCACTGCATGGAAAGACCCTTTGTGTGCTGGAATGCAGAGATACGATAACCTTCTGATAGGGGGGGACGGAGATGGCTCTTGTAGTAATTGTTGCTCCTCATACTGTCTGTAGACCCCAATCAAGCCCTTTTGTCTTTTATATTTTTGAAAAACGTAAAAGATTTTTCTTAGTTGCTGTATGATGTATAGAAAGTATATTATTAATAAAAATCCATCTTGCACCCTTTTTGCCCCCTTGAAAAGGGAGCATGGCCAGCAGAGATACCGTAAAAATCCAGAAAATAAAATAAAAAAAGGGAAAACGCCAAAAAAGATAGCGGCCTCCAGTCTTCAGTGTTATTGTGCAAATTCCTCGATTAATTGTTTTGATCGATCAAAATTCTTTTGATCAGTACTCACCTCTCTCCCCCGGCTTCCGGGTCTTCAGGGAGATCCGGTGACGTCACGGACACCGGCGGGGCTTGCCGTGTCCATCTGAAGGGCTCCTTTACCTTCATATCTGCATGCCGGCGGGACCTTACTGCCACACTCAAGGGCTGTTACACTTCTTTCTATCAACCTGAGATTCTACAGCCATCCACTGGGAGTTGTGAGAGTTCCCTTCACGGGACATCTACATGCCGACGGACTGATGTGAACCCCTCCTCCATCTGGATTCAGCAGTGGTATCGTTGTACACATTTTTATACCAGTATCATACTTAGCTACATGTTTTTATGACTGCTTTTGCTACCGTTTGGTATTACTCGCACCATTTTTATAGTTTATATAGCTACATCGATTTTATCTCCAGTGCAATATTTATTTTGTTACCCACTTGAAGACTATAAAAGTTTTAATGCTATTCCCATCGAGCGCTGCCTTTGTGTGTTTTTTGTATCCTGCTATCCATTTTTCCAGTGGTTGGTCACTTCACTGGGAATCGGCCTGCAAGGAGATCAGCTAAAAGTAGTTGGATCTGTATGTGCGTTATAAGTAATCGAAATTAGTCGATTAATCGATGAAAAAAATAATTGATTAATCGAACGCGAAAATTTTAATCAGTAACAGCCCTAAAAAGTATAAAACCCGACAATTCGGAGACATTGCGGTCCCCTCTGTAGGGATCAATCAGAGCGTCTGTGAAATGTCGGAGGGTTTTTATATATTTGTTTGCTCACATTGTTATTACAAATCAGATCTCAGTTAAGTCTGGAGGACGCGATCTTCTGGTGTATTGGCTGTTTTTTTTTTGCTATAAAATGTATCGTGGAATCTGTTTTATTGGTGATCCCGTATTCGTACAGGATCTGGTTCCCGGGATCATTCCATCAATACGATCTACAGATCACCACCGATATCTCACCTTCACAGTGTACAATCTCCCCATTAATAACTGGATCCATATCTCCTGACTGTCTGATATAATATATCACAATACTACGTCTGCCTCACCTATACATCATACAATCTTGGAATTCATAGCTATCCAAATCTCCGACTAGAGGATACAATGTATATAATTCATAGAATACAACGTCTGCCTCACCTACATAGGTCTGCGCAGCCTATTCCATTGGGGGTGTGCATCCCAAACCTCAAAAAACACACATTACCAATAACTAGACATGTGCACACAGAAATATTTTGTTTTCGGAATTTCGTTTTCGTCCGAAAAATACATTTATTTAGTTACTCCCGAAATTCATTCGTTTTTATTTATTTTGTTTCGTTAAAAAAAAATGCATTCGTCCGAAAATCCGAATAAGGCTAGGTTCATGCTGCTGCCAATTCAAAATCGTGCGATTTTACCGGGATTTCGCGGCTGCGTTTTTGCCGCGATTTTGACGTGATCCGCGGCTTCAGGGAAAACCAGTCTATAGAGCTGAATTCGCCCCTCACACGGATCAAACTCGCACAGGACCCTTTTTTTCCCCCGCAGCTTAGATTCGCACCGCGCTGATGGCACTGATGTGAACGGCGCTAATGGAAAACAATGTTATTTTAATGACTTGCGCATTTGAGAAATCGCAACGGCTCAAATTCGCAATAAAATTCGCAGCAGTGTGAACCTAGCCTAAGCCCTGGTTCACACTGGTGCGTTTTGACATGCGATTTGGCATGCCAAATCGCATGTAAAAACGCCGGTATTTGCCGCAAATTGCGGGCAATGGAACCGTCCTAATCGTTGCGATGCCGCATCTGCGGCGCTGCACCGATTTCAAAAAGTAGTTTCTGTATTACTTTTTGCGATCTGGGGCCGCGATTTACATTGACATCTGTGCAGAAACCTGCACAGATGTCTCTGTAATTGCGGCTGAAATCGGGACTGACCAGCGGGAGTGAAATTGTGCGAGTTCAGCTGAACTCGCACGGCTTCACTCCCGCAGTCCCAGTGTGAACCTGGGCTTAAGGTCGAATCTGTCAATTGAAGGCTTTATGGTGTCTGTCGGATGTTCTAAGAAGATTCGACGGAGCAGCTAAACTGTACGATGCCGCGATCGCACATTTCCGGTCAAATGCTCCGCCCACAAGCTATAGTAGAATTCTAATGTTGTATGACACTAGTAATAATTATATTTATTCATTATTATTACTAGTCAACCAACATTAGCATTCTTCTATAGCCTATGGGCGGAGCATTTGACCGGAAATGACCGCTCGCGGCGACTGCTTCGTCGAATCTTCATGTCGAATCTTTTCTCTCTATGTAGAATAATCTCGGACTAATAGAGTTAAGGTTGGGCACATTCAACCGCAGATTCAATAGACACAGATTGCTATTGTCACCGTCATGTCGAAATCTCCTATCTCTATCGGACTGTTGTCGCAACGAAACGAAGATAAAGCATTTTTTTATGTCGGGTCTTTCGGATTTCGGATTCTGCGCATTCGTTATCGTTTGTTAAAACGAATGCGGAAATCCCCGAAATTCTGAAGAAAACGAAGGCACATGTCTACCAATAACTCACAATGTTCATTCAGAAAGGGAAGGGGCTGGTAAATTACATAGTTACCAGCCCCTTCTCCCACTCATCCTAAAAACATCTCCGCAGCAACAGCTGACTGGAGAGGAGAGGAGGTAAGGGAAGTCGGGAGCGCGGTGGGAAGGGAGGGCAGTAGGGGGAATCTGTGCTGCACAGGATGATTAGGGTGTGCCTGGGCACACCTGGCACACCCTGTGCACACACCTATGCTCACCTATACATCATACAATCTCACTCATGCAATCCCGAAAAGATACAATGTATCAAGTACATCAGCCTCTCCTTCCTATTATTTTATCTCAGCGATAGAATACGTCTGCCTCTCCTTCCTATTATTTTATCTCAGCGATAGAATACGTCTGCCTCTCCTTCCTATTATTTTATCTCAGCGATAGAATACGTCTGACTCACCTTCCTATTATTTTATCTCAGCGATAGAATACGTCTGCCTCTCCTTCCTATTATTTTATCTCAGCGATAGAATACGTCTGCCTCACCTTCCTATTATTTTATCTCAGCGATAGAATACGTCTGCCTCTCCTTCCTATTATTTTATCTCAGCGATAGAATACGTCTGCCTCTCCTTCCTATTATTTTATCTCAGCGATAGAATACGTCTGCCTCTCCTTCCTATTATTTTATCTCAGCGATAGAATACGTCTGCCTCACCTTCCTATTATTTTATCTCAGCGATAGAATACGTCTGCCTCTCCTTCCTATTATTTTATCTCAGCGATAGAATACGTCTGCCTCACCTTTCTATTATTTTATCTCAGCGATAGAATACGTCTGCCTCGCCTTTCTATTATTTTATCTCAGCGATAGAATACGTCAGCCTCTCCTTCCTATTATTTTATCTCAGCGATAGAATACGTCTGACTCACCTTCCTATTATTTTATCTCAGCGATAGAATACGTCTGACTCACCTTCCTATTATTTTATCTCAGCGATAGAATACGTCTGCCTCTCCTTCCTATTATTTTATCTCAGCGATAGAATACGTCTGCCTCTCCTTCCTATTATTTTATCTCAGCGATAGAATACGTCTGCCTCTCCTTCCTATTATTTTATCTCAGCGATAGAATACGTCTGCCTCACCTTCCTATTATTTTATCTCAGCGATAGAATACGTCTGCCTCTCCTTCCTATTATTTTATCTCAGCGATAGAATACGTCTGCCTCGCCTTCCTATTATTTTATCTCAGCGATAGAATACGTCTGCCTCACCTTTCTATTATTTTATCTCAGCGATAGAATACGTCTGCCTCTCCTTCCTATTATTTTATCTCAGCGATAGAATACGTCTGCCTCACCTTCCTATTATTTTATCTCAGCGATAGAATACGTCTGCCTCGCCTTTCTATTATTTTATCTCAGCGATAGAATACGTCTGACTCACCTTCCTATTATTTTATCTCAGCGATAGAATACGTCTGCCTCGCCTTTCTATTATTTTATCTCAGCGATAGAATACGTCTGCCTCGCCTTTCTATTATTTTATCTCAGCGATAGAATACGTCTGCCTCACCTTCCTATTATTTTATCTCAGCGATAGAATACGTCTGCCTCGCCTTTCTATTATTTTATCTCAGCGATAGAATACGTCTGCCTCGCCTTCCTATTATTTTATCTCAGCGATAGAATACGTCTTCCTCTCCTTCCTATTATTTTATCTCAGCGATAGAATACGTCTGCCTCGCCTTTCTATTATTTTATCTCAGCGATAGAATACGTCTGCCTCGCCTTTCTATTATTTTATCTCAGCGATAGAATACGTCAGCCTCTCCTTCCTATTATTTTATCTCAGCGATAGAATACGTCTGACTCACCTTCCTATTATTTTATCTCAGCGATAGAATACGTCTGCCTCTCCTTCCTATTATTTTATCTCAGCGATAGAATACGTCTGCCTCTCCTTCCTATTATTTTATCTCAGCGATAGAATACGTCTGCCTCACCTTCCTATTATTTTATCTCAGCGATAGAATACGTCTGCCTCACCTTCCTATTATTTTATCTCAGCGATAGAATACGTCTGACTCACCTTCCTATTATTTTATCTCAGCGATAGAATACGTCTGCCTCACCTTTCTATTATTTTATCTCAGCGATAGAATACGTCTGCCTCTCCTTCCTATTATTTTATCTCAGCGATAGAATACGTCTGACTCACCTTCCTATTATTTTATCTCAGCGATAGAATACGTCTGCCTCACCTTTCTATTATTTTATCTCAGCGATAGAATACGTCTTCCTCTCCTTCCTATTATTTTATCTCAGCGATAGAATACGTCTGACTCACCTTCCTATTATTTTATCTCAGCGATAGAATACGTCTGACTCACCTTCCTATTATTTTATCTCAGCGATAGAATACGTCTGCCTCACCTTTCTATTATTTTATCTCAGCGATAGAATACGTCTGCCTCTCCTTCCTATTATTTTATCTCAGCGATAGAATACGTCTTCCTCTCCTTCCTATTATTTTATCTCAGCGATAGAATACGTCTGCCTCACCTTCCTATTATTTTATCTCAGCGATAGAATACGTCTGCCTCACCTTCCTATTATTTTATCTCAGCGATAGAATACGTCTGCCTCACCTTTCTATTATTTTATCTCAGCGATAGAATACGTCTGCCTCTCCTTCCTATTATTTTATCTCAGCGATAGAATACGTCTTCCTCTCCTTCCTATTATTTTATCTCAGCGATAGAATACGTCTGACTCACCTTCCTATTATTTTATCTCAGCGATAGAATACGTCTGCCTCACCTTTCTATTATTTTATCTCAGCGATAGAATACGTCTTCCTCTCCTTCCTATTATTTTATCTCAGCGATAGAATACGTCTGACTCACCTTCCTATTATTTTATCTCAGCGATAGAATACGTCTGACTCACCTTCCTATTATTTTATCTCAGCGATAGAATACGTCTGCCTCGCCTTTCTATTATTTTATCTCAGCGATAGAATACGTCTGCCTCTCCTTCCTATTATTTTATCTCAGCGATAGAATACGTCTGACTCACCTTCCTATTATTTTATCTCAGCGATAGAATACGTCAGCCTCTCCTTCCTATTATTTTATCTCAGCGATAGAATACGTCTGCCTCTCCTTCATATTATTTTATCTCAGCGATAGAATACGTCTGCCTCGCCTTTCTATTATTTTATCTCAGCGATAGAATACGTCAGCCTCTCCTTCCTATTATTTTATCTCAGCGATAGAATACGTCTGACTCACCTTCCTATTATTTTATCTCAGCGATAGAATACGTCTGCCTCTCCTTCCTATTATTTTATCTCAACACTCCTAGCTGTACCCATATTTAGGACTTATGATATGTGAAATGCAAAACCCGAAAAGTTACAATGTATAATAAATATAATACAATGTCTGCCCCACCTTTCTATTATTTTATCTCAACAATAGAATTTGTCAACCTCACCTTTCTATTATTTTCTATTATTATTTTTTGATATTTATAATAATTTTTATTTATAAAAACATGTATTATTTCTATTATTTATAAAAAAAATAATTAAAAAATTATACAATTTTTACTATATTATTATAAAATTATTATACCATTTATCATTTCTATTTATAATAATATTCATTATTTATTTCTATTATTTCTATCATTCTTTTATTATTCTTTCTATTATTTCATCTCAGCACTCCTAGCTGTACCCATAATTAGGACTCAAGAAATTTGAAATTTTATCTCAGCGATAGAATACGTCTGCCTCACCTTCATATTATTTTATCTCAGCGATAGAATACGTCTGCCTCACCTTTCTATTATTTTATCTCAGCGATAGAATACGTCTGCCTCTCCTTCCTATTATTTTATCTCAGCGATAGAATACGTCTGACTCACCTTCCTATTATTTTATCTCAGCGATAGAATACGTCTGACTCACCTTCCTATTATTTTATCTCAGCGATAGAATACGTCTGCCTCTCCTTCCTATTATTTTATCTCAGCGATAGAATACGTCTGCCTCTCCTTCCTATTATTTTATCTCAGCGATAGAATACGTCTGACTCACCTTCCTATTATTTTATCTCAGCGATAGAATACGTCTGCCTCACCTTTCTATTATTTTATCTCAGCGATAGAATACGTCTGACTCACCTTCCTATTATTTTATCTCAGCGATAGAATACGTCTGCCTCTCCTTCCTATTATTTTATCTCAGCGATAGAATACGTCTGACTCACCTTCCTATTATTTTATCTCAGCGATAGAATACGTCTGACTCACCTTCCTATTATTTTATCTCAGCGATAGAATACGTCTGCCTCTCCTTCCTATTATTTTATCTCAGCGATAGAATACGTCTGACTCACCTTCCTATTATTTTATCTCAGCGATAGAATACGTCTGCCTCTCCTTCCTATTATTTTATCTCAGCGATAGAATACGTCTGCCTCTCCTTCCTATTATTTTATCTCAGCGATAGAATACGTCTGACTCACCTTCCTATTATTTTATCTCAGCGATAGAATACGTCTGCCTCACCTTTCTATTATTTTATCTCAGCGATAGAATACGTCTGACTCACCTTCCTATTATTTTATCTCAGCGATAGAATACGTCTGCCTCTCCTTCCTATTATTTTATCTCAGCGATAGAATACGTCTGACTCACCTTCCTATTATTTTATCTCAGCGATAGAATACGTCTGACTCACCTTCCTATTATTTTATCTCAGCGATAGAATACGTCTGCCTCTCCTTCCTATTATTTTATCTCAGCGATAGAATACGTCTGCCTCTCCTTCCTATTATTTTATCTCAGCGATAGAATACGTCTGCCTCACCTTTCTATTATTTTATCTCAGCGATAGAATACGTCTGCCTCACCTTTCTATTATTTTATCTCAGCGATAGAATACGTCTGCCTCACCTTTCTATTATTTTATCTCAGCGATAGAATACGTCTGCCTCACCTTCATATTATTTTATTAATATTTATAATATTTTTTATTTATAGTAATATGTATTATTTATTATTGTTTATAATATTTATAAAATGTATAATTTCTATTCATAATAAAATAATTATTTATTTTTACTATTTATATTGTTCTATTATTGTTTCTATTATTTTATCTCAGCACTCCTAGCTGTATCTATATTTCGGACTCATCATACAAGAAGTGTAACCCAGAAAAGTTACAATGTATAATAAATCAAGGAGGTCTTCCTCACCTCCCTATTATTTTATCTCAGAGACAGAATACTTCTGCCTCTCCTTCATATTATTTTATCTCAGCAATATAATATGTCTGCCTCACCTTTCTATTATTTTATCTCAGCACTCCTAGCTGTATCTATATTTGGGACTCATGAATGATACAAGAGGTTTAACCCGGAAAAGTTACAATGTATAATGAATATAATACAAGGTCTGCCCCACCTTTCTATTAGTTTATCTCAGCAATAGAATATGTCTGCCTCACCTTTCTATTATTTTATCTCAGCAGTAGAATACGTCTGCCTCACCTTTCCATTATTTATTAATATTTATTAAAAAAAAATATTTATAGAAATATGTATTAATTTATTATTTTGTATAATATTTATAAAATGTATAATTTCTATTCATAATAAAATAATAATTTATTTTTACTATTTATATTGTTCTATTATTCTTTCTATTATTTTATCTCAGCACTCCTAGCTGTATCTATATTTGGGACTCATGAATGATACAAGAGGTGTAACCCAGAAAAGTTACAATGTATAATGAATATAATACAAGGTCTGCCCCACCTTTCTATTATTTTATCTCAGCACTCCTAGCTGTACCCATATTCAGGACTCATCATACAAGAAGTGTAACCCGGAAAGGATACAATGTACAGGTCCTTCTCAAAAAATTAGCATATTGTGATAAAGTTCATTATTTTCTGTAATGTACTGATAAACATTAGACTTTCATATATTTTAGATTCATTACACACAACTTAAGTAGTTCAAGCCTTTTCTTGTTTTAATATTGATGATTTTGGCATACAGCTCATGAAAACCCAAAAATCCTATCTCAAAAAATTAGCATATCATGAAAAGTTTCTCTAAACGACCTATTAACCTAATCATCTGAATCAACTAATTAACTCTAAACACCTGCAAAAGATTCCTGAGGCTTTTAAAAACTCCCAGCCTGGTTCATTACTCAAAACCGCAATCATGGGTAAGACTGCCGACCTGACTGCTGTCCAGAAGGCCATCATTGACACCCTCAAGCAAGAGGGTAAGACACAGAAAGAAATTTCTGAACGAATAGGCTGTTCCCAGAGTGCTGTATCAAGGCACCTCAGTGGGAAGTCTGTGGGAAGGAAAAAGTGTGGCAGAAAACGCTGCACAACGAGAAGAGGTGACCGGACCCTGAAGAAGATTGTGGAGAAGGACCGATTCCAGACCTTGGAGGACCTGCGGAAGCAGTGGACTGAGTCTGGAGTAGAAACATCCAGAGCCACCGTGAACAGGCGTGTGCAGGAAATGGGCTACAGGTGCCGCATTCCCCAGGTCAAGCCACTTTTGAACCAGAAACAGCGACAGAAGCACCTGACCTGGGCTACAGAGAAGCAGCACTGGACTGTTGCTCAGTGGTCCAAAGTACATTCGGAAATCAAGGTGCCAGAGTCTGGAGGAAGACTGGGGAGAGGGAAATGCCAAAATGCCTGAAGTCCAGTGTCAAGTACCCACAGTCAGTGATGGTCTGGGGTGCCATGTCAGCTGCTGGTGTTGGTCCACTGTGTTTTATCAAGGGCAGGGTCAATGCAGCTAGCTATCAGGAGATTTTGGAGCACTTCATGCTTCCATCTGCTGAAAAGCTTTATGGAGATGAAGATTTCATTTTTCAGCACGACCTGGCACCTGCTCACAGTGCCAAAACCACTGGAAAAAGGTTTACTGACCATGGTATTACTGTGCTCAATTGGCCTGCCAACTCTCCTGACCTGAACCCCATAGAGAATCTGTGGGATATTGGGAAGAGAAAGTTGAGAGACGCAAGACCCAACACTCTGGATGAGCTTAAGGCCGCTATCGAAGCATCCTGGGCCTCCATAACACCTCAGCAGTGCCACAGGCTGGTTGCCTCCATGCCACGCCGCATTGAAGCAGTCATTTCTGCAAAAGGATTCCCGACCAAGTATTGAGTGCATAACTGAACATAATTATTTGAAGGTTGACTTTTTTTGTATTAAAAACACTTTTCTTTTATTGGTCGGATGAAATATGCTAATTTTTTGAGATAGGATTTTGGGGTTTTCATGAGCTGTATGCCAAAATCATCAATATTAAAACAAGAAAAGGCTTGAACTACTTCAGTTGTGTGTAATGAATCTAAAATATATGAAAGTCTAATGTTTATCAGTACATTACAGAAAATAATGAATTTTATCACAATATGCTAATTTTTTGAGAAGGACCTGTATAATACATAGAATATGACGCCTGCTTTACCTTTAATATGGTTTTATCTCAGCATTAATAACTGGATCCCTTCTTCAGACTCATGATAAAAGGAGCATAACCCAGGAAAAAATACAATGCCTATTAAATCTAATATGACGTCTGCCCCACCTGTATCTGATTTTATCTCAGCTGTTCACATATGTTACACTATATATTAATAGAATACAACGTTTGCCTCACTCGTATATGATTTTATCTCAGCACTCCTACATGTTCCCATATATTACAATGTATAATAATTGAATACAATGTCTGCCTGACCTGTATATGATTTTATCTCAGCACTTCTACATGTTTCCATATATTACATTATATAATAATAGAAAACAACGTCTGCCTGACCTGTACATGATTTTATCTCAGCACACCTAGCTATTCCCATATGGTACAATGTATAATGATAGAATACGTCTGCCTGACCTGTATATGATTTTATCTCAGCACTCCTACATGTTCCCATATATTACAATGTATAATAATTAAATACAATGTCTGCCTGACCTGTATATGATTTTATCTCAGCACTCCTACATGTTTCCATATATTACAATGTATAATAATAGAATACGTCTGCCTGACCTGTACATGATTTTATCTCAGCACTCCTAGCTATTCCCATATGGTACAATGTATAATACTAGAATACGACGTCTGCCCCACCTGCATATGATTTTATCTCAGCACTCCTACATGTTTCCATATATTACATTATATAACAGGATACAATGTCTGCCTTTACCTTCAGGTGTTTGAGTTGCGGGGACGGCCGTCCGGATACCCCGACGATCAGTAGGGTCACCAGGGTCAGCGCTGACACTCCTACCATCATTTTTGGGGTGATATAGGAGATATGGGGGTTTTCAGTGGCCCTCTGGTCTCAGCAGGGTCAGTCGAGGAGGTAAGGTTCAGATTTGGGGGTGTCAGTGGCCCTCTGGTCTCAGCAGGGTCAGTCGAGAAGGTAAGGTTCAGATTTGGGGGGGGGTTTCGGTAGATTTGGGGGTGTCAGTGGCCCTCTGGTCTCAGCAGGGTCAGTCGAGAAGGTAAGGTTCAGATTTGGGGGGGGGTTTCGGTAGATTTGGGGGTGTCAGTGGCCCTCTGGTCTCAGCAGGGTCAGTCGAGAAGGTAAGGTTCAGATTTGGGAGAGGTTTCGGTAGATTTGGGGATGTCAGTGGCCCTCTGGTCTCAGCAGGGTCAGTTCAGAAGGTAAGGTTCAGATTTGGGGGGGGTTTCAGTAGATTTGGGGGTGTCAGTGGCCCTCTGGTCTCAGCAGGGTCAGTCGAGAAGGTAAGGTTCAGATTTGGGGGTGTCAGTGGCCCTCTGGTCTCAGCAGGGTCAGTCGAGAAGGTAAGGTTCAGATTTGGGGGTGTCAGTGGCCCTCTGGTCTCAGCAGGGTCAGTCGAGATTAGGAAGTTGCACGCAGTTTCAGGATTTGCTCAGTTTCAGTATTTCTGTGTCTGTCCTGATTCCAGGACTGGTCAGTTCTGAGTGGTGCCGGCAGTGCGGGTATATATAAAGGAGGATGGGAAGAGGGGGGCTGTTTTATTATAGATGGAGGAGGGAGGGTTACCCCGGGAGATCCCTTCTTCTTATTACAGGAATGTCACCCCTCCCCAGCAGACATCACTGACACCGGAGGGCAGTATAATGGTACAGGAGGAGATATAATGTACCAGCATCTGTATAGGAGGAGATATACATCCATCTACAGGGCACAGTATACAGTGACATCTCTATAAAGAGGGCCTTGAAAAAGTATTCATACCCCTTGGAATTTTCCACATCTTGTCATGTTACAACTAAAAAATGTAAATGTATTTTATTGGGATTTTATGTGATAGACCAACACAGAGTGGCACATAATTGTGAAGTGGAAGGAAAATGATAAATGGATTTCAATTTGTTTTTACAAATAAATATGTGAAAATTGTGGGGGGTCCATTTGTATTCAGCCCCCTTTACTCTGATACCCCTAACTTAAATCTAGTAGAACCAATTGCCTTCAGAAGTCACCTAATTAGTAAATAGAGTCCACCTGTGTGTCATTTAATCTCAGTATAAATACAGCTGTTCTGTGAAGCCCTCAGAGGTTTGTTAGAGAACCTTAGTGAACAAACAGCATCATGAAGGCCAAGGAACACACCAGACAGGTCAGGGATAAAGTTGTGGAGAAGTATAAAGCAGGATTAGGTTATAAAAAAAAAAATCTCCCAAGCTTTGAACATCTCACGGAGCTCTGTTCAATCCATCATCGGAAAATGGAAAGAGTATGGCACAACTGCAAACCTACCAAGACATGGCCGTCCACCTAAACTGACCGGGCCGGGCAAGGAGAGCATTCATCAGAGAAGCAGCCAATAGGCCCATGGTAACTCTGGAGGAGCTGCAGAGATCCACAGCTCAGGTGGGAGAATCTGTCCACAGGACAACTATTAGTCGTGCTTCTCCACAAATCTGCCCTTTATGGAAGAGTGACAAGAAGAAAGACATTGGTGAAAGGAAGACATAAGAAATCCCGTTTGTAGTTTGTGAGAAGCCATGTGGGGGACACAGCAATCATGTGGGGGACACAGGAAACATGTGGGGGACACAGGAAACATGTGGAAGAAGGTGCTCTCCTCAGATGAGACCAAAACTGAACTTTTTGGCCTAAAAGCAAAATGTATGTGTGGCAGAAAACTAACACTGCACATCACCCTGAACACACCATCCCCACTGTGAAACATGGTGGTGGCAGCATCATTTTGTGGGGATGCTTTTCTTCAGCAGGAAGAGGAAAGCTGGTCAGAGTTGATAGAAAGATGGATGGAGCCAAATACAGGGCAATCCAGAGGGATTTCAGTGTGTCGGTTAGTGCCCCCTGTACAGAGGGATTTCGGTATGTCGGTTAGTACCCCCTGTGCAGAGGGATTTCGGTGTGTCGGTTAGTGCCCCCTGTACAGAGGGATTTCAGTGTGTCGGTTAGTACCCCCTGTGCAGAGGGATTTCGGTGTGTCGGTTAGTGCTCCCTGTACAGAGGGATTTCAGTGTGTTGGTTAGTGCCCCCTGTACAGAGGGATTTTGGTGTGTCGGTTAGTGCCCCCTGTACAGAGGTATTTCGGTGTATCGGTTAGTGCCCCCTGTACAGAGGGATTTTGGTGTGTCGGTTAGTGCCCCCTGTACAGAGGGATTTCGGTATGTCTGTTAGTGCCCCCTGTACAGAGGGATTTCGGTATGTCTGTTAGTGCCCCCTGTACAGAGAGATTTCGGTGTGTCGGTTAGTGCTCCCTGTACAGAGGGATTTCGGTGTGTCGGTTAGTGCCCCCTGTACAGAGGGATTTCGGTATGTCTGTTAGTGCCCCCTGTACAGAGGGATTTTGGTGTGTCGGTTAGTGCCCCCTGTACAGAGGGATTTCGGTGTGTCGGTTAGTGCCCCCTGTACACAGGGATTTGGGTGTGTCGGTTAGTGCCCCCTGTACAGAGGGATTTCGGTGTGTCGGTTAGTGCCCCCTGTACAGAGAGATTTCGGTGTGTCGGTTAGTGCCCCCTGTACAGAGAGATTTCGGTGTGTCGGTTAGTGCCCCCTGTACAGAGAGATTTCGGTGTGTCGGTTAGTGCCCCCTGTGCAGAGGGATTTCAGTGTGTCGGTTAGTACCCCCTGTACAGAGAGATTTCGGTGTGTCGGTTAGTGCCCCCTGTACAGAGAGATTTCGGTGTGTCGGTTAGTACCCCCTGTGCAGAGGGATTTCGGTGTGTCGGTTAGTGCCCCCTGTACAGAGAGATTTCGGTGTGTCGGTTAGTACCCCCTGTACAGAGGGATTTCGGTGTGTCGGTTAGTGCCCCCTGTACAGAGGGATTTTGGTGTGTCGGTTAGTACCCCCTGTACAGAGGGATTTCGGTGTGTCGGTTAGTGCCCCCTGTACAGAGGGATTTCGGTGTGTTGGTTAGTGCCCCCTGTACAGAGAGATTTCGGTGTGTCGGTTAGTACCCCCTGTACAGAGGGATTTCGGTGTGTCGGTTAGAACCCCCCGTACAAAGGGATTTCAGTGTGTCGGTTAGTGCCCCCTGTACAGAGGGATTTCGGTATGTCGGTTAGTGCCCCCTGTACAGAGAGATTTCGGTGTGTCGGTTAGTGCCCCCTGTACAGAGGGATTTCGGTGTGTTGGTTAGTGCCCCCTGTACAGAGAGATTTCGGTGTGTCGGTTAGTACCCCCTGTACAGAGGGATTTCGGTGTGTCGGTTAGAACCCCCCGTACAAAGGGATTTCAGTGTGTTGGTTAGTGCCCCCTGTACAGAGGGATTTCGGTATGTCGGTTAGTGCCCCCTGTACAGAGAGATTTCGGTGTGTCGGTTAGTGCCCCCTGTACAGAGGGATTTCGGTGTGTCAATTAGTGCCCCCTGTACAGAGGGATTTCAGTATGTCGGTTAGTACCCCCTGTACAGAGGGATTTCAGTATGTCGGTTAGTACCCCCTGTACAGAGGGATTTCGGTGTGTCGGTTAGTGCCCCCTGTACAGAGGGATTTTGGTGTGTCGGTTAGTGCCCCCTGTGCAGAGGGATTTCGGTGTGTCGGTTAGTGCCCCCTGTGCAGAGGGATTTCAGTGTGTTGGTTAGTGCCCCCGGTGCAGAGGGATTTTGGTATGTCGGTTAGTACCCCCGGTGCAGAGGGATTTCAGTGAGTCGGTTAGTGCCCCCTGTGCAGAGGGATTTCAGTGTGTTGGTTAGTGCCCCCTGTACAGAGGGATTTCGGTATGTCGGTTAGTACCCCCGGTGCAGAGGGATTTCGGTGAGTCGGTTAGTACCCCCTGTACAGAGGGATTTCGGTGTGTCGGTTAGTGCCCCCTGTACAGAGGGATTTCGGTGTGTCGGTTAGTGCCCCCTGTGCAGAGGGATTTCGGTGTGTCGGTTAGTGCCCCCTGTGCAGAGGGATTTCAGTGTGTTGGTTAGTGCCCCCGGTGCAGAGGGATTTCGGTGTGTCGGTTAGTGCCCCCTGTACAGAGAGATTTCAGTGTGTCGGTTAGTGCCCCCGGTGCAGAGGGATTTCGGTGTGTCGGTTAGTGCCCCCTGTACAGAGGGATTTCAGTGTGTTGGTTAGTGCCCCCTGTACAGAGGGATTTCGGTATGTCGGTTAGTGCCCCCTGTGCAGAGGGATTTCAGTGTGTTGGTTAGTGCCCCCGGTGCAGAGGGATTTCGGTATGTCGGTTAGTGCCCCCTGTGCAGAGGGATTTCAGTGTGTTGGTTAGTGCCCCCTGTACAGAGGGATTTCGGTGTGTTGGTTAGTGCCCCCTGTACAGAGGGATTTCGGTATGTCTGTTAGTGCCCCCTGTACAGAGAGATTTCGGTGTGTTGGTTAGTGCCCCCTGTACAGAGGGATTTCGGTATGTCTGTTAGTGCCCCCTGTACAGAGAGATTTCGGTGTGTCGGTTAGTGCCCCCTGTACAGAGGGATTTCGGTGTGTCGGTTAGCACCCCCTGTACAGAGGGATTTCGGTGTGTCGGTTAGAACCCCCCGTACAAAGGGATTTCAGTGTGTTGGTTAGTGCCCCCTGTACAGAGAGATTTCGGTGTGTCGGTTAGTACCCCCTGTACAGAGGGATTTCGGTGTGTCGGTTAGTGCCCCCTGTACAGAGGGATTTTGGTGTGTCGGTTAGTGCCCCCTGTGCAGAGGGATTTCGGTGTGTCGGTTAGTGCCCCCTGTACAGAGAGATATCGGTGTGTCGGTTAGTACCCCCTGTACAGAGGGATTTCGGTGTGTCGGTTAGTACCCCCTGTACAGAGGGATTTCGGTGTGTCGGTTAGTGCCCCCTGTACAGAGGGATTTCAGTGTGTCGGTTAGTGCCCCCGGTGCAGAGGGATTTCGGTGTGTCGGATAGTGCCCCCTGTGCAGAGGGATTTCAGTGTGTTGGTTAGTGCCCCCGGTGCAGAGGGATTTCGGTATGTCGGTTAGTGCCCCCTGTGCAGAGGGATTTCAGTGTGTTGGTTAGTGCCCCCTGTACAGAGGGATTTCGGTGTGTTGGTTAGTGCCCCCTGTACAGAGGGATTTCGGTATGTCTGTTAGTGCCCCCTGTACAGAGAGATTTCGGTGTGTTGGTTAGTGCCCCCTGTACAGAGGGATTTCGGTATGTCTGTTAGTGCCCCCTGTACAGAGAGATTTCGGTGTGTCGGTTATTGCCCCCTGTACAGAGGGATTTCGGTGTGTCGGTTAGCACCCCCTGTACAGAGGGATTTCGGTGTGTCGGTTAGAACCCCCCGTACAAAGGGATTTCAGTGTGTTGGTTAGTGCCCCCTGTACAGAGAGATTTCGGTGTGTCGGTTAGTACCCCCTGTACAGAGGGATTTCGGTGTGTCGGTTAGTGCCCCCTGTACAGAGGGATTTTGGTGTGTCGGTTAGTGCCCCCTGTGCAGAGGGATTTCGGTGTGTCGGTTAGTGCCCCCTGTACAGAGAGATTTCGGTGTGTCGGTTAGTACCCCCTGTACAGAGGGATTTCGGTGTGTCGGTTAGTACCCCCTGTACAGAGGGATTTCGGTGTGTCGGTTAGTGCCCCCTGTACAGAGGGATTTTGGTGGGTCGGTTAGTGCCCCCTGTGCAGAGGGATTTCGGTATGTCGGTTAGTGCCCCCTGTACAGAGGGATTTCGGTATGTCGGTTAGTACCCCCTGTACAGAGGGATTTCGGTGTGTCGGTTAGTACCCCCTGTACAGAGGGATTTCGGTGTGTCGGTTAGTGCCCCCTGTACAGAGGGATTTCAGTGTGTTGGTTAGTGCCCCCTGTACAGAGGGATTTCGGTGTGTCGGTTAGTACCCCCTGTACAGAGGGATTTCGGTATGTCGGTTAGTACCCCCTGTACAGAGGGATTTCGGTGTGTCGGTTAGTACCCCCTGTACAGAGGGATTTCGGTGAGTCGGTTAGTACCCCCCTGTACAGAGAGATTTCAGTGTGTCGGTTAGTGCCCCCGGTGCAGAGGGATTTCGGTGTGTCGGTTAGTGCCCCCTGTACAGAGGGATTTCAGTGTGTTGGTTAGTGCCCCCTGTACAGAGGGATTTCGGTATGTCGGTTAGTGCCCCCTGTGCAGAGGGATTTCAGTGTGTTGGTTAGTGCCCCCGGTGCAGAGGGATTTCGGTATGTCGGTTAGTGCCCCCTGTGCAGAGGGATTTCAGTGTGTTGGTTAGTGCCCCCTGTACAGAGGGATTTCGGTGTGTTGGTTAGTGCCCCCTGTACAGAGGGATTTCGGTATGTCTGTTAGTGCCCCCTGTACAGAGAGATTTCGGTGTGTTGGTTAGTGCCCCCTGTACAGAGGGATTTCGGTATGTCTGTTAGTGCCCCCTGTACAGATAGATTTCGGTGTGTCGGTTAGTGTCCCCTGTACAGAGGGATTTCGGTGTGTCGGTTAGCACCCCCTGTACAGAGGGATTTCGGTGTGTCGGTTAGAACCCCCCGTACAAAGGGATTTCAGTGTGTTGGTTAGTGCCCCCTGTACAGAGAGATTTCGGTGTGTCGGTTAGTACCCCCTGTACAGAGGGATTTCGGTGTGTCGGTTAGTGCCCCCTGTACAGAGGGATTTTGGTGTGTCGGTTAGTGCCCCCTGTGCAGAGGGATTTCGGTGTGTCGGTTAGTGCCCCCTGTACAGAGAGATTTCGGTGTGTCGGTTAGTACCCCCTGTACAGAGGGATTTCGGTGTGTCGGTTAGTACCCCCTGTACAGAGGGATTTCGGTGTGTCGGTTAGTGCCCCCTGTACAGAGGGATTTCAGTGTGTCGGTTAGTGCCCCCGGTGCAGAGGGATTTCGGTGTGTCGGATAGTGCCCCCTGTGCAGAGGGATTTCAGTGTGTTGGTTAGTGCCCCCGGTGCAGAGGGATTTCGGTATGTCGGTTAGTGCCCCCTGTGCAGAGGGATTTCAGTGTGTTGGTTAGTGCCCCCTGTACAGAGGGATTTCGGTGTGTTGGTTAGTGCCCCCTGTACAGAGGGATTTCGGTATGTCTGTTAGTGCCCCCTGTACAGAGAGATTTCGGTGTGTTGGTTAGTGCCCCCTGTACAGAGGGATTTCGGTATGTCTGTTAGTGCCCCCTGTACAGAGAGATTTCGGTGTGTCGGTTAGTGCCCCCTGTACAGAGGGATTTCGGTGTGTCGGTTAGCACCCCCTGTACAGAGGGATTTCGGTGTGTCGGTTAGAACCCCCCGTACAAAGGGATTTCAGTGTGTTGGTTAGTGCCCCCTGTACAGAGAGATTTCGGTGTGTCGGTTAGTACCCCCTGTACAGAGGGATTTCGGTGTGTCGGTTAGTGCCCCCTGTACAGAGGGATTTTGGTGTGTCGGTTAGTGCCCCCTGTGCAGAGGGATTTCGGTGTGTCGGTTAGTGCCCCCTGTACAGAGAGATTTCGGTGTGTCGGTTAGTACCCCCTGTACAGAGGGATTTCGGTGTGTCGGTTAGTACCCCCTGTACAGAGGGATTTCGGTGTGTCGGTTAGTACCCCCTGTACAGAGGGATTTCGGTGTGTCGGTTAGTGCCCCCTGTGCAGAGGGATTTCGGTGAGTCGGTTAGTGCCCCCTGTACAGAGGGATTTTGGTGTGTCGGTTAGTGCCCCCTGTGCAGAGGGATTTCGGTATGTCGGTTAGTGCCCCCTGTACAGAGGGATTTCGGTATGTCGGTTAGTACCCCCTGTACAGAGGGATTTCGGTGTGTCGGTTAGTACCCCCTGTACAGAGGGATTTCGGTGTGTCGGTTAGTGCCCCCTGTACAGAGGGATTTCAGTGTGTTGGTTAGTGCCCCCTGTACAGAGGGATTTCGGTGTGTCGGTTAGTACCCCCTGTACAGAGGGATTTCGGTATGTCGGTTAGTACCCCCTGTACAGAGGGATTTCGGTGTGTCGGTTAGTACCCCCTGTACAGAGGGATTTCGGTGAGTCGGTTAGTACCCCTGTACAGAGGGATTTCGGTGAGTCGGTTAGTGCCCCCTGTACAGAGGGATTTCGGTGAGTCGGTTAGTGCCCCCTGTACAGAGGGATTTCGGTATGTCGGTTAGTACCCCCGGTGCAGAGGGATTTCGGTGAGTCGGTTAGTGCCCCCTGTACAGAGGGATTTCGGTGAGTCGGTTAGTACCCCCTGTACAGAGGGATTTCGGTGAGTCGGTTAGTGCCCCCTGTACAGAGGGATTTCGGTGAGTCGGTTAGTGCCCCCTGTACAGAGGGATTTCGGTGAGTCGGTTAGTACCCCCTGTACAGAGGGATTTCGGTGAGTCGGTTAGTGCCCCCTGTACAGAGGGATTTCGGTATGTCGGTTAGTACCCCCGGTGCAGAGGGATTTCGGTGTGTCGGTTAGTACCCCCTGTACAGAGGGATTTCGGTGTGTCGGTTAGTACCCCCTGTACAGAGGGATTTCGGTATGTCGGTTAGTACCCCCGGTGCAGAGGGATTTCGGTGAGTCGGTTAGTGCCCCCTGTACAGAGGGATTTCGGTGAGTCGGTTAGTACCCCCTGTACAGAGGGATTTCGGTGTGTCGGTTAGTACCCCCTGTACAGAGGGATTTCGGTGAGTCGGTTAGTGCCCCCTGTACAGAGGGATTTCGGTGAGTCGGTTAGTACCCCCTGTACAGAGGGATTTCGGTGTGTCGGTTAGTACCCCCTGTACAGAGGGATTTCGGTGTGTCGGTTAGTACCCCCTGTACAGAGAGATTTCGGTGTGTCGGTTAGTACCCCCCTGTACAGAGGGATTTTGGTATGTCGGTTAGTACCCCCGGTGCAGAGGGATTTCGGTGAGTCGGTTAGTGCCCCCTGTACAGAGGGATTTCGGTGAGTCGGTTAGTACCCCCTGTACAGAGGGATTTCGGTGTGTCGGTTAGTACCCCCTGTACAGAGGGATTTCGGTGAGTCGGTTAGTGCCCCCTGTACAGAGGGATTTCGGTATGTCGGTTAGTACCCCCGGTGCAGAGGGATTTCGGGGTGTGTCGGTTAGTACCCCCTGTACAGAGGGATTTCGGTGTGTCGGTTAGTGCTCCCTGTACAGAGGGATTTCAGTGTGTCGGTTAGTGCCCCCTGTACAGAGGGATTTTGGTGTGTCGGTTAGTGCCCCCTGTACAGAGGGATTTCGGTGTGTCGGTTAGTGCCCCCTGTACACAGGGATTTGGGTGTGTCGGTTAGTGCCCCCTGTACAGAGGGATTTCGGTGTGTCGGTTAGTGCCCCCTGTACAGAGAGATTTCGGTGTGTCGGTTAGTGCCCCCTGTACAGAGAGATTTCGGTGTGTCGGTTAGTGCCCCCTGTACAGAGAGATTTCGGTGTGTCGGTTAGTGCCCCCTGTGCAGAGGGATTTCAGTGTGTCGGTTAGTACCCCCTGTACAGAGAGATTTCGGTGTGTCGGTTAGTGCCCCCTGTACAGAGAGATTTCGGTGTGTCGGTTAGTACCCCCTGTACAGAGGGATTTCGGTGTGTCGGTTAGTGCCCCCTGTACAGAGGGATTTTGGTGTGTCGGTTAGTACCCCCTGTACAGAGGGATTTCGGTGTGTCGGTTAGTGCCCCCTGTACAGAGGGATTTCGGTGTGTTGGTTAGTGCCCCCTGTACAGAGAGATTTCGGTGTGTCGGTTAGTACCCCCTGTACAGAGGGATTTCGGTGTGTCGGTTAGAACCCCCCGTACAAAGGGATTTCAGTGTGTCGGTTAGTGCCCCCTGTACAGAGGGATTTCGGTATGTCGGTTAGTGCCCCCTGTACAGAGAGATTTCGGTGTGTCGGTTAGTGCCCCCTGTACAGAGGGATTTCGGTGTGTTGGTTAGTGCCCCCTGTACAGAGAGATTTCGGTGTGTCGGTTAGTACCCCCTGTACAGAGGGATTTCGGTGTGTCGGTTAGAACCCCCCGTACAAAGGGATTTCAGTGTGTCGTTAGTGCCCCCTGTACAGAGGGATTTCGGTATGTCGGTTAGTGCCCCCTGTACAGAGAGATTTCGGTGTGTCGGTTAGTGCCCCCTGTACAGAGGGATTTCGGTGTGTCAATTAGTGCCCCCTGTACAGAGGGATTTCAGTATGTCGGTTAGTACCCCCTGTACAGAGGGATTTCAGTATGTCGGTTAGTACCCCCTGTACAGAGGGATTTCGGTGTGTCGGTTAGTGCCCCCCTGTACAGAGGGATTTTGGTGTGTCGGTTAGTGCCCCCTGTGCAGAGGGATTTCGGTGTGTCGGTTAGTGCCCCCTGTGCAGAGGGATTTCAGTGTGTTGGTTAGTGCCCCTGTACAGAGGGATTTCGGTATGTCGGTTAGTACCCCCCGGTGCAGAGGGATTTCGGTATGTCGGTTAGTGCCCCCTGTGCAGAGGGATTTCAGTGTGTTGGTTAGTGCCCCCTGTACAGAGGGATTTCGGTGTGTTGGTTAGTGCCCCTGTACAGAGGGATTTCGGTATGTCTGTTAGTGCCCCCTGTACAGAGAGATTTCGGTGTGTTGGTTAGTGCCCCCTGTACAGAGGGATTTCGGTATGTCTGTTAGTGCCCCCTGTACAGAGAGATTTCGGTGTGTCGGTTAGTGCCCCCTGTACAGAGGGATTTCGGGTGTGTCGGTTAGTACCCCCTGTACAGAGGGATTTCGGTGTGTCGGTTAGAACCCCCCGTACAAAGGGATTTCAGTGTGTTGGTTAGTGCCCCCTGTACAGAGAGATTTCGGTGTGTCGGTTAGTACCCCTGTACAGAGGGATTTCGGTGTGTCGGTTAGTGCCCCCTGTACAGAGGGATTTTGGGTGTGTCGGTTAGTGCCCCCTGTGCAGAGGGATTTCGGTGTGTCGGTTAGTGCCCCTGTACAGAGAGATTTCGGTGTGTCGGTTAGTACCCCCTGTACAGAGGGATTTCGGTGTGTCGGTTAGTACCCCTGTACAGAGGGATTTCGGTGTGTCGGTAGTGCCCCCTGTACAGAGGGATTTTGGTGTGTCGGTTAGTGCCCCCCTGTGCAGAGGGATTTCGGTGTGTCAGTTAGTGCCCCCTGTACAGAGGGATTTCAGTGTGTTGGTTTAGTGCCCCCTGTACAGAGGGATTTCGGTATGTCGGTTAGTGCCCCCTGTACAGAGGGATTTCGGTATGTCGGTTAGTACCCCCTGTACAGAGGGATTTCGGTGTGTCGGTTAGTACCCCCCTGTACAGAGGGATTTCGGTGTGTCGGTTAGTGCCCCCTGTACAGAGGGATTTCAGTGTGTTGGTTAGTGCCCCCTGTACAGAGGGATTTCGGTGTGTCGGTTAGTACCCCCTGTACAGAGGGATTTCGTATGTCGGTTAGTACCCCCTGTACAGAGGGATTTCGGTGTGTCGGTTAGTACCCCCCTGTACAGAGGGATTTCGGTGAGTCGGTTAGTACCCCCTGTACAGAGGGATTTCGGTGAGTCGGTTAGTGCCCCCTGTACAGAGGGATTTCGGTATGTCGGTTAGTACCCCCCGGTGCAGAGGGATTTCGGTGAGTTGGTTAGTGCCCCCTGTACAGAGGGATTTCGGTGAGTCGGTTAGTACCCCCTGTACAGAGGGATTTCGGTGAGTCGGTTAGTGCCCCCTGTACAGAGGGATTTTCGGTGAGTCGGTTAGTGCCCCCTGTACAGAGGGATTTCGGTGAGTCGGTTAGTACCCCCTGTACAGAGGGATTTCGGTGAGTCGGTTAGTGCCCCCTGTACAGAGGATTTCGGTATGTCGGTTAGTACCCCCCGGTGCAGAGGGATTTCGGTGTGTCGGTTAGTACCCCCTGTACAGAGGGATTTCGGTGTGTCGGTTAGTACCCCCTGTACAGAGGGATTCGGTATGTCGGTTAGTACCCCCGGTGCAGAGGGATTTCGGTGAGTCGGTTAGTGCCCCCTGTACAGAGGGATTTCGGTGAGTCGGTTAGTACCCCCCTGTACAGAGGGATTTCGGTGTGTCGGTTTAGTACCCCCTGTACAGAGGGATTTCGGTGAGTCGGTTAGTGCCCCTGTACAGAGGGATTTCGGTGAGTCGGTTAGTACCCCCTGTACAGAGGGATTTCGTTGTGTCGGTTAGTAACCCCCTGTACAGAGGGATTTCGGTGTGTCGGTTAGTACCCCTTGTACAGAAGGATTTCGGTATGTCGGTTAGTACCCCCCGGTGCAGAGGGATTTCGGTGAGTCGGTTAGTGCCCCCTGTACAGAGGATTTCGGTGTGTCGGTTAGTACCCCCTGTACAGAGGGATTTCGGTGTGTCGGTTAGTACCCCCTGTACAGAGGGATTTCGGTGAGTCGGTTAGTACCCCCTGTACAGAGGGATTTCGGTGAGTCGGTTAGTGCCCCCCTGTACAGAGGGATTTCGGTATGTCGGTTAGTACCCCCGGTGCAGAGGGATTTCGGTGAGTCGGTTAGTGCCCCCTGTACAGAGGGATTTCGGTGAGTCGGTTAGTACCCCCTGTACAGAGGGATTTCGGTGAGTCGGTTAGTGCCCCCTGTACAGAGGGATTTCGGTATGTCGGTTAGTACCCCCGGTGCAGAGGGATTTTGGTGTGTCGGTAGACTGTGACGCGGGGTGTCTATTTTGGTCCTCTCCACCCACACATGCCCCCCCCTCCCCTGTACCTCTATTATCTTGGTTCTCTCATTAATTAATGAGGATAATCCCCGATAATCCCTCTATAGATCACCGCGGAGATGCCGGGCGGGGGAGGAGGACCGTGGATGGGGGATTATTGTCTGTACATCGGAATGTCTGATCAATGAGAAAACCTAAAGGGAACTCCGACCATGGCATGGAAACCAGCCTGCGAGCCAATCATCTACTGCAGGAATCCTGTGATCGGATTGCATGTGATTTGAGCACACAGGGCAGATTTCATTGCTATCGAAGAAGATGGGGTACCACCTGGATTGTGTGTGGTCAGATCTGGGGATAGGTTATACCGGAGACCGACAACCAGTACAAAGCCTTCCAGTACCAACTGCTGACTGTATAGGAGGGGGTGGGTAAGCGAGGGGTTAACCTTCATTGTTCTCATGCATCCATACAATCTCCTCTAAGGTGACCATACACTATACAATCTCCTCTAAGGTGACCATACACTATACAATCTCCTCTAAGGTGACCATACACTATACAATCTCCTCTAAGGTGACCATACACTATACAATCTCCTCTAAGGTGACCATATACTATACAATCTCCTCTAAGGTGACCATATACTATACAATCTGATTGTACAATCTCTTCTACAGTGACCATACAGTAAACAATCTGTACAATCTCCTTTAGATCTTCCATATGTGGTGCAAGGACCTGATCTGATACAAATTGAATAGATTGTTTAGATGTGTTCCCGTTAAGGCCTTTTTTGTCTACATTACAAGCAGTTGCAGCACAGCCCTTTTCTCTTTTGGTGGCGGGAAGCTGATTGTTTTGCGGGGGAGGGTGAGGTGAAGGGGGGCAGAGGGCACTACTGTGGGTGTGGGGGTAAAGGACACTACTGTGGAGGGGGTGATGTGAAGGGGATTGAGGACACTTGTGTTGGGGGAGGGGGGGCACAGAACACTGCAATGGGGGGGGCAGGGGACACTACAGTGAGGGTGGGTGATGTGAAGGGGGGCAGAGGACACTTCTATGGGAGGGGGAGAGAACACTGCTATGGGGGGGGGGTGATGTGAAGGGGACAGAGGACACTGTTGGGTGGGAGGTGACAGAGGACACTGCAATGGGAGGTGGGGTTAGCAGATGACACTGGAGGGGTCAATGTGAAAGGGGACAAAGGCCACTGCTATTCGGGGGCCAGAGGACACTACAGTGGGATGGGGGATGAAGGGGCAGAGGACATTGCTATGGGGGGGGCAGAGGACACTATAATGAGAGAGATGTGATGGGGCAGAGGACACTGCTTTGGGAGGGGGTGACACTTTGGGGGGTTGATGTGAAAGGGAACAAGGAACATTGCTATTGGGGGGATGGCACAGGTCACTGCTATAGGGGGGGCAGAGGACACTACAGAGTGGGGGAGAATGTGAAGGGGCAGAGGACACTACAGTGCTACATTGGGGGGTGGGTAATGTGAAGTGGGCAGAGAACACTGCTATGGGGGGCAGAGGACACTATTGTGGGTGGTGAAAGTGATGTGAAAGGAATAGAGGACACTTGCACTGGGGGGGGGGGGTCTCAGAGGACACTGCTATGGGGTGCAGAGGACACTACTGTGGGGGGGGGTGATGTAAAGTGGACAGAGGACACTGGGTGGGTTGATGTGAAAAGGGACAAAGGGCACAGCACACTTCTATCCAGGGGGGCAGAGGACACTACAGTTGGGGGGGGGGGGTGAAGGGGCAGAGGACACTGCTATGAGGGGGGGGGAGCAGAGGTCACCACAGTGTGGGTGGTGATGTGGTGGTGATGTGAAGGGAGGAAAAGGACACTGCTATGGAGGGCAGAGGACAGTACTGTGGGTGAGGGGGCAGAGTAAACTTGTATTGGGGGGGGGGGGGGCACAGGACACTACTGTGCAGGGATGGGATGTGAGAGGGGCAGAGGATACTACTGTGGGGGTGGTGGGTGATATGAAGGGGACAGAGGACACTACGGTGGGGGGGGGGGGCACAGGACACTGCTATAGGGGAGCAGAGGACACTAGAGTTGGGGGGGGTGATGTGAAGGGGACAGAGGGCACTGTTGGGGGGGGGAGGGGACAGAGGACACTGCTAAGGGGGGACAGATGTCAAAGGGGACAAAGGACACTGCTATGGGGGGGGCAGAGGACACCACAGTGCTACAGTGGGGTGCATGATGTGAAGGGGCAGAGGACGCTGCTATGGGGGGGGGCAAAGGACACTACAGTGGGGGTAGGTGAATGGGGGCAAATGACACTTTTGTGGGTGGAGGGCACACTACTTTGGGAGGTGGAGGTGATGTGAAGGGGACAGGGGACACTTATATTGGGGGGCAGAGGGCATTACTGCGGGGGCGGGTGATGTGAAGGGGACAGAGGACACTTGTATGGGGGGGGCAGAGGACACTACTGTGTGTGGGGGAGGAGGTGATGTGAAGGAGACAGAGGACACTTGTATGGAGGGGGGCCGAGGGCACTACTGTGGGGGGGGGGGTTGATATGAATGGGACAGAAGACACTTGTATGGGGTGGGGGGCACAGGGCACTGCTATTGGGGGCAGAGGACACTACTGTGGGGAGAAGTGATGTGAAGGTGACAAAGGACACTGTTGCCTATCCCTGATCTGTATACAATCTCCTTTAAATTTACCAAAACCGTAATAGTGCGGACACACCCAAACAACCCTTTCAATTTGCATCCAATCAGGCAGACCCTTGCACTACATAGTTGTTGGTAGACCTAAAGCAGATTGTACAATCAGATTGTATAGTGTACACGTGGGTGGTTGGGGGGGGGGGTAACTTTTCTGCCTACACCACTCCCCCCCCTCCCCCAAACTGCAATGCCCTGTTAAGCCGCCCATTGACAAATCTAAATTTGGCTGTATCTAAATCCATCTAACCGAGGAATTCGTCCTTCAACCCGTGGGTGGAAGGAAAGAAAATTGCATGGTCTATGGCCTGGCTTAGGTGCAGCAGACATGATCCCGCACATCGTGTTCAGCAGAGAGTACCGCCAGTGAAAAAAGGCTGTGCTGTAACGCAGGGGTAGGCGGCGCTGTCCTGCAGCCTTTTAAACAGGTAGCGAGGAGGCATCACTTTTTAGAAAGGTGGGCATAGCGGGCAGGGCCGCTATCAGGGGGGTACAGGCAGTACACCTGTAAGGGGCCCAGGTGCCCCCCCTTTTTTTTTGTAAGGCCCAGCGGTCCCCAGGGCCCCGGATGGCAACCCCCCCTTTTTTTTTCATTTCTTTTTTTGTAAGGCCCAGCGGTCCCCAGGGCCCCCGGATGGCAACCCCCCTCTTTTTTTTGTTCTTTTGTTCGTCAGCACCCAAAGCCGCCCCCCCCCCCGGTTCTCCAATTCTCCAGGGGGCCCATGACTGAAGCTGTGTAAGGGGCCCCAAAATTCCTGATGGCGGCCCTGATAGCGGGCACCTTCACATCAAATGCTTTGTATGCTATGCACTATGAAGGGGCGGAGCCAAATCATGTTACAATGTATCACACTGATTTTTTTTTTTTCCTTTTTTAACTTTATTGAAATGTCACAACACGCCATGCAATAAAGTCACATGACCTACTTTTTTTTTGTTTTATACTGCGCTGTGTTTAGACTGCGTTGACCCAATCCATAGAGTGTGAATGAGCCCTAAAGGAGACAAGTCAGCCCAAAGTGACCCCCCGTCACAGTAGGTAGGTGAGGTAGGTTGTCATTGGAGGTGAGACCTGACTTTGGAGATAGAGTTAGTCTGAGGGAAGGGGAAGGTGGGGGGGGTCATTCTCTGCAGAGGACGGGGGTGCGGTGGGTGGGGGGGGTGGGGGGGTCGGGTCCTATTCACAGCTCTATTACAGTAAATGCAGTGAAAGGTAATGGGAGTTAAATAGCCGCCTCCATTCTTCGGCCCCCACGTCAACTGTGACGCTCACTCAGGAATGCGCTGTGAATAAAACCGTCCAGACAAAAGGGCCCCGGCATCTCCCAGCGGCCCCCGGCCTTTATGGGGACAATGGGGGGCGGTCAGGCCTTTGTCCGCTCTTAAATGTAACCGTTGCAGGTGATGGATGACAGCACATAATGCAGACCCCCGCCTCTGACGTCATTGGGGGGGGGGAGAAAGAGGAGACAATACGGGGGCACCGGCCGCGGAAGGGGTTAAACAGGAGACAGTTACATGTGTACGTTCCTGAGGGGGTCAAAGGTTAAACATTCGATCCGATAATTCAGTGATGTCAGAGCGCGTTCCGACAGTTCTCACCAGAGAGCGTCCACCCGTCCCCCCTTGTGTTTTACTTCCCGCCGTCCCCCGACTTCCAGGAATGACCCCAGTTATGGTGATCGCACGCCGTTTTCTTTTTGGAGATTTTTTTTTCACTTTCGACGCTATGTTGCGACGCACAGTGGCGGCTGGCGCTCAAAAATTTTGGGGGGGGTGCAAACAAACTGAAGAAAAAATCTATCAATAGCAGCCACTGTGCCCATCAAGCGCAGCCACTGTGCCCATCAAGCGCAGCCACTGTGCCCATCAAACGCAGCCACTGTGCCATCAAACGCAGCCACTGTGCCATCAAACGCAGCCACTGTGCCCATCGAACGCAGCCACTGTGCCATCAAATGTAGCCACTGTGCCCATCAAACGCAGCCACTGTGCCATCAAATGTAGCCACTGTGCCCATAAATTTCAGCTACTGTGCCCATCAATTGCCGCCAGTGTGCCTATCAAACGCAGCTACTGTACCCATCAATTGCTGCCACTGTGCCCATAAATTTCTGCTACTGTGCCCATCAATTGCCGCCAGTGTGCCTATCAAACGCAGCTACTGTACCCATCAATTGCTGCCACTGTGCCCATAAATTTCAGCTACTGTGCCCATCAATTGCCGCCAGTGTGCCCATCAAACACAGCTACTGTACCCATCAATTGCCGCTACTGTGCCCATCAATTGCTGCTACTGTGCCCATCAATTGCCGCCAGTGTGCCCATCAAACGCAGCTACTGTACCCATCAATTGCTGCCACTGTGCCCATAAATTTCAGCTACTGTGCCCATCAATTGCTGCTACTGTGCCCATAAATTTCAGCTACTGTGCCCATCAATTGCTGCTACTGTGCCCATCAATTGCCGCTACTGTGCCCATCAATTGCTGCCAGTGTGCCCATCAATTGCTGCCAGTGTGCCCATCAATTGCTGACCGCTGAGTCCTGTGAGAAGAGAGAGAGAGAGAGCAGCACTGCTGCAGACAAGCTGGATCCACTTTGGGCTTAGGTAAGTTTGCCACCAAAACAGCCCTGACCCACCGGGCCAATGGACTTCACTAGCCCTCTGAAGGTAGGCAGTGGCATCTGCCACAAAACCATAAGTAGCAGATCCTTTAAGTCCTGTAAGTTGCGAGGTGGGGCCTCCGCGGATCGCAATTGTATTTTCAACACATCCCACAGATGTTGGATTGAGATCTGGAGAAGTTGGAGGCCAAGTTAATGCCTCAAACTTGTTGTGTTCCTCAAAACTATTTCTGCAGCAGTATGGCAGGGTGCATTATGGAGGTGATGCTCTGCGTGTTCCGACACCTTTCTATCAGAACCAGGATTCACCTTTTTCAGCAATTTGAGCTCCAATCCAAATAGAAGATCTATTGGACTACACAAGCCAGCCCCATCATTGGTACGTGTGGGAGGAATAGTGCCCCATCATTTGTACGTGTGGGAGAAATAGTGCCCCATCATTGGTATCCGTGGGTGGAATAGTGCCCCATCATTGGTATTAGTGGGAGGAATAGTGCCCCATCATTGGTATCAGTGGGTGGAATAGTGTCCCATCATTGGTATCAGTGGGTGGAATAGTGCCCCATCATTGATATCAGAGGGAGGAATAGTGCCCCATCATTGATATCAGTGGGAGGAATAGTGCCCCATCATTGGTCAAGTGGAAGGAGCAGTGCCCCACTGTTGATATCAGTGGGAGGAATAGTGTCCCATCATTGATATCAGTGGGAGGAATAGTGCCCCATCATTGATATCAGTGGGAGGAATAGTGTCCCATCATTGATATCAGTGGGAGGAATAGTGCCCCATCATTGATATCAGTGGGAGGAATAATGCTCCAATGACCGGATAAGGACAAACAAAGGGCTGTATCTGGCCCACGGGCCGCAGTTTGGAGACCACTGGTTTAGACTTTACAATTTGGTCCTCTTGTCAAAGTCACTCAAATCCTTACTCTTGTCCATTTTTTCTGCTTTCAACACATCAACTTCAGGGACAACATGTTCACTTGTAGCCTAATATACTGTATCTCATCTTGTCACAAGGTAATCAATGTTGTACAGTTTTCCTGTGGAGTGATCAGAATAATATTACAGCGGGGTATATGAAGTATTGAACAGGTCACCATTTTTCTAGGTAAATCTATTTCTAAAGGTGCCATTGACATGAAATGTCCCCCCCCCCCCCACACACACGTCGGTCACAACCCCCCATGCAATCCATACATACAAAGACACCAAAAGAAAAAAGCTGCTCAGAAATGAAGTTCTGTGTTCCCTTCTGTGTAATAAAATGGAAGGAAAGAGAGGCACACGAGAGAGCAAGAGAGAGAGAGAGAGAGAGAGGACAGCAGGAGAGAACACTCTAATGCCCCGTACACACGAGCGCAATTACCGCCAGCAAAAGTCCGATGTGAGCTTTAGGTCGGAAATTCCCACCAGTGAGGACTATTGCTATTGGTTGCAGCAGGGTCGTCATCAGGAATTTTGGGGCCCCTTACACAGCTTCTGGCATGGGCCCCCCCTGGAGCAGAAGAGAACCACCAGCGGGGGGGGGGGGGTGCAGCCGTCGCAAATTGAGAAACGGGGGGGCTGCCACGAATTGAGAAGCAAATTTAGAAGCGGGGGGGCGGGGGGGGCGCTGCCGCTGCGAATTGTTGAGGTCGGGGGGGCTTTGGATGCTGACGAACAAAAAAAAAAAGAAAAAAAAAAAAGGGGGGCCACATACAAAAAAAAAATTATAAAAAAAAAGGGGGATTGCCATCCGGGGCCCTGGGGACCTCTGGGCCTCTCTGGGCCCCTTACAAAAAAAAAAGGAGAAATAAAAAAAATAAAGAAAATTTTCTATAAAAAAAAAGGGGGGGGGGGGGGTTTCCATCTATTTTTTTTAATCAGTTATAAAAAATAAATTAAAAAAACAAAACAAGAAATTTTTTTATAAAAAAAGGGGGGGGTTTCCATCTATTTTTTTAAATCAGTTATAAACAATAAATTAAAAAAAACAAGAACATTTTCTAAAAAAAAAAAAAAAGAGGGGGGTTTCCATCCATTTTCTTTAATCAGTTTTTTTTTTAAAGGGGGGGTTGCCATCCGGGGCCCTGGGGACCTCTGGGCCCCTTACAAAAAAAAAAAGTAGAAATAAAAAAAAAAAAAAATTGAAAAAACAAGAAAAATTTCTATTAAAAAAAAAAAAAGGGGGCTTCCATCCATTTTTTTTTAAAATCAGTTTTTTTTTTTTAAAGGGGGGGTTGCCATCCGGGGCCCTGGGGACCTCCGGGCCTCTCTGGGGGGCCTCTGGGCCCCTTACAAAAAAAAAAAAGAAGAAATAAAATAAATAAATAAATAAATAAATAAAAAAAAAACAAGAAATTTTTTTATAAAAAAAAGGGGGGTTTCCATCCATTTTTTTTTAAAATAAAAAAACAAAGGGGGGGGTTGCTATCCCGGCCCCTGGGAACCTCCAGGCCCCTTACATGTGTACTGCCTGTACCCCCCTGATGGCGGCCCTGGTGGGGAGAACCGGAGAGACACGCCCGAGAGAGCTGGGAGACTGCAGTTTGAGAGATGGGTGCAGAACCAGAAGAGAGAGGACTGTGGGAAGGGCAGTGGAAAGGGGTCTTTACAGCCAAGATGGCTGGCAGGACCTGAAGAGAGCTATCTGGGAGGGGTAGCTGAGCGGAGGACAACTAACAACCTGAACAGTGGCGGCCCGTCCATAGGGGGCGCCTGGGCGCCGCCCCCCCTCCTGTGGTCACCAAAAAAAAAAAAAAACGGGCCCTTTAAGAGTTTTTTTTTATGTCCTTTTTTACACACATGGCGGCGCGACCATAGTGGGCGCAGAAGCGCCGCTACCGCTCGCTTCTGCGCCCGGCCGTCACTCACAACAATACATAGGTTCATGCATTGCATGAACCTATGTATTGCTGCCGCCCACTATTCAGATGGCCGGCCCCTTGAGCGCCGGCCATCTGAATCACAGCGTCTGGTTGGCCTTTAGAAGTGCCTATCAGAGCCAGCAGGCTCTGATAGGCTTCCCGACTTCAGCCTGAGGGCTGTAATCGGCTTCTAAATAGCTAATGAGAGGACGCACAGGGGTGCGTTCCCTGACCAATCAGGTTCACCGGGTCTGGTTACCGGTAACCTGATTGGCTGAAGTGACATCGAGGGCGGGAGAAGACATCGAGGACGGAAGAAGGATGGCTCTGACTCGGGGAAGGTAAGTGTAGGGCTGGGGGGGGACAAGCTGGCTGTATTATGGGGGAGAAACTGGCTGTATTATGGGGGAGAAACTGGCTGTATTATGGGGGAGAAACTGGCTGTATATTGGGGGACAAACTGGCTGTATTATGGGGGAGAAACTGGCTGTATATTGGGGGACAAACTGGCTGTATTATGGGGGAGAAACTGGCTGTATATTGGGGGACAAACTGGCTGTATTATGGGGGAGAAACTGGCTGCATTATGGGGGGAAACTGGCTGCATTATGGGGGGAAACTGGCTGCATTATGGGGGAGAAACTGGCTGTATATTGGGGGAGAAACTGGCTGTATTATGGGGGAGAAACTGGCTGTATTATGGGGGACAAACTGGCTGTATTATGGGGGAGAAACTGGCTGTATATTGGGGGACAAACTGGCTGTATTATGGGGGAGAAACTGGCTGCATTATGGGGGGAAACTGGCTGCATTATGAGGGGAAACTGGCTGCATTATGAGGGGAAACTGGCTGTATTATGGGGGAAACTGGCTGTATATTGGGGGACAAACTGGCTGTATTATGGGGGAGAAACTGGCTGTATATTGGGGGACAAACTGGCTGTATTATGGGGGAGAAACTGGCTGCATTATGGGGGAGAAACTGGCTGTATATTGGGGGACAAACTGGCTGTATTATGGGGGAGAAACTGGCTGTATATTGGGGGACAAACTGGCTGTATTATGGGGGAGAAACTGGCTGTATATTGGGGGACAAACTGGCTGTATTATGGGGGAGAAACTGGCTGCATTATGGGGGGAAACTGGCTGCATTATGGGGGGAAACTGGCTGCATTATGGGGGAGAAACTGGCTGTATATTGGGGGAGAAACTGGCTGTATTATGGGGGAGAAACTGGCTGTATTATGGGGGACAAACTGGCTGTATTATGGGGGAGAAACTGGCTGTATATTGGGGGACAAACTGGCTGTATTATGGGGGAGAAACTGGCTGCATTATGGGGGGAAACTGGCTGCATTATGAGGGGAAACTGGCTGCATTATGAGGGGAAACTGGCTGTATTATGGGGGAAACTGGCTGTATATTGGGGGACAAACTGGCTGTATTATGGGGGAGAAACTGGCTGTATATTGGGGGACAAACTGGCTGTATTATGGGGGAGAAACTGGCTGCATTATGGGGGGAAACTGGCTGCATTATGAGGGGAAACTGGCTGCATTATGGGGGAGAAACTGGCTGTATATTGGGGGAGAAACTGGCTGTATTATGGGGGAGAAACTGGCTGTATTATGGGGGAGAAACTGGCTGTATTATGGGGGAGAAACTGGCTGTATATTGGGGGACAAACTGGCTGTATTATGGGGAACAAACTGGCTGTATTATGGGGGAGAAACTGGCTGTATATTGGGGGACAAACTGGCTGTATTATGGGGGACAAACTGGCTGTATTATGGGGGACAAACTGGCTGTATTATGGGGGAGAAACTGGCTGTATTATGGGGGAGAAACTGGCTGTATATTGGGGGAGAAACTGGCTGTATTATGGGGGAGAAACTGGCTGTATTATGGGGGAGAAACTGGCTGTATTATGGGGGAGAAACTGGCTGTATATTGGGGGACAAACTGGCTGTATTATGGGGGACAAACTGGCTGTATTATGGGGGAGAAACTGGCTGTATATTGGGGGACAAACTGGCTGTATTATGGGGGACAAACTGGCTGTATTATGGGGGACAAACTGGCTGTATTATGGGGGACAAACTGGATGTATTATGGGGGAGAAACTGGCTGTATTATGGGGGAGAAACTGGCTGTATTATGGGGGAGAAACTGGCTGTATTATGGGGGAGAAACTGGCTGTATTATGGGGGAGAAACTGGCTGTATATTGGGGGACAAACTGGCTGTATTATGGGGGAGAAACTGGCTGTATATTGGGGGACAAACTGGCTGTATTATGGGGGAGAAACTGGCTGTATTATGGGGGAGAAACTGGCTGCATTATGGGGGGAAACTGGCTGCATTATGGGGGAGAAACTGGCTGTATATTGGGGGACAAACTGGATGTATTATGGGGGACAAACTGGATGTATTATGGGGGAGAAACTGGCTGTATTATGGGGGAGAAACTGGCTGTATTATGGGGGAGAAACTGGCTGTATATTGGGGGACAAACTGGCTGTATTATGGGGGAGAAACTGGCTGTATATTGGGGGACAAACTGGCTGTATTATGGGGGAGAAACTGGCTGCATTATGGGGGGAAACTGGCTGCATTATGGGGGAGAAACTGGCTGTATATTGGGGGAGAAACTGGCTGTATTATGGGGGAGAAACTGGCTGTATTATGGGGGAGAAACTGGCTGTATTATGGGGGAGAAACTGGCTGTATATTGGGGGAGAAACTGGCTGTATTATGGGGGAGAAACTGGCTGTATTATGGGGGAGAAACTGGCTGTATTATGGGGGAGAAACTGGCTGTATATTGGGGGACAAACTGGCTGTATTATGGGGGAGAAACTGGCTGTATTATGGGGGAGAAACTGGCTGTATTATGGGGGAGAAACTGGCTGTATTATGGGGGACAAACTGGCTGTATTATGGGGGACAAACTGGATGTATTATGGGGGAGAAACTGGCTGTATTATGGGGGAGAAACTGGCTGCATTATGGGGGAGAAACTGGCAGTATTATGGGGGAGAAACTGGCTGTATTATGGGGGAGAAACTGGCTGTATATGGGGGGAGAAACTAGCTGCATATGGGGGAGAAACTGGCTGTATTATGGGGGAGAAACTGGCTGCATTATGGGGGAGAAACTGGCTGTATTATGGGGGAGAAACTGGCTGTATTATGGGGGAGAAACTGGCTGTATATGGGGGAGAAACTGGCTGTATATGGGGGAGAAACTGGCTGCATATGGGGGAGAAACTGGCTGTATATGGGGGGAGAAACTAGCTGCATATGGGGGAGAAACTGGCTGTATTATGGGGGAGAAACTGGCTGCATTATGGGGGAGAAACTGGCTGTATTATGGGGGAGAAACTGGCTGTATTATGGGGGAGAAACTGGCTGTATATGGGGGAGAAACTGGCTGTATATGGGGGAGAAACTGGCTGCATATGGGGGAGAAACTGGCTGTATATTGGGGGACAAACTGGCTGTATTATGGGGGAGAAACTGGCTGTATATTGGGGGACAAACTGGCTGTATTATGGGGGAGAAACTGGCTGCATTATGGGGGGAAACTGGCTGCATTATGGGGGAGAAACTGGCTGTATATTGGGGGAGAAACTGGCTGTATTATGGGGGAGAAACTGGCTGTATTATGGGGGAGAAACTGGCTGTATATTGGGGGACAAACTGGCTGTATTATGGGGGAGAAACTGGCTGTATATTGGGGGAGAAACTGGCTGTATTATGGGGGAGAAACTGGCTGTATATTGGGGGACAAACTGGCTGTATTATGGGGGAGAAACTGGCTGTATTATGGGGGAGAAACTGGCTGTATATTGGGGGACAAACTGGCTGTATTATGGGGGACAAACTGGCTGTATTATGGGGGACAAACTGGCTGTATTATGGGGGACAAACTGGCTGTATTATGGGGGACAAACTGGCTGTATTATGGGGGACAAACTGGCTGCATTATGGGGGAGAAACTGGCAGTATTATGGGGGAGAAACTGGCTGTATTATGGGGGAGAAACTGGCTGTATATGGGGGGAGAAACTAGCTGCATATGGGGGAGAAACTGGCTGCATATGGGGGAGAAACTGGCTGTATTATGGGGGAGAAACTGGCTGCATTATGGGGGAGAAACTGGCTGTATTATGGGGGAGAAACTGGCTGTATTATGAGGGAGAAACTGGCTGTATATGGGGGAGAAACTGGCTGTATATGGGGGAGAAACTGGCTGCATATGGGGGAGAAACTGGCTGTATATTGGGGGAGAAACTGGCTGTATTATAGGGGAGAAACTGGCTGTATATTGGGGGAGAAACTGGCTGTATTATGGGGGAGAAACTGGCTGTATATTGGGGGAGAAACTGGCTGTATTATGGGGGAGAAACTGGCTGTATATTGGGGGAGAAACTGGCTATATTATGGGGGAGAAACTGGCTGCATATGGGGGAGAAACTGGCTGTATATTGGGGGAGAAACTGGCTGTATTATGGGGGAGAAACTGACTGTATTATTGGGGGACAAACTGGCTGTATTATGGGGGAGAAACTGGCTGTATTATGGGGAGAAACTGGCTGTATTATGGGGGAGAAACTGGCTGTATATGGGGGAGAAACTGGCTGTATTATGGGGGGAGAAACTGGCTGTATTATGGGGGAGAAACTGACTGTATTATGGGGGAGAAACTGGCTGTATTATGGGGGAGAAACTGGCTGTATTATGGGGGAGAAACTGGCTGCATTATGGGGGAGAAACTGGCTGCATTATGGGGGAGAAACTGGCTGCATTATGGGGGAGAAACTGGCTGCATTATGGGGGAGAAACTGGCTGCATATGGGGGAGAAACTAGTGGCGTTTGGGCACAGTGGCTGCGTTTAATGGGCACAGTGGCGGCAATTGATGATTTTTTTTTTTCAGTTTGTTTGCGCCCCCCCCAAAAAATTTGAGCACCAGCCGCCACTGCACCTGAACTATTCTACACCACATGGGGCCCTAGGTCCCTGCCCGCAAAAGGCAGTTCAGCGAGGCCTGGATGAAGCAGTGTTGTCAGGCCTACCCATGTGCTGCTAGCTGGTCCACAGCAAGGGAAGTGCTGGTGGAGCAACAGTCTGCAGCGGGTGAAGTGCTGGAGGAGGAATGGTGTGCAGAAAGTGTCCGTGCTGGAGAGAAGATTGAGGTGTATGTACAGGGAGTGTACATACCTTGGTTCCCCGAAAATAAGACCTAGCGTTATTTTCCAGGAGAGCTGCAATATAACCCCTACCCTGAAAATAAGCCCTAGTTTAGAATGCTTGTAAAATCCTATAATCCACTCTATTGCAGTAATATATAATGTACAATGTGTGTGTTTCTGTAATATAAATGTGGGGGAAGAGAGCTCCGGCGGGTCACAGAAGCGCAGATCAGCTCTATAACGAAGGTATTTGGCACAATTATATTACAGAAACACACACATTGTACATTATATACTACTGTAATAGAGTGGATTATAGGGTTTTACAAGCATTTTAACTCAGTTCACACTGGGGATTCCTGACAGGCAGTGAGGGAGAGGTGGAGAGAAGACAGCACATTACATGGTAAGACCTACCCCGAAAATAAGCCCTACTTATTTTCGGGGGAAACACGGTAGGTGTCCCAATTGATTGTTTTAACATTCACAATTGATTGTTCTAAAATGTTGGGCATCCCATAATCTCCTAATACCCGTCCAAGTTTAATCCCCTCAATAAAACAAAACAAAGCTATGGACTGGTCTGTGTTTATAGGCCCCGTACACACGATCGGACGTGTTGACAACAAATGTCCAATGGACCTGTTTTAGCGGACAATCCGACCGCGTGTACGCTCCATCGGACAAATGTTTTGTGTTTTTCATCGGACAAATGTTCGCTGTGAAGCCTCGTACACACAAACAAGTTTCTCGGCAAGAAACGACAAGAAAACTGCCGGTAGAGCTTTCTTGCCGAGAAAACCGTGCGTGTGTACGAGGCTTTCAGGTTTCTCGTCGAGAAAACTGACCAGAATCTCGAACAGAAAAATAGGGAACCTGCTCTCCATTTTCTCGTCGAGATTCTCGTCGGCCTGTTTCCCAATGAGAAAAGTGTGTGTGTGTACACTTACCTGTCCGCCGTGGAAACCCGTGCATGCTCGAATTGACTTTGACGCATGTGCAGTAGCTTCCTAGGCATAGGGTGTAGCAAGATGGCGGCGATGGCATCGAATGTGACGAGCGCACGCTCATCGTAGTCGATGACGTCACCACGTTCGCTCCATTCAAAGAACCGCGGGTTCTTTGAATGGAGCCTCTGTACACTCGGCCGGGACAAGATTCTTGTCCAAGGATCTCGTCAAGAAAAACAACGTGTTTTTTCCTGATGAGATTCTCGGCCGTGTGTACGAGGCTTGAGAACAGACAAACTTTCCGGCAACAAATGTCCTATGTCGGCTAATCCGATCGTGTGTACACAAGTCCATCGGACTAAAGTCCAAAGTACAAACACGCATGCTCCGAACCAATGCTAAAGATCAACCACCAATTGCAGAAGTTGCCCAAAAGGGTGGCGGTAAAGAGCAGAAAAACAACGTCATTTGGTGAAAGTTGGCTGAAAAAGTCCTGCCGTGTGTGTATGCAGAACAAGTTCACGGCCAACGCCCCTTTCGGACCAAAATCCACGGAAAAGTCTGATGGAAGTCCGATCGTGTGTATGAGGCTTAAGATGGATGTCGGGCTGGGCAGGGTGATGGGTGAACCACAACTTTCAGCAACCCCTACGGGGGCATGGCTACACTAATACACCTCGTTTGGTGTGATTTGGTACATTGGGGCGGCCCATCCATATGAAAATGCTGCGAAGAAAATGCTGAAGGGACTAGAGAGTCAAGCCTCGTACACACGGCCGAGAATCTCAGCACAAAAAAAAAACGTTGTTTTTCTCTACGAGATTCTTGTCAAGCTTTCCTTGCATACACTGTCAATCCAAAATCTCATCGTTGCAAAGCGTGGTCACGTACAACACGTACGACGGCAGTATAAAGGGGAAGTTCAATTCCAATGGCGCCACCCCTTGGGCTGCTTTTGCTGATCTCGTGTTACCGCGTGTTAGTAAAAAGTTTGGGAAGAGACGATTCAAGCTTTTCAGTCTTCGTGCTTTCAGTTCATTACAGCGTGACGAATGTGATATCTCCATTACGAACGCTAGTTTTACAAGAAGGAGCGCTCCCGTCTTATACTTGATTCTGACCATGGGGGGTGTCACATCAGGAATAGAGGAGAACTCTTCCAATGGGGGGTGTCACGTGATGAATAGAGGAGAACTCTTCCAATGGGGGGTGTCACGTGACGAATAGAGGAAAACTCTTCCAATGGGGGTGTCACATGACGAATAGAGGAGAACTCTTCCAATGGGGGGTGTCACGTGACGAATAGAGGAGAACTCTTCCAATGGGGGGTGTCACATCAGGAATAGAGGGGAACTCTTCCAATGGGGGGTGTCACATAGGGAATAGAGGGGAACTCTTCCAATGGGGGGTGTCACGTGACGAATAGAAGAGAACTCTTCCAATGGGGGTGTCACATCAGGAATAGAGGAGAACTCTTCCAATGGGGGTGTCACGTGACGAATAGAGGAGAACTCTTCCAATGGGGGTGTCACATCAGGAATAGAGGAGAACTCTTCCAATGGTGGGTGTCAAATGACAAATAGAGGAGAACTCTTCCAATGGGGGGTGTCACATCAGGAATAGGGGAAAACTCTTCCAATGTTGGGTGTCAAATGACGAATAGAGGAGAACTCTTCCAATGGGGGGTGTCACATAGGGAATAGAGGGGAACTCTTCCAATGGGGGGTGTCAAATGACGAATAGAGGGGAACTCTTGCAATGGGGGTGTCACATCAGGAATAGAGGGGAACTCTTGCAATGGAGGTGTCACATCAGGAATAGAGGGGAACTCTTCCAATGGGGGTGTCACATGATGAATAGAGGGGAACTCTTCCAATGGGGGTGTCACATGATGAATAGAGGGGAACTCTTCCAATGGGGGGTGTCACATCAGGAATAGAGGAGAACTCTTCCAATGGGGGGTGTCAAATGACGAATAGAGGAGAACTCTTCCAATGTGGGGTGTCACATCAGGAATAGAGGAGAACTCTTCCAATGGTGGGTGTCAAATGATGAATAGAGGAGAACTCTTCCAATGGGGGTGTCACATCAGGAAACAGAGGAGAACTCTTCCAATGGTGGGTGTCAAATGACGAATAGAGGGGAACTCTTCCAATGGGGGTGTCACATGATGAATAGAGGGGAACTCTTCCAATGGGGGTGTCACATGATGAATAGAGGAGAACTCTTCCAATGGGGGTGTCACATCAGGAATAGAGGAGAACTCTTCCAATGGGGGGTGTCAAATGCCGAATAGAGGAGAACTCTTCCAATGGGGGGTGTCACATGACGAATGTGCTATCTCCATTACGAACGCTAGTTTTACCAGAAGGAGCGCTCCCGTCTTATACTTGATTCTGACCATGCGCGGTTTTTGAAGACTTGGAAAAGCATACACACGAACGGTTTTCTCGTCCAAAAACAGTCTGACGAGAATCACGACGAGAAAACTGAGACTCCCGACGAGAAAAAAGAAAGCAGGTCTTCTTTTTTTTTCTCATCGAGATTCTGGGCAGTTTTCTGGATGAGAAAACTGAAAGCCTCGTACACACGCACGGTTTTCTAGGCAAGAAAGCTCTCCCAACAGTTTTCTTGTCGTTTCTTGCTGAGAAAACCGGTCGTGTGTACGAGGCCTTCAAAGTCTAATGTAGCTAGTTTGCTCAATCTAGAGAATCCTGGATTAACCACTAGAGGGGGCAGATCACTACAAGGCTTATAGCCCAACTTTAGGGAAAAACAGGAACCTGCCCTCTAAATGACAGCTGGGAGAAAAACACATCTAAATACCCTTCCAATGGGGGTGTCACGGCAGGAATAGAGGGGAACTCTTCCAATGGGGGTGTCACATTAGGAACATTTCCAATGGGGGTGTCACGGCAGGAACATTTCCAATGGGGGTGTCACATCTGGAATATAGGAGAAATCTTCCAATAGGGTGCCACATCAGGAATAAAGAAGAACTCTTCCAATGGGGGTGTCACGGCAGGAATAGAGGGGAACTCTTCCAATGGGGGTGTCGCATCAGGAATAGAGGTGAACTCTTCCAATGGGGGTGTTAAATGACGAATAGAGGGGAACTCTTCCAATGGGGGTGTCACATCAGGAATAGAGGAGAACTCTTCCAATGGGGGTGTCAAATGACGAATAGAGGGGAACTCTTCCAATGGGGGTGTCACATCAGGAATAGAGGAGAACTCTTCCAATGGGGGTGTCAAATGACGAATAGAGGGGAACTCTTCCAATGGGGGTGTCAAATGACGAATAGAGGGGAACTCTTCCAATGGGGGGTGTCAAATGACGAATAGAGGGGAACTCTTCCAATGGGGGTGTCACATCAGGAATAGAGGGGAACTCTTCCAATGGGGGTGTCAAATGACGAATAGAGGGGAACTCTTCCAATGGGGGTGTCACATCAGGAATAGAGGAGAACTCTTCCAATGGGGGTGTCAAATGACGAATAGAGGGGAACTCTTCCAATGGGGGTGTCAAATGACGAATAGAGGGGAACTCTTCCAATGGGGGTGTTAAATGACGAATAGAGGGGAACTCTTCCAATGGGGGGTGTCAAATGACGAATAGAGGGAGAACTCTTCCAATGGGGGTGTCACATCAGGAATAGAGGAGAACTCTTCCAATGGGGGGTGTCACATGACGAATAGAGGGAGAACTCTTCCAATGGGGGTGTCACATCAGGAATAGAGGAGAACTCTTCCAATGGGGGGTGTCACATGACAAATAGAGGAGAACTCTTCCAATGGGGGTGTCAAATGACGAATAGAGGGGAACTCTTGCAATGGGGGTGTCACATCAGGAATAGAGGGGATCTCTTCCAATGGGGGGTGTCACATCAGGAATAGAGGAGAACTCTTCCAATGGGGGGTGTCACGTGACGAATAGAGGAGAACTCTTCCAATGGGGGTGTCAAATGACGAATAGAGGGGAACTCTTCCAATGGGGGTGTCACATGACGAATAGAGGAGAACTCTTCCAATGGGGGGTGTCACATCAGGAATAGAGGGGAACTCTTCCAATGGGGGGTGTCAAATGACGAATAGAGGGGAACTCTTGCAATGGGGGTGTCACATCAGGAATAGAGGGGAACTCTTCCAATGGGGGTGTCACATGATGAATAGAGGGGAACTCTTCCAATAGGGGGTGTCACATCAGGAATAGAGGAGAACTCTTCCAATGGGGCGTGTCAAATGACGAATAGAGGAGAACTCTTCCAATGGTGGGTGTCAAATGACGAATAGAGGAGAACTCTTCCAATGGGGGTGTCACATCAGGAATAGAGGGGAACTCTTCCAATGGTGGGTGTCAAATGACGAATAGAGGAGAACTCTTCCAATGGGGGGTGTCACATGACAAATGTGCTATCTCCATTACGAACGCTAGTTTTACAAGAAGGTGCGCTCTCGTCTCATACTTGATTCTGACCAATGTGCGGTTTTTGAAGACTCGGAAAAGCATACACACGAACGGTTTTCTCGTCCAAATACAATCTGACGAGAATCACGACGAGAAAACTGAGACTCCCGACGAGAAAATAGAGAGCAGGTCTTCTTTTTTTCTCGTCGAGATTCTGGGCAGTTTTCTGGACGAGAAACCTGAAAGCCTCGTACACACGACCGGTTTTCTCGGCAAGAAAGCTCTCCCAACAGTTTTCTTGTCGTTTCTTGGCGAAAAAAACGGTCGTGTGTACGAGGCTTTCAAAGTCTAATGTAGCTAGTTTGCTCAATCTAGAGAATCCTGGATTAACCACTAGAGGGGGCAGATCACTCCAAGGCTTATAGCCCAACTTTAGGAAAAAACAGGAACCTGCCCTCTAAATGACAGCTGCGAGAAAAACACATCTAAATACCCTTCCGATGGGGGTGTCACAGCAGGAATAGAGGGGAACTCTTCCAATGGGGGTGTCATGGCAGGAATAGAGGGGAACTGTTCCAATGGGGGTGTCACATTAGGAACATTTCCAATGGGGGTGTCACGGCAGGAACATTTCCAATGGGGGTGTCACATCTGGAATATAGGAGAAATCTTCCAATGGGGTTCCACATCAGGAATAAAGAAGAACTCTTCCAATGGGGGTGTCACATAGGGAATAGAGGGGAACTCTTCCAATGGGGGTGTCACATCAGGAATATAGGAGGAATCTTCCAATGGGGGTGTCACATAGGGAATAGAGGGGAACTCTTCCATTTGGGGTGTCACATCAGGAATAGAGGGGAACTCTTCCAATGGGGGTGTCACATCAGGAATAGAGGGGAACTCTTCCAATGGGGGTGTCAAATGACGAATAGAGGGAGAACTCTTCCAATGGGGGTGTCAAATGACGAATAGAGGGAACTCTTCCAATGGGGGTGTCACATCAGGAATAGAGGAGAACTATTCCAATGGGGGTGTCAAATGACGAATAGAGGGGAACTCTTCCAATTGGGGTGTCACATCAGGAATAGAGGGGAACTCTTCCAATGGGGGGTGTCAAATGACGAATAGAGGGAGAACTCTTCCAATGGGGGTGTCACATCAGGAATAGAGGAGAACTCTTCCAATGGGGGGTGTCACATGACGAATAGAGGGAGAACTCTTCCAATGGGGGTGTCGCATCAGGAATAGAGGAGAACTCTTCCAATGGGGGGTGTCACATGACGAATAGAGGAGAACTCTTCCAATGGGGGGTGTCAAATGACGAATAGAGGGGAACTCTTGCAATGGGGGTGTCACATCAGGAATAGAGGAGAACTCTTCCAATGGGGGGTGTCATGTGACGAATAGAGGAGAACTCTTCCAATGGGGGTGTCAAATGACGAATAGAGGGGAACTCTTCCAATGGGGGGTGTCACATGACGAATAGAGGAGAACTCTTCCAATGGGGGGTGTCACATCAGGAATAGAGGAGAACTCTTCCAATGGGGGGTGTCAAATGACGAATAGAGGGGAACTCTTGTAATGGGGGTGTCACATGACGAATAGAGGGGAACTCTTCCAATGGGGGGTGTCACATCAGGAATAGAGGAGAACTCTTCCAATGGGGGGTGTCAAATGACGAATAGAGGAGAACTCTTCCAATGGTGGGTGTCAAATGACGAATAGAGGAGAACTCTTCCAATGGGGGTGTCACATCAGGAATAGAGGGGAACTCTTCCAATGGGGGTGTCACATCAGGAATAGAGGAGAACTCTTCCAATGGGGGTGTCACATCAGGAATAGAGGAGAACTCTTCCAATGGGGGTGTCACATCAGGAATAGAGGAGAACTCTTCCAATGGGGGTGTCAAATGACGAATAGAGGAGAACTCTTCCAATGGGGGGTGTCAAATGATGAATAGAGGGGAACTCTTCCAATGGGGGTGTCACATCAGGAATAGAGGAGAACTCTTCCAATGGGGGGTGTCAAATGACGAATAGAGGGGAACTCTTCCAATGGGGGTGTCACATCAGGAATAGAGGAGAACTCTTCCAATGGGGGGTGTCAAATGACGAATAGAGTAGAACTCTTCTAATGGGGGGTGTCACATGACGAATGTGCTATCTCCATTACGAACGCTAGTTTTACAAGAAGGAGCGCTCCCGTCTCATACTTGATTCTGACCATGCGCGGTTTTTAAAGACTGGGAAAAGCATACACGCGAACGGTTTTCTCATCCAAATACAATCTAACAAGAATCACGACGAGAAAACTGAGACTCCCGACGAGAAAATAGAGAGCAGGTCTTCTTTTTTTTCTCGTCGAGATTCTGGGCAGTTTTCTGGACGAGAAACCTGAAAGCCTCGTACACACGACCAGTTTTCACGGCAAGAAAGCTCTCCCAACAGTTTTCTTGTCGTTTCTTGGCGAAAAAAACGGTCGTGTGTACGAGGCTTTCAAAGTCTAATGTAGCTAGTTTGCTCAATCTAGAGAATCCTGGATTAACCACTAGAGGGGGCAGATCACTCCAAGGCTTATAGCCCAACTTTAGGAAAAAACAGGAACCTGCCCTCTAAACCAGCCGTGTGTACGAGGCCTTCAGGTTTCTCGTCCAGAAAACTGCACAGAAGCTCGGCGAGAAAAAAAAAGAAGACTTGCTTTCTTTTTTCTCGTCGTGATTCTCGTCAGACTGTATTTGAACGAGAAAACCGGTCGTGTGTACGAGGCTTTCACCTGATTTTCTTTTGTGTTGCCTTTCTGAACGGGCACCTTGCTGGCACACCTTGGATTTTCGGTATGTTAGGCAGTCCGGTCAGATGAACGGTCTTCTTTAAACGCAACACGTGTTAATGACTGTGAGCTAGAGGTACCGCAGAGTTGGTAAATGGGCTGTGAGACAAATGGCTCCCTATGGTGTAGGACATTATGCAGTATCATCTTGTAGGGATCAGTGGCAGTTGATCAGAGCACTCATAGGAGATTAGGATAGTATTGTACAGCTTACTCCACGGGGAGCCATTTCTTCCATCCTGAATGAGGAGACTACGGGCAAGCGGTTAAAGTGGGACTCCAGACGCAAGATGGAGTCAGGATGATGCAAGTATACAATACAATCGGCCCATTCTCAATGTCTGCCTTATTCTACCCCGGAGTGTGAAGAAATTTTTCGGGTGATCCTGCCATCTTCCCTGATGCCGACACTGGTTCCATGGCCGGGCCGACAACGATGTGCAGCCATAATGCAAATGCCTGATTGCATGAGTGTTGTCGGAATCTGGAATCTTCACCACTTCTTTAGCATTCATATCCTCTTCTTAAAGCGGACCTTCAGTCATTTTTTCTTCAACTTTCCATCTATTAAATCTTCTGCCCTTGTTGTTGTTGTTGTTGTTTTAACTTTGGATAGTAATTTATTTATTTTTTTCTGACAGTAAATCCCTTAAACAGCCCACTTCCTGTTTCTTGTCTGGTCATTAGCCTAGGCTTATGACATCATGCACAGCTCTCTCTCTCTAAAGCCTCGTACACACGACCGGTTTTCTCGGCAAGAACCGACAAGAAAACTGCTTGCAGAGCTTTCTTGCAGAGAAAACCGGCCGTGTGTACGAGGCTTTCAGGTTTCTCCTCAAGAAAACTGCCCAGAATCTCGACGAGAAAAAAAGAAGACCTGCTTTCTTTTTTCTCCTCGGGATTCTCGTCGCCCTGTTTCCCGACGAGAAACCCGAGCGTGTGTATACTTATCTGTCGCCGTGGAAACCCGCGCATGCTCGAAATGACTTTGACGCATGCGCGGTAGCTTCCTAGGCATAGGTAGGGTGTAGCAAGATGGCGGCGACGGCATCGAATGTGACGAGCGCACGCTCGTCGTAGTCGATGACGTCACCGCGTTCGTGCCATTCAAAAGAACGGCGGTTCTTTTGAAAGGTACGTGTGTACACTCGGCCGGGACAAGATTCTTGTCCAAGAATCTCGTCAGGAAAAACGACAAGTTTTTTCCTGACGAGATTCTCGGCCGTGTGTACAAGGCTTCACTCTCGAGAGAGTTTACCAGGAAGAGAGGGGGGGTGAGTCATAAGAGGGCCAATGAGAGCTGCAGGGCTGGAGGTGTGCCTCTGTGGAAATCCAGGAAGTGAACAGGCAGCACACAGTTAAAAGGGCTGCGGCCAGACTCAGTGGAGGGAGATTTCTGCAGTATATTTGGCAAGTACAGAATCACAGTATACATAAAATAATATGCAAAGTGGTTGGAGGGAAGCTTCAGAATGGAAAAGATGTTTTTATTACAAATTTTAGTGAGCAGACTGCAGTTCCTCTTTAATTTAGACACTTCCCCCGCACTGCGCATGCATTGTAGCTGTGCCTGAGCCCAGGCAAAATGACAGCGCATGCGCATGCGTCCGATCTGAGAAGAATTTCTGAATACTAATACAGCTCCTATCCTCCCCTCTACTACAGGAAGGTTAGACCTTTAGTTAAATCTAGCCTCCAGAAAGGAAGGAAAGGAGCAGTGCTGATAATTAGCATGTAAACAATTAAAAAACATTATTATTATTTTTTTTAAAGACAAAAGAGAGTGCATGGGAGGTTTACTAGGTACTATTAGGATTGTTGGGCCTTTAAATCTGGTTTAAATCTCTCAGAAGCCATATGTCAAAATAAACCATGAATCCTTGTCTCAATAATGAATGAGTAAGCTGTTTGGGGGTGGTGGTGATGTGCTGGGGGTTTTAGTAACCAGTGGGAGGGGGATAAAATAGGATTTTTGTACTCACCGTAAAATCCGTTTCTCTGACATCCATGGACTGACACAGCCTCTCTTACACTTTACCCGTGGGTTATGTCCCTGCTTGCAGGAGAAGACCTAGGCAGAATGTGAAATGTTATACATACATTCTAAAAAGCCAGAGCTGAAAAGCCCCACCTTGGGGGGCGGTCCCTCCGGACATAACCCTCCCACTGCAGTCAGCAGACCTCAGTTCGTAACAAAGCAGTACAAACCTTGAAAAGAAGGGTGGGTGCAGTGTCAGTCCATGAACGTCAGAGAAACGGATTTTACGGTGAGTACAAAAATCCTATTTACTCTTATCCATGGACTGACACAGCCTCTCTTACACTTTACCCGTGGGATGTCACAAAGCAGTGTTAAGAGGGATGGGAGCAGTATAAATGGAAACCAAAAACTTCACTCCAAACAAGGCAGAGCTCCTCAACGGAGGAGATGCAACTTTAAACAGCGGCCTGCAGCACCTTGCGGCCGAAGGAAGCATCCGAAGATGCAGCCACATCAAACTTATAGAATTTAGAAAAGGTATGAATGGACGACCAGGTCGCCGCCTTGCACACCTGTGCAACCGACACTTGATGTCGCATAGCCCAAGAAGCACCAATTGCCCTGGTGGAATGCGCCGTAACTGGAAAGGGAGGCGCCCGCCCCTTGAGAGCATAGGCCTGTATGACGGTTTGCCTGATCCACCTGGAAATGGTGGCAGACGAAACCGCTTGACCCTGTTTTGGACCAGACACAGACACAAACAGTAAATCAGACTTCCGAATAGAAGCAGTAGCCAACAGGTACACCCGCCAGGCTCGTACCACATCCAATGTGTGAAGCACAAACTCTGGGATGCGATGGGTGAGGACACAAGGACGGGAGGACAATGTTCCCATTAAGGTGAAAAAAGCCGAGACCACCCTTGGCAAAAAGGAAGGTCGCTGACACAACACCGCCTTATCCTTAAGGATGACCAAATAGAGCGACTTGCAGGACAAGACCGCCAACTCAGACACCCGTCTGACAGAAGCAATGGCCACTAAGAAGGCCACCTTCTGAGACAAGGTCAAGAGGGGAATATCTCTGATATTTTCAAAGGGAGGTTCCTGGAGAACCGAGAGCACCAAATTCAGATCCCAAGGAGGGAGAGGAGGCTCGACAGGAGGGAGCACATGGCGAACCCCCTGCACAAAGGTGCTAACTAAGGAATGACCTGCTAACAGTCGCTGGAAGAAGATGGCCAAGGCTGAAATCTGACCCATAATGGTACTCAAAGCAAGCCTTTGGGTCACGCCACCCCGCAAGAACCGCAGGATTCTGGGGACGGAATACGTCCTTGGACGCCAGTCCAGCTCTTCGCACATAGCGATGTAAGCCATCCAGGTACGGTGATATATCCTTCTAGAGGAAGACTTCCGAGCCCTTAACATGGTCGAAATGACCGAATCTGAGAGACCTCGGTCTCTCAGCACTTGGCTTTCAATAGCCATGCCGTTAAAGCCAGAGACTGCAAAACAGGATGAAATATAGGACCTTGAGACAGAAGGTCTTTCCTCATTGGCAACTGCCAAGGAACGTCCGCAACGAGACGTACCAGATCGGCGTACCAATGACGCCGAGGCCAATCCGGAGCAATGAGGATCACCGGAATCCCCTCGGTCACCACCCTGCGCAGCAGGCGAGGAAGCAGCTGCAGTGGAAGATAAACATATAGCAGATGATACTGACCCCATGGGGCAACCAACGCAACCGAAGCATCCGCCCAAGGGTCCCTGGACCTGGCCACAAACCTCGACACCTTGCGATTGAGTCGAGAGGCCATCAGGTCCACATCCGGTGTGCAAAGAAGTTGAAAAACCTCCGGGTGCAAGGACCACTCTCCCTGGTCCAGCGTCTGGCGACTCAGATAGTCCGCCTGCCAGTTTTCTACACCCGGATTGTAAACGGCCGATAGTGCCGGCAGGCTTCTTTCGGCCCACCGTAGGATGTGGGCAACCTCGGAAGCCGCAGCTGAGCTCCGAGTCCCCCCTTGATGGTTGACATACGCCACTGCCATGGAGTTGTCCGACTGGATCCTGAGTGAGCGACCCTGTAGTCTCACCGACCACGAGGAGAGGCACAGTCTGATTGCTCGTACTTCCAGGACATTGATTGATAGACGGGCTTCGTCTGGAGTCCAAAGCCCTTGGGCTGACAGGACTTCCCAGACTCCACCCCAGCCCGTAAGGTTGGCGTCCGTCATGATTACCATCCACTGGATGGGTAGGAATGACTTCCCGGACCGAATAGCCGGGGACCTCAGCCACCACATCAGGGACGCCCTGACCGGGTGACTCACTTGGATCTGAAGATCCAAGGACAACGGAGATTTGTCCCAAGTGGACAGGATCTCTTTCTGCAATGCCCGTGTGTGATTGAGCATACGGAACGGCCCCGAAAGAGGTCACCATGAGTCCCAGGACTCTCATGCAAAAACGGATTGACGACCATTTTTGGGACGTCAGGACCCGCACTGTAGACTGAAGTGTCATCAACTTCTCTGGGGGTAGGCATACCTTCGCTTCCAAGGAGTCTAGGATCAGACCTAGATACTCCAAACGCTGAGTCGGGACCAGGACCAACTTCTGAATGTTCAGGAGCCACCCAAAGTCCCTGAGGGTCTGACTGACGATAGTCACATTTCTTCTAATTCTGAGCCAATGTCTGCTCTTAGAAGATCTTTCAGATAGCCCACGACAGCAATGTCACGCTGTCTCAGCAAAGCAAGAACTGGAGCAAGCACCTTGGTGAACACCCTTGGTGCTGAGGCTAGGCCGAAGGGAAGAGCCACAATTGATAGTGGACTTCGCGGATCGCAAAGCACAAAACCTTCCGGTGACTTGCGCAGATCGGAACATGCAAGTAGGCGTCCTTGATGTCTAAGGACGCCAGAAAATCCCCTTGATGGAGTGTAGCTTTTATAGTGCGAATGGATTCCATGCAGAATTTTTTGCACCTTCACAAAGGCATTCAGGGCCTTGGGGTCCAGGATTGGCCGAACCCCATCCTTCCTTGGGACAACAACAGATTTGAGTAGAAACCCTGAAACCTCTCCTGTGACGGTACCGGCACAATCACTCCGCACCTGATCAAATCCTGTACAGCCCTCAAGAGGACCGCCCAACGGGCAGGAAGGAGAGGGAGATGAGGGAAAGAATCTGTCTGGGGGCCAGGAACGGAACTCTATCCTGTATCCTGAGGTGACCACCTCGCACACCCACCGGTTGGAGATCCGGGAGGTCCACCGATCCGTGAACCTGCAAAGTCGTCCCCCCAACCCAGAGTCGGGCGGGGGCAAGACTTCACGCGGAGTGGGCTTGGGAGCCGGCTTGTTCGGCTTACGCACCCAAGGGCGCTTGTGTCCACCAGCCGCACTGTCGTCAGTCTGGGAGGGCTTACCCGTGGACTCTGACTGACGAAAACACCCCTTCTTTGCTGGAAAGGAAGGACCCGGTTTACGGCGGGACTCCTTACTCTGATAGTCTGAGGAAGTAGAGTGCTTTTACCTCCCGTGACATCCTTAATAATGTCATCCAGAGCAGCACCAAAAAGTCTACCACCCTTAAAGGTAGATCCGTCAGGAGCTTCTTAGAGGCTAGGTCAGCAGACCAGCATTTCAACCAGATAAGACAACGCAATATCACCGCAGAAATGGAGGCCCTGGATATTAACGGGGTCGCGTCCCACACATACATCAGGCCCTGCACCATTTGATGGGCCAGAGCAATAGTGTCTGGAGTAAGATTATGCTCCTGCACAGTCTGGTGCAAATCTTTGCCCATTCCGTGAGTGTCTGAGACACAAGGGTCGCCGATACGACAGGCCGTAAGGCGGATCCCACAAGGCAAACATGGCTCTGCACACCACTTCTGACCTCCTGTCAGTGGGGTCCTCAAATGCAGGATTCCCCTCCATCGGGAGAGTGGTGGCCTGGTTCAAACGGGCGACTGAAGGGTCGACCACAGGGGGAGAGGCCCACTTTTTTAGCAGCGTCTCTTCAAGGGGTATCTGATAGACAAACGCCGCGGGACCATAAAATTCTTCTGCGCCTTTTCCCAAACCTGGTCAATGAGCTGGTCAAAGAAAGGTACATATGGAAAAACCTTTTTAGAAGGCTTGGCCTTAAAGGAACCAAAGGAGACAGCCTCCGCCTGAGGTTCCACAGCCGCAGCATTCAGCTTGAGAGTGTCCCTCACAGCATCAATGAGTTCACTGACAAGCGCCCTGTCATTTACTAACTCAGAACTGGAGTCTTCCTCACGGGGAATGTCCTGTTCAAAACCATCAAAATATTCAGAGCTAGGGTCCTGAGCGGCAGTAGCTAGGCCCATATCTGAATCAGCGCACTCCCCTTGTGGAAATAAAGTGGGGAGAGGGCGCTTATTTGCTCCCTTGCGCTCACACCCCGCTTCCATCCTGGTCAGAAATGAATCCAGGACTGCCGACAACTGGTCCATAGGGACCGCAGGTGCTTGCGCACTGCCTGTTGTCTCTGACATGCATGGGGAAGCTGGTGAAACTGACTCCAATACTGTCCCTCTCTGAGACTCCTCAGAAAAAAAGTCCACCCACAGGCTGTGCTGACTGAGGAGGGGGCGCCCAGGGGACCCACCAACCCGGACCAGGACCGATCAGTTCCGCTGTCTGCACCGCGCTGTATCAACGCGAGTGAGCTGTGAGGAGATTCGCGCCGTTACAGCAGCGATAGAGGCCAAACAATGCTAAAAAGCGCGCGCGGCTTCAAGAAAATGGCCGCCGCAATGAGCTGAGGTGATCCGCGGCAAGATGGCCGACATACGCAGCAATGTAAAAAAAAACACCACACACAACGCCAAATAGTGCCCAGGCCCCAAAACACACCAAAACAGCCCCCAGCGATATGCAAACAGCCATGAGCCCCCCCCCCCGGGACAGAATGACCCCCAGGCACCCCCTACAGCACAGAGCCAGCAATGGTGACAGAGAGTGACAATAGAAAACAGGGGGAGACAGGGAAAATCCCCCACACAGAGAAACACACAGCATGTACTCACCTGCAGGCAGGAGAGACTACTTACCCATCCCCTGAGGAACCCACTGGTGTGTTTCTGACAGGACTATCACAGTGCGGTACTGAGTAGCTGTCGGCCCGGTCCACCACGCAAGATACAGCAGGACTGTTCAATCTTGAGAGGACCGCGGAGCATAAAAGCGCACCGGCCACCCCTGGAGTCATGGGGCATGTCGTGAACTGAGTCTCACGCACACAAGGCGAGGATCAGCACGCTCGATGGTCGGACAGGGAAAACTACGAGGATATCTTGTACCCAACCTGTTGCCCAGCCGACAGTTGATAGAAGTTCTCAAAAATAAAACAAGAAGAATTCCAAAAAAGGAATAAAAGTAGGTCAGGAGACTGGCTCCTGAGAGAGCCACGTCTTCTCCTTCTGCTAGGCAGAAAAAAACTGAGGTCTGCTGACTGTAGTGGGAGGGTTATGTCCGGAGGGACCGCCCCCCAGGGCGGGGCTGTTCAGCTCTGGCTTTTTAGAATGTATGTATAACATTTCACATTCTGCCTAGGTCTTCTCCTGCAGGCAGGGACATAACCCACGGGTAAAGTGTAAGAGAGGCTGTGTCAGTCCATGGACGATAAGAGAAAAGGCATTTCTCCCTTCTTACCCCTTTTTGCAGTCAGGATGGGTCTAGGGGTGAGGAGCTGTTTCAGTCACAATGGGTCTAGGGGTGAGGAGCTGTTGCATTCAGGGTGGGTTTCAGGGTGGGTCTAGGGGTGAAGAGCTGTTGTAGTAAGGATGAATTTAGGGGCGAGGAGCTGATGCAGTCAGGGTGGGTCTTGGGGTGAGGAGCTGTTGCAGTCAGTATGAGTCTAGGGGTGAGGAACTGTTGTAGTCAGGATGGGTCTAGGGGAGCTGATCTGTTGCAGTCAGGATGGGTCTAGGGGCAAGGAGCTGTTGTAGTCAGGATAGGTCTAGGGGTGAGGAGCTGTTGCAGTCAGGAAGGGTCTAGGGGTGAGGGACTGTTGCAATCAGGATGGGTCTAGGGGTGAGGGGCTGTTGTAGTTCGGATGGGTCTAGGGGTGAGGGGCTGTTGCAATCAGGATGGGTCTAGGGGTGAGGGGCTGTTGCAATCAGGGTGGGTCTAGGGGTGAGGGACTGTTGCAATCAGGATGGGTCTAGGGGTGAGGGGCTGTTGTAATCAGGATGGGTCTAGGGGTGAGGGGCTGTTGTAATCAGGATGGGTCTAGGGGTGAGGGACTGTTGGAATCAGGATGGGTCTAGGGGTGAGGGACTGTTGCAATCAGGATGGGTCTAGGGGTGAGGAGCTGTTGCAGTCAGGAAGGGTCTAGGGGTGAGGGACTGTTGCAATCAGGATGGGTCTAGGAGTGAGGGGCTGTTGCAGTCAGGATGGGTCTAGGGGTGAGGGGCTGTTGCAGTCAGGATGGGTGTAGGGTAGATGAGCTGTTGCAGTCAGAATGGGCCTCTAGGGGCGAGGGGCTGTTGTAGTCAGGATGGGTCTAAGGGTGAGGAGCTTCTGCAGTTGGGATGGGTCTTGGGGTGAGAAGCTCCTGAAGTAAGGATGGGTTTTGGGGTGAGAGGTCCCTGCAGTTAGTTGCTGCAAGAGAAGCTGATTCTTACCATTTCTTTAGGGGCTTCATGTCAGGCAGGTTATGCATTTCTATAAAGTCTAATGTAGCTAGTTTGCTCAATCTAGAGAATCCTGGATTAACCACTAGAGGGGGCAGATCACTACAAGGCTTATAGCCCAACTTTAGGGAAAAACAGGAACCTGCCCTCTAAATGACAGCTGGGAGAAAAACACATCTAAATACCCTTCCAATGGGGGTGTCACGGCAGGAATAAAGGGGAACTCTTCCAATGGGGGTGTCACATCAGGAACATTTCCAATGGGGGTGTCACATCCGGAATATAGGAGAACTCTTCCAAAGGGGCGCCACATCAGGAATAAAGAAGAACTCTTCCAATGGGGCAGTCACATCGGGAATAGAGGGGAACATTTCCAATGGGGGTGTCACATCAGGAACATTTCCAATGGGGGTGTCAAATCTGGAATATAGGAGAAATCTTCCGATGGGGGTGTCACATAGGGAATAGAGGGGAACTTTTCCAATGGGCTGTTACATTGGAAATGAAGGGGAACCCTTACAATGGGGATGTCCCATCAGGAATAGAGGGGAACTCTTCCAATGGGGGTGCCACATCAGGAATAGAGGGGAACATTTCCAATGGTGGTGTCACATTAGGAATAGAGGAGAACTCTTCCAATGGGGGGTGTCACATTAGGAATAGAGGAGAACTCTTCCAATGGGGATGTCACATCAGGAATAGAGGGGAACTCTTCCAATGGGGGGTGTCACATCAGGAATAGAGGAGAACTCTTCCAATGGGGGTGTCACATCAGGAATAGAGGGGAACATTTCCAATGGGGGTTTCTTATTAGGAATAGAGGAGAACTCTTCCAATGGGGGGTGTCACATCAGGAATAGAGGAGAACTCTTCCAATGGGGATGTCACATCAGGAATAGAGGGGAACTCTTGCAATGGGGGTGTCACATGACGAATAGAAGGAGAACTCTTCCAATGGGGGTGTCACATCAGGAATAGAGGAGAACTCTTCCAATAGGGGTGTCAAATGAAGAATAGAAGGAGAACTCTTCCAATGGGGGTGTCACATCAGGAATAGAGGAGAACTCTTCCAATGGGGATGTCACATCAGGAATAGAGGAGAACGCTTCCAATGGGGGTGTCAAATCACGAATAGAGGGGAACTCTTGCAATGGGGGTGTCACATCAGGAATAGAGGGGAACTCTTCCAATGGGGGGTGTCACATCAGGAATAGAGGAGAACTCTTTTAATGGGGGGTGTCAAATGGCGAATAGAGGGGAACTCTTCCAATGGGGGGTGTCAAATGACGAATAGAGGGGAACTCTTCCAATGGGGGGTGTCACATCAGGAATAGAGGAGAACTCTTCCAATGGGGGTGTCACATGACGAATAGAGGAGAACTCTTCCAATGGGGGGTGTCAAATGACGAATAGAGGGGAACTCTTACAATGGGGGGTGTCACTTTAGGAATAGAGGGGAACTCTTACAATGGGGGTGTCACATCAGGAATAGAGGAGAACTCTTCCAATGGGGGGCGTCAAATGATGAATAGAGGGAGAACTCTTCCAATGGGGGGCGTCACATCAGAAATAGAGGAGAACTCTTTTAATGGGGGGTGTCACATGACGAATAGAGGAGAACTCTTCCAATGGGGGTGTCAAATGACGAATAGAGGGGAACTCTTCCAATGGGGGGTGTCACATCAGGAATAGAGGGGAACCCTTTCAATGGGGGGTGTCACATGACGAATAGAGGAGAACTCTTCCAATGGGGGGGTGTCAAATGACGAATAGAGGGGAACTCTTGCAATGGGGGTGTCACATCAGGAATAGAGGGGAACTCTTCCAATGGGGGGTGTCACATCAGGAATAGAGGAGAACTCTTCCAATGAGGGTGTCACATGACGAATAGAGGGGAACTCTTCCTCACTTCTGATAACAGGAAGTTAAAGGAAATTTTTAGCTACTCTCCATTTTATCCCAATTACAGAAGGGGAATTTCCCTATAATGTCCCCAGAGATTAACATGGCCAGCCTGATTCCCCCAACTTCCACTGGGGCATAATGTGAATGGAGATCTGGGGGGATGTGGGCAGCAATGAAGGGAGTAGACTAGAACCCTGGCGGCTTCGTACTGTTGCTTGTGTCCCAGATAGAGTCTTTCTCTCACTGGTCATGTAATTAGAACAGGACGTGAGATCTTCAAAAGAGACTCGCAGCAATAAAATCCTGAAGAATTCCAACCACTCCCTCTCCAGTCTGTCCAAAACCGTTGGTTGAACTGACAATGTAAAGGACTCCCGGGGTCTATAATGGGTTAGAAGTTGAGTAAAAGCTGAATTAGTGACTGCTAACTCTTCATTGGATGGAGATGTACAGAAATCTGTAGGTGCCTCTTGACCCCTCCAATGCTTTTCTCCCTCAGAACATAGAGGGAGAGACTGTGACCGCTCTGGGACCTCTGCCTGTGATTGGGCAATGAGAATGGAGTGTGCGGGGGTCGTGAGTTGGTGGCCATTAGATATCTGGTATTTCTGGGTGTCTAGGTGTGTGCTGTGTTCATCGGGAAGTCTCTGTAGAAGGCACAGTGTGTACGGAGAAATACAAACATTTTCCTTTCATCTGCTCCATTGCTTTTCGTGTATAGATGTCATTGGCCTCCTAGGCACAGGGGGGCGTATGATTTTACAGAAGATCTTGTTGGCAGTAAAGACTTGTCTGTACGCAGATTTTTCAGTCTTTGTATTGCACTGTGGACCAATATGGATCATAGACTACAACACTGCTACCTTTAGATCTATCTTAACCACTAGCTTACTTGGCACTTAAACCCCCCTCCTGCCGAGACCAATTTTCAGCTTTCAGTGCTGTCACACTTTGAATGACAATTGTGCGGTCATGTAACACTGTACCCAAATGAAATTTTTATATTTTTTTCCCCACAAATAGAGCTTTCTTTTAGTGGCATTTGATCACCTCTACCGTTTTTCTTTCTTGTTAAAAAAATTTAAAAGACAGATTTAAAAAAAAAAAAAGAATCATATTGTTTTATATTTTGTTATAAAATTTTGCAAACAGGCAATTTTTCTACTTCATTGATGTTTGCTGATGAGGCTGCACTGATGGGCTGCACTGATGGGCATCGATAAGGCGGCACTGGTGGGCACTGATAGGCGGCACTGGTGGGCACTGATAGGCGGCACTGGTGGGCACTGATAAGCGACACTGTTGGGCACTCATAGGTGGCACTGGTGGGCACTGATAGGCGGCACTGAGAGGTGGCACTGATGGGTGGCACTGAAGGGCATTGATAGGTGGCACTGGTGGACATTGATAGGTGACACTGATAGCTGGCAGTGATGGGCACTGATAGGTGGCAGTGATGGGCACTGATGAGTGGCAATAATGGCCACTGATCGGTTACACTGATAGGCAGCATTACTAGGTGGCGCTGATTGGCATCACAGGTGGGCATTGATAGGTGGCACTGTGGGCATTGATAGGTGGCACTGTGGGCACTGGCAGGCGGTATTTGTGCGCACTGAAGTGGCAGATGTGCCTCCTTCCTCTTCTTGACCGATGTCCCTTGTAAACAAGCCGGTGATCGGCTTTTTTTTCTCCTCGCGCTGTTAGTGTGCGGAGAAAAAAAACGATTACCGATCCTTTGTTTACATCATGTGATCATCTGTCTTCGGCTGACAGCTGATTACATGGTAAGGGGCCGGGACCGGCCCCTTCAATGGATCTGTGATCGCCCGAGTCTCACTGACTCGGTGATCACAGCGCGCGCCGCGCGCGTGCAAAGGGGAGGACGTCTATTGACGGCCTCCCGGATTTTCAGGTCCGCGCTGTAGCCGCCATTTGACTATAGCTCGGGCCTCTAGTGGTTAATGACTGATCTGCATGCATAGTATTGCATATCTGTGTGATTGAGCCCATGGTGTACCTTCTGGCAGTGCAGTTGAGAAAGATTCTGATCTTACTTCTCCTTCCTCTCCTCCCCGAGATCGCCGCCAACCGGCATGCCGTGCACTGAAACTCCTCCAACTACCAATGAGCCTGGGTGAAAGGGGTGTTACATTGAGTTGGGGTGCACAATAAGGGGGTGAGGGAATAGGGGTGCACGAGGGGGGAGGATGGAGTTGGGGTACATGATTAGGGGATGAAGAGAGTTGGGGCACAATGAGGGGATAAAGGGAGTGGGGGTGCACAATGGGGTGTGTATGGAGTTGGGGTACATGATGAGGGGATGAAGGAAGTGGGGGTGCACAATGGGGGGTGTATGGAGTTGGGGTACATGATGAGGGGATGAAGGGAGTTGGGGGCACAATGAGGGGGAGGGTACTCACTAAGGAGGGTGCATGGAGTGGATGAGAAAGCTGGACACACAGGGGAACTCAGGGATGGCCTCACTCTATACCGTACACCTGTGCAGGGCCATGTTTACCAGGAAAGTCCCATTTACATCAAATGGAACATGGACATAGCTACTGTGTCACAATGTGACATCTGTGAGAGTGCAGGTGTGTGTCCCCAAATGAGGACAGGTTTAGTTCGCATGCACCCATGAGGACGTCATTTTGTGACGCATCGGCTCTTTCCTTGTAACCACTTAAAACCAAACTGACATCAGTTGGACTACCTGGATGGCAGGGCCAGATTAAGAACATCATGGGCCTGGTGCTGAGGATTTTAGTGGGGCCATTTATAAAAAAATAAATCAATAAATAAAAATGCAAACAATTTTTTGTTAGAACAAATTCAATTAAATAGAGAGAGGGAGGATGAGAGAGAAAAAGGATAAGGGGTAAGGAAGGGAGGATGAGAGAGAGAGGATGCGTATGAGCATGCGTGGGAGTTACATCAACGCAGCCCGGCCAAGGCAAGTGTCCGAAGGCACAGAACCCAGAAGGAAGACCGGGTTAGGATGAAAGCGCCCGGGACCCGCCACATTGATCACAGAGCAGCGCTGGAGGGCTCAGTCTGACAGATAAGTGTACCCTAATGTGCTAATATGCTGTGCATACTTGTACATTGTGGCATAACCTACCTCAGGGCCTCTAAAAAGTGGTAATGTTAGCAAAGTTTATTACCACTTTAATATCACAGGATCCCAGGAGCCTCTCATGGGGCCCCCTACTGACCCGGTGGCCCTTGGGCAGTGCCTAAGTGCATAGTTGCCAACATTTCAAAAATATTTTCAGGGACACTTTTTTACCAGTGGTATATTTAGAGTAGCTGAGACCCCCTATGTTCCTCTATACATCACAGTAGTAATCACAAAATTAAATAAGTACTAATAATGGGGCAGAACAAATATGAGAACTGAGAAGATTTCCTTTAGTTGAACTAACAAAAGTGTGCCCATTCTAGAGCTGGTAACATTGGGGATATTCAGTATAATTTTAAAGAACAGTTTTTGTCAGTAAGAGGCATAGGAATGTGGGGGTATAACAGTGGGCACTATGTACAGAAGAGGAATGCGGAGGGTATGGCAGCAGGCACTATGTACAGGAGAGGAGTGTGGGAGGTATTACAGTGGGAAGTATGCACAGCAGAGGAGTGTGGAGGGTTGACAATGGGCACTATGTACAGGAGAGGAGTGTGGAGGGTATGCCAGTGGGCAGTATGTACAGGAAAGGAGTGTGGGGGGTATGACAGAGGATAGTATGTACCAGAGAGGAGTGTGGAGGGTATGACAGTGGGCAGTATGTACAGGAAAAAAGTGTGGGGGGTATGACAGAGGATAGTATGTACCAGAGAGGAGTGTGGAGGGTATGACAGTGGGCAGTATGTACAGAAGAGGAGTGTGGAGGGTATGATAGTGGGCAGTATGTATAGGAGAGGAGTGTGGAGGGTAAGGTTGGGTTACAATATGCACAGGAGAGGAGTGTGGAGGGTAAGGTTGGGTTACAGTATGTACAGGAGAGGAGTGTGGAGGGTATGACAGTGGGTAGTATGTACAGGAGAGGATTGTGGAGGGTATGACAGTGGGCAGTATGTACAGGAGAGGAGTGTGGAGGGTATGACAGTGGGCAGTATGCACAGGAGAGGGGTGTGGGGGGTAAGGTTGGGTTACAGTATGTACAGGAGAGGAGTGTGGAGGGTATGACAGAGGATAGTATGTACCAGAGAGGAGTGTGGAGGGTATGACAGTGGGCAGTATGTACAGGAGAGGAGGGTATGACAGTGGGCAGTATGTATAGGAGAGGAGTGTGAAGGGTAAGGTTGGGTTACAGTATGTACAGGAGAGGAGTGTGGAGGGTATGACAGTGGGTAGTATGTACAGGAGAGGAGTGTGGACGGTATGATAGTGGGCAGTATGCACAGGAGAGGCGTGTGGAGGGTATGACATTGGGCAGTATGTAAAGGAGAGGAGTGTGGAGGGTATGACAGTGGGCAGTATGCACAGGAGAGGAGTGTGGAGGGTATGACAGCCGGCACTATGTACAATAGAGGAGTTTATGAAAGTGGGCAGTATGTACAGGAGACGAGTGTGGAGAGTATGACAGTGGGCACTATGTATAGGAGAGGAGTGTGGAGGGTATGACAGTAAGCAGTATGTACAGGAGAGGAGTGTAGAGGGTATGACAGTGGGCACTATGTATAGGAGAGGAGTGTGGATGTTATGACGGTGACAGTGGGCACTATGTATAGGAGAGGAGTGTATGACAGTAAGCAGTATGTACAGGAGAGGAGTGTAGAAGGTATGACAGTGGGCACTATGTATAGGAGAGGAGTCTATGACAGTAAGCAGTATGTACAGGAGAGGAGTGTAGAAGTTATGACAGTGGGCACTATGTATAGGAGAGGAGTCTATGACAGTAAGCAGTATGTACAGGAGAGGAGTGTAGAGGGTATGACAGTGGGCACTATGTATAGGAGACACAATAACACCGCGGGAGTGATTCCCCCCATCAACAGGTCAGCAGCTTAGAGGGTGTGTGGGGACAGGCTGGGGAGAGAGGTATGTCAGCAGGGGGGTGTGAGGAGGCCATGGAGGGATCAATCAGCGGGTGGGGGGAGAAACTGGAAGTGATATCTTTTGGAGTAGGGTCTGTCATCTGCAGGTTGTTAAATGGTCACCTGTGATATAGGTTGAAGGGAGGTGGCTAACATGGGAAGTGGCTGGGGAGTGACCTGGTTGGTGGTGAGTGTGAAATGGATGATGTGTTTCAAGTTTCTTTCACATTTACGGTAAAGCCTTCTGCCCTCTGAAAAGTGATCTGTGGTGGATTGCTTTTCAATGAGTGGTATAGCAGCAGCTGACAGGCATTCATGAGGTGCTACGGCCGCCTCCTTGTTTTTTTATTACGTTGCTGAATGATATTTTTACATTGTTGGACTATGCTGCTACTGCGAGCGAGTTTGGCTTGCAGTTGCAGAGTGGCCCCATTGAAATCAATAGGTGAGTTTGACAGGTGGTGCTGCCTGACAAACTCTGTTAAAGATGCCGCAGCTAAAGTAATGACAAAAAAAAAAAAAAAAAAGTTGCAGCTGTGAAGTAAAGCATCAACAGCTACGGCATTCGTAGAGCCCTGTCCAAAGGTATTTTTTAAGATTTGGGTCAGGGACGTGCGGTGAGGTGAGTGGCTGGTGAGGCAGTGGCTAGTATCAGAGCCAGATACACACAGGTTACATACACTGCAAACGTTACAGCGAGAGCAATAATTCTAGCACTAGACCTCCTCTGTAACTCTAAACCTGTAACCTGTAAAAAATAGGGCTAACTTTTGTGTTATTTTTTTTTTTTTTTCCATGCATGAAACAGTTTCTTTAAAAAAACAAAACACACGTTTGAAAAATTGCTGGGCAAATACCGCGTAACATAAAAAGTTGCAATGACCACCATTTTATTCCCTAGGGTTTCTGCTAAAACAATATATATAATGTTTGAGTAATTTTCTAGCAAAAAAAAAGATGATTTTTACATGTAGGAGAGAAGTGTTAGAATTGGCCTGGGTGGCAAGGGGTTAATTACCATAACTAATATACGAATAATTATTATAAGCACTGTGAGCTCATCCTCTCAGTCTGCTGCAGAGTGTGTCAGATTGTATTTAAACTGGCCGCTCTGTATGTAGCTTCTGACAGGCTGCACAAGGAGCCCCATATCTCCGGAACCATAAATGATAGGAGCCCCACATTTTGACCAGTAGTGGGGTAAGTCCTCAGCTATCGACCCCACACATTTGGGGTCTCTGTGACACCCCAGAAATTTTTCCAGAAAATCAAGTATTTCTCACAGAAAAGTATTGCAGTAACATCAGAGATCCTCCATCACATCAGAGTACTCCCCATTACATCAGAGGTCCTCCATCACATCAGAGATCCCCCCATCACATCAGAGATCCCCCATTACATCAGAGATCCCCCTCATCACATCAGAGATCCCCCCATTACATCAGAGATCCCCCTCATCACATCAGAGATCCCCCTCATCACATCAGAGATCCCCCTCATCACATCAGAGATCCCCCTCATCACATGAGAGATCCCCCCATTACATCAGAGATCCCCCTCATCACATCAGAGATCCCCCCATTACATCAGAGGTCCCCCCCATCACATCAGAGATCCTCTCATCACATCAGAGGCCCTCCATCACATCAGAGATCCTCTCATCACATCAGAGGACCCCCCCCATCACATCAGAGGACCCCCCATCACATCAGAGATCCCCCCATTACATCAGAGATACCCCTCATCACATCAGAGATCCCCCCATTACATCAGAGATCCCCCTCATCACATCAGAGATCCCCCTCATCACATCAGAGATCCCCCTCATCACATGAGAGATCCCCCATTACATCAGAGATCCCCCTCATCACATCAGAGATCCCCCCATTACATCAGAGGTCCCCCCCATCACATCAGAGATCCTCTCATCACATCAGAGGCCCTCCATCACATCAGAGATCCTCTCATCACATCAGAGGACCCCCCCCATCACATCAGAGGACCCCCCATCACATCAGAGATCCCCATCACATCAGAGATCCCCCCATCACATCAGAGGTCCTCTCATCACATCAGAGGCCCTCCATCACATCAGAGATCCCCCCATCACATCAGAGATCCTCTCATCACATCAGAGGCCCTCCATCACATCAGAGATCCCCCCATCACATCAGAGATCCCCTCATCACATCAGAGATCCCCTCATCACATCAGAGATCCCCTCATCACATCAGAGATCCCCCATTACATCAGAGGTCCCCCCCATCACATCAGAGATCCTCTCATCACATCAGAGGCCCTCCATCACATCAGAGATCCTCTCATCACATCAGAGGACCCCCCCATCACATCAGAGGACCCCCCATCACATCAAAGATCCCCCCATCACATCAGAGGTCCTCTCATCACATCAGAGATCTCCATCACATCAGAGATCTCCCCATTACATCAGAGATCCCCCCATCACATCAGAGATCCCCTCATCACATCAGAGATCCTCCATCACATCAGAGATCCCCCCCATCACATCAGAGATCCCCCCATCACATCAGAGGTCCTCTCATCACATCAGAGGCCCTCCATCACATCAGAGATCCCCCCATTACATCAGAGATCCCCCCATCACATCAGAGATCCTCTCATCACATCAGAGGCCCTCCATCACATCAGAGATCCCCCCATCACATCAGAGATCCCCTCATCACATCAGAGATCCCCTCATCACATCAGAGATCCCCCATTACATCAGAGGTCCCCCCCCCCATCACATCAGAGATCCTCTCATCACATCAGAGGCCCTCCATCACATCAGAGATCCTCTCATCACATCAGAGGACCCCCCCCCCATCACATCAGAGGACCCCCCATCACATCAAAGATCCCCCCATCACATCAGAGGTCCTCTCATCACATCAGAGATCTCCATCACATCAGAGATCTCCCCATTACATCAGAGATCCCCCCATCACATCAGAGATCCCCTCATCACATCAGAGATCCTCCATCACATCAGAGATACCCTCATCACATCAGAGATCCTCCATCACATCAGAGATCCCCCCATCACATCAGAGGTTCTCTCATCACATCAGAGATCCTCCATCACATCAGAGATCCCCCCCCATCACATCAGAGGTCCTCCATCACATCAGAGATCCTCTCATCACATCAGAGATCCCCTCATCACATCAGAGATCTCCCCATCACATCAGAGATCCCCCCCCATCACATCAGAGGCCCTCCATCACATCAGAGGCCCTCCATCACATCAGAGATCCTCTCATCACATCAGAGATCCCCCCATCACATCAGAGATCCCCCCCATCACATCAGAGATCCTCCCCATTACATCAGAGGTCCCCCCATCACATCAGAGATCCTCTCATCACATCAGAGGCCCTCCATCACATCAGAGATCCTATCATCACATCAGAGGACCCCCCCATCACATCAGAGGACCCCCCATCACATCAGAGGACCCCCCATCACATCAGAGATCCTCCATCACATCAGAGATCCTCTCATCACATCAGAGATCCCCCCCATCACATCAGAGATCCCCCCCCATCACATCAGAGATCCTCTCATCACATCAGAGGCCCTCCATCACATCAGAGATCCCCCATCACATCAGAGATCCTCATCACATCAGAGATCTCCCCATCACATCAGAGGTCCTCCATCACATCAGAGATCTCCCCATCACATCAGAGGTCCTCCATCACATCAAAGATCCTCTCATCACATTAGAGATCTCCCCATCACATCAGAGGTCCTCCATCACATCAGAGATCTCCCCATCACATCAGAGATCCTCTCATCACATCAGAGATCTCCATCACATCAGAGATCCCCCCATTACATCAGAGATCCCCCCCATCACATCAGAGATCCTCTCATCACATCAGAGGCCCTCCATCACATCAGAGATCCCCCCATCACATCAGAGGTCCCCCCATCACATCAGAGGTCCCCCCATCACATCAGAGATCCTCTCATCACATCAAAGGACCCCCCATCACATCAGAGGACCCTCCCAATCACAGTAGAAAACCCACTATCACATCAGAGATCCCCCATGTTATCAGAGGGCCCCGTCACATCAGAAATCCCCTCATCAAATCAGAGACCCCCATCACATCTAAGATAACCTCATCACATCAGAGATCCTCTCACCACGTCAGAGAGAGTATTCCGACCATTAGCACTCCCTGAGTACTTTCCACCAGAATATTTTTATATACTGTGTATATGTATATATATATATATATATATATATATATATATATATATATATATATAGAGAGAGAGAGAGAGAGTCATGGCCGAAATTGTTGGCACCCCAGAAATTTTTCCAGAAAATCAAGTATTTCTCACAGAAAAGTAATGCAGTAACACATATTTTGCTATACACATGTGTATTGGAACAAAACAAAAAAAGGGAGGAAACAAAGCAAATTGGACATAATGTCACACAAAACTCCAAAAATGGTCTGGTCAAAATTCTTGGCACCCTTAACTTAATATTTGGTTGCACACCCTTTGGAAAAAATAACTGAAATCAGTCGCTTCCTATAACCATCAATAAGCTTCTTACACCTCTCACCCGGAATTTTGGACCACTCTTCCTTTGCAAACTGCTCCAGGTCTCTCTTATTGGAAGGGCGCCTTTTCCCAACAGCAATTTTAAAATCTCTCCACAGGTGTTCAATGGGATTTAGATCTGGACTCATTGCTGGCCACTTTAGAACTCTCCAGCGCTTTGTTGCCATCCATTTCTGGGTGCTTTTTGACGTATGTTTGGGGTCATTGTCCTGCTGGAAGACCCAAGATCTCGGACGCAAACCCAGCTTTCTGACACTGGGCTCTACAGTGTGACCCAAAATCCTTTGGTAATCCTCAGATTTCATGATGCCTTGCACACATTCAAGGCACCCAGTGCCAGAGGCAGCAAAGCAACCCCAAAATATAATTGAACCTCCACCATATTTCTCAGTAGGAACTGTGTTCTTTTCTTTATAGGCCTCATTCCGTGATCTGTAAACAGTAGAATGATGTGCTTTACCAAAAAGCTCTATCTTGGTCTCATCCGTCCACAAGACGTTTTCCCAGAAGGATTTTGGCTTACTCAAGTTCATTTTGGCAAACTGTAGTCCTGCTTTTTGATGTCTCTGTGTCAGCAGTGGGGTCCTCCTGGGTCTCCTGCCATAGCGTTTCATTTCATTTAAATGTCGACGGATAGTTTGCGCTGACACTGATCCTCCCTGAGCCTGCAGGACAGCTTGAACTTCTTTGGAACTTGTTTGGGGCGGCTTATCCCCCATCCGGACTATCCTGCGTTGCAACCTTTTCATCAATTTTTCTCTTTCGTCCACGCCCAGAGAGATTAGCTACAGTGCCATGGGTTGCAAACTTCTTGATAATGTTGCGCACTGTGGACAAAGGCAAATCTAGATCTCTGGAGATGGACTTGTAACCTTGAGATTGTTGATATTTTTCCACAATTTTGGTTCTCAAGTCCTCAGACAGTTCTCTTCTCCTCTTTCTGTTGTCCATGCTCAGTGTGGCACACACAGACGCACAATGCAAAGACTTATGCCGCGTACACACGATCGGTTTTTCTGAAGAAAAAAGACCGATGGACTTATTTCATCGGACAAACCGATCGTGTGCGGGCCCCATCGGTCTTTTTTCCCATCGGTATAAAAAAATAGAACATGTTTTAAATTTTACCGATGGAAAAAAAAACGATAGCAAATTACTATCGTCTGTGTGGAACTCCATCGGACAAAAAACCCATGCATGCTCAGAATCAAGTCGACGCATGCTCAGAGGCATTGAATTTCATTTTTCTCGGCTTGTCGGAGTGTTTTACGTCACGGCGTTTTTGGACGGTCGGTATTTTGACTGATGGTGTGTAGGCAAGACTGATGGAAGTCAGCTTCATCGGATTTCCGATGGAAAAATCCATCAGAAATCTGATCGTGTGTACAGGAGGGCATAAGTGAACTTCTCTCCCTTTCATCTGCTTTCAGGTGTGATTTTTTATAATGCCCACACCTGTTACTTGCCCCAGGTGAGTTTAAAGGAGCATCACATGCTTGAAACAATCTTATTTATCCACAATATTGAAAGGGTGCCAAGAATTTTGACCAGCCCATTTTTGGAGTTTTGTGTGACATTATGTCCAATTTGCTTTGTTTCCTCCCTTTTTTTGTTTTGTTCCAATACACACGCAAAACATGTGTTACTGCAATACTTTTCTGTGAGAAATACTTGATTTTCTGGAAAAATTTCTGGGGTGCCAACAATTTCGGCCATGACTATATATATATATATATATATATATATATACACACATACATATATATACAGTATATAAAAATATTCTGGTGGAAAGTACTCAGGGAGTGCTAATGGTCAGAATACTCACTCTGACGTTGTGAGAGGATCTCTGATGTGATGAGGTTATCTTAGATGTGATGGGGGTCTCTGATTTGATGAGGGGATTTCTGATGTGAAGGGGGGCCCTCTGATAACATGGGGGGATCTCTGATGTGATAGTGGGTTTTCTACTGTGATTGGGAGGGTCCTCTGATGTGATGGGGGGGTCCCCTGATGTGATGAGAGGATCTCTGATGTGATGGAGGGCCTCTGATGTGATGGAGGATCTCTGATGTGATGGAGGATCTCTGATGTGATGGAGGATCTCTGATGTGATGAGAGCATCTCTGATGTGATGGGGGGGGGGGGGGACCTCTGATGTGATGGGGAGTACTCTGATGTGATGGAGGATCTCTGATGTGATGAGAGGATCTCTGATGTGATGGGGGGACCTCTGATGTGATGGGGGGGGGGGATCTCTGATGTGATGAGAGTATCTCTGATGTGATGGGGGTCTCTGATATGATTGGGGGGTCTTCTGATGTAATGGGGGGATCTCTGATGTGATGGGGATCTCTGATGTGATGGAGGGCCTCTGATGTGATGAGAGGATCTCTGATGTGATGGGGGGGACCTCTGATGTGATGGGGAGTACTCTGATGTGATGGAGGATCTCTGATGTGATGGAGGATCTCTGATGTGATGAGAGCATCTCTGATGTGATGGGGGTCCTCTGATGTAATGGGGGGATCTCTGATGTGATGGGGGGGTCCTCTGATGTGATGGGGGGGTCCTCTGATGTGATGGGGTGATCTCTGATGTGATGGGGGGACCTCTGATGTGATGTGATGGGGGGATCTCTGATGTGATGGGGAATCTCTGATGTGATGGAGGATCTCTGATGTGATGAGAGGATCTCTGATGTGATGAGAGGATCTCTGATGTGATGAGAGGATCTCTGATGTGATGGGGGTCCTCTGGTGTGATGGGGGTCCTCTGATGTAATGGGGTCCCCTGATGTAATGGGGGTCCTCTGATGTAATGGGGGTCCTCTGATGTGATGAGAGGATCTCTGATGTGATGGGGGATCTCTGATGTGATGGGGGGGATATCTGATGTGATGAGAGGATCTCTGATATGATGGGGAACCTCTGATGTAATGGGGGGATCTCTGATGTGATGGGGGGGGTCCTCTGATGTGATGGGGGGGATCTCTGATGTGATGGGGGGGTCCTCTGATGTGATGGGGGGATCTCTGGTGTGATGGGGGGGACCTCTGATGTGATGGAGGATCTCTGATGTGATGAGAGGATCTCTGATGTGATGAGAGGATCTCTGATGTGATGGGGGCCCTCTGGTGTGATGGGGGGGATCTCTGATGTGATGAGAGGATCTCTGATGTGATGGAGGGCCTCTGATGTGATGAGAGGATCTCTGATGTGATGGGGGGCCTCTGATGTGATGAGAGGATCTCTGATGTGATGGGGGGTCCTCTGATGTGATGGGGGGACCTCTGATGTGATGGGGGGACCTCTGATGTGATGGGGGGACCTCTGATGTGATGGGGGGACCTCTGATGTGATGGGGGGACCTCTGATGTGATGGGGGGGATCTCTGATGTGATGAGAGGATCTCTGATGTGATGAGAGGATCTCTGATGTGATGGGGGTCCTCTGATGTAATGGGGGGATCTATGATGTGATGGGGGGGTCCTCTGATGTGATGGGGGGATCTCTGATGTGATGGGGGTCCTCTGATGTGACAGTGGGGGGGGATCTCTGATGTGACAGTGGGGGGGATCTCTGATGTGAGGGGGATCTTTGATGTGACAGTGAGGGTGAGGGGGATCACTGAAGTGATGGGGGATCGCTGAGTGGTTAATCTTCACATTTGATTTGCCTGCTGAGAGTCATTCCTTTGTGGATAGTTTTGCATTGATGCGTTTCTGACCTGCAAGGGTCACATATTTCTGGTAAGAAGCTTATTCTTACCTGTGGGGGGCGGTGGAGCACATTTCGGGTGACATAGCATGGAGATCATTTTGGATCAGCAGCTCAGTGCAGCAATGCAGATTATACGGCTCTATGTTGTGGGCTGCACTGTTGACAAATAGCCACAAGATGGCGAGAGAACCATACAGACTTTTCTGTTTTGCACTGCAGAGGGAAGTAATAAGTAAAGAGGAGTGATACTCTGCAGGGAGAAGTGATCAGTATACAGAGGAGTGATACTCTGCAGGGAGAAGTGATCAGTATACAGAGGAGTGATACTCTGCAGGGAGAAGTGATCAGTATACAGAGGAGTGATACTCTGCAGGGAGAAGTGAGCAGCATAGAGAGGAGTGATATTCTGCAGGGAGAAGTGATCAGTATACAGAGGAGTGATACTCTGTAGGGACAAGTGATCAGTAAAGAGGAGGGATACTCTGCAGAGAAAAGTGATCAGAAAGGAGTGATACTCTGCAGGGAGAAGTGATCAGTATAGAGAGCACAATGAGAGAATGAAGGCAATGGGGTGCACGAGAGAATGAAGGGAGTTGGGGTGCACAGTGAGGGAATGAAGGGAGTGGGGGAGTACAATGGGAGTTGGGGTGCCTCTGATGTGAAGGTGAGGGGGGGGTCTATTATATGATGGGGCTCCTCTGATGTGATGGGGGGGATCTCTGATATGATGGGGGGGTCCTCTGATGGAATAAATGATATTATATTATATAGAGTATATAGTAACAATGTATGATTGTACAACGCTACAGTATGTATCAGTCCTATATTTAACCACTTCGCGCCCGTCATACGACTAATGACGGCCGCAAAGTGGTTCTTAAAAGCCGGGAGCCCGTCTTTATACGGCCTCCGCTCCTCCGGCCACTGGGGGGCCCACGAGCGCCGCCGACGGCGCGTGCCCGGCGCATCACTGAGATGCCGATGCGCGTGCCCGACGGCCGCGATGTCCGCCAGGCACCGGCGATCGCCCGTTACACAGACAAGGACGTGGATCTCTGTGTGTAAACACAGAGATCCATGTCCTGTCAGGGAGAGGAGACCGATGCTGTGTCCCTTGTACATAGGGACACAGATCGGTCACCTCCCCCAGTCAGTCCCCTCCCCCCACAGTAGCAATCACTCATAGGGCATACATTTAACCCCTTCCTTGCCCCCTAGTGTTAACCCCTTCCCTGCCAGTCCCATTTATACAGTAATCAGTGCATTTTTATAGCACTAATCGCTGTATAATGAATGGTCCCAAAAATGTGTCAAAAGTGTCCGATGTGTCCGTCGCAATATCGCAGTCATGATAAAAATCGCAGATCGCCGCCATTACTAGTGAAAAAAAAAAATGTCAGAATTCTATCTCCTATTTTGTAGACGCTATAACTTTTGCGCAAACCAATCACTATACGCTTATTGCAAATTTTTTAAACCAAAAATATGTAGAACAATACCTATCGGCCTAAACTGAGAAAAAAAAATATATTTTTAAATAAATTGGGATATTTATTATAGCAAAAATCAATATTTTCAATATTGACGCTCTTTTTTGGTTTATAGCGCAAAAAATAAAAACCGCAGAGGTGATCAAATACCACCAAAAGAAAGCTCTATTTGTGGGAAAAAAAGGACGTCAATTTTGTTTGGGAGCCACGTCGCACGACCGCGCAATTGTCATTCAAAGCGTGGCAGTGCCGAAAGCTGAAATTTCGCCTGGGCAGGAAGAGGGTATATGTGCCCAGTAAGGAAGGGGATAATGTTTAATTATAATAATAAAAATAATGTATGATTGTACAACGCCGTCAGTGCTAAAGAAATCTGTAATAATAATAATAATAAAAACTAGAAAAGCTACAATTTCTGGGGAAATTGTGTGACGTGTTCTTGCCTCCACCAGTAGTCTACAACTGGAGTGGGCGGAGTAACTGGGTGGAGTGGCTTGAGCAACTGTTGTGTGGTTGGAGTGGCTGGAGTAACTGTGAAAAGTGTTAAAAAGCTTAATATTTTAAAAAGTAGAAATAGTTGAAAAAAAATGAAGAAGTCTCATCGTTAGCTGAAAGAGTGGAACAATTTAAAAAAAAAAAATTCTCAAAAATGTTTTTTTTTTCAAAATGATTTGTTTTAACCACTTAACGACCACTCACTGTATATATACGTCGGCAGAATGGCACCGACAGGCACAATCACGTAGAGTGTACGTGATCGCCTTTGTACAGTTGGGGGGTCCGATCGGACCCCCCTCCTATACAGTGAGCGGCCGTTAATCATTGGGGAGCGATCAGAGATGAGGGGGTGACCATTCGATTTCGGCCACCCCCTCGCGATCGCTCCCGGCGAATGAAAATGCTTCCTCCGCCATGTGATGTAAACACAGGCAGGAGGAAGTGATGTCATCTCTCTCGCGGCGGTCTTTTTGATTCCGGCGCCGAGGAGAGAAGAAGCAGGTTAGTGCACCAACAGCCCACTGACACTTAGGTACACATAGGCACACATTTCACCCCCCAGTCACCCCCAGATCACCCCCCAGCCCCCAATCACAGTGTCACTGATTGCAGTGATTATTTATTTTACTGATCACTGCATTTAGTGTCATCTGTGATAGTAAAAAGTTGCAGGGCAGTTAGGATTAGGCCCCTTTAGGTCCAGGGTAGCCCCCCTAACCCCCCTAATAAAGGTTTAACCCCTTGATCGCCCCCCAGGTAACCCATTCACCCCCTAACGCCAGCGTCACTAAGCGATCGTATTTTCGATCGCTGTATTTAGTGACGGTGGTGCCCTAGATAGCCAGTTATTTATTTTTAGTTTCGCCGCAGGTTTTTAGAGCGTCAGGTACCCCCATATATTATTTTAACCCCCTGATTGCCCCTAGAGTTAACCCTTTCACCAGTGATCACCGTATAAGCGTCACTGGTGACACTGGTTACCCAGTTAGTTATTTAGTTATTTAGGTAACCCGTCAGGTTTTTATATAGCGTCGGGTACCCCCATATTTGACCTAATAAAGGTTTTAACCCCCTGATTGCCCCTAGTTAACCCTTTCACCAGTGATCACCATATAAAGGTTACGGGTGAAGCTGGTTGGTTAGTTTGCTTTTTATAGTGTCAGGGCACCCGCCGTATATAACCAAATAAAGGTTTAACCCCCTGATCGCCCGGCGGGTGAGATCAATTAGGTTTTAGCGCCAGAGAGGGTCTGAGTCGCCCCAGGCAGCGTTAGGTTAGTGCCAGTAACGCTAACACCCACGCGCAAAGCATACACCTCCCTTAGTGGTATAGTATCTGATCAGATCTATACTAGCGTCCCCAGCGGTTTAGGGTTCCCAAAAACGCAGTGTTAGTGGGATCAGCCCAGATACCTGCTAGCACCTGCGTTTAGCCCCTCCGCCCAGCCCAGCCCAGCCCACCCAAGTGCAATATCGATCGATCACTGTCACTTACCAAACACAACACACATAACTGCAGCGTTCGCAGAGACAGTCCTGATCCCTGCGACCGCTAACAGTTTTTTTTGTAGCGTTTGATATATTTGCTGACGACAGTCGGGTGCTTTTTTTCCTGTGAATCTTACTAGTGTACCCCTAAATTTAGAGCCCAAAATGGCAAGTCGAAGGTACACTAGTAAAGAGGCCTACGAGATTCTGAGCATGACAGATAGTGAAGAGGAGGTCATGTATCTGTCAGATTCAGGCTCAGAATATCTTCCCGTAGAAGACAGTGACGTCAGCGGCCCCACGTCAGATAGCTCTGACGATGAAGTTGAGGTCCCTGCTAAGGTCAGGCGTACCCGATCCCGATCTTTTGAGGTTGTTGAGGAGCAAGAACCGCAGGGCTCTCGTATCATGGAGCAGAGTAGTACTAGCGCCGCTATTCCTTCTGGTGAATTGGCAAGCACCAGCGGCCTAGTACAGCCTGGGCGTACATCCAGCACTGCAGTATCATGTGGTGACGTGGCGAGTCCCATAAGTGCAGTTCAAGCTGGCGAGGTGGCAAGCACAAGTAGTGTCCCGCTGCCACCAATAAGAAGACAAAGGCAGGCCCGTCGTACCCATAGTGCTCTTCCTGCAGAATTCGCCTATCCTGATTGGGTCCCCACCACTTCTGCAGAACCCGTACTTCCCCCATTCACTGCCCAACCCGGTATTCAGGTGGAAAAAGCTGATTTTATGCCAATCGATTATTATTCGCTGTTTTTCACGGAAGATCTCTATAGATCTATTGTGGACCAGAGTAATTTATATGCTGGTCAATTCATCGCCGCTAATCCCCAGTTGCCTTCTGTATTGAGCCCCTTTGCTCGCTCGGCTCCACTCTCCCGACACTCCTCTGCTCTATTGGATCATCCGGTGCTCCAGGATTCAAACTACCGCTATGTGCCATTCGAATCCATTTGTGGTCGGTCAGAACAAACACCAGGCAGGCTGTATGTAAGTTCAACCAAGAGAGCCTTTATTAGAACCAAAAACAAGTCTTATATACAGAAACAGAGGGAGTAACCAAAACATAATTAACATGAGCTAATTAACTAAATCCTTTAGCCAGCCAAGGTGACTCATAGATATGACCGTTCAGGGTAGACATCCCGGCTCCTACCTGTCTCACCTACTATACAATACACATTATCCTAAGTGTAAACATCACACATTTTAGCAGGGTCAAATTAGCACAGAGGACAGACAGATGGCTGAAGGTGATTGCATTTGCATATCCTTAGAGGGAATGTGTGAATGTCCCAACAGTATGAATCAGTCACTCTAATATCCAGGGTCCCCAGATTCTGTGTGTCTTGGGGGAACATGGACCTGAATCCAAAGTAACACCCCCTCAAGGGTCCCCAGGCATACAGCTCACAAAGAGCACCGTTCCCCCAAATGCCAGGGCCCATGGTCGCAAGGCAAGAGGCTTGCATTCAGTCCCCTCCAAAAGCCTCTGTCCCGGCTAGGTCTGTCACACATCTCCCCTTTCGGCAGGAAACTAACATAGGAGGAGACCCCAAACGGGTTGACTCCGAAGTTAGTCCATAGTTCCATTCCCCCAATGCCGGCATCCACACAGTACCCCAAACAAATTGCTCCAAACAGAGCATTACTTACCCAGCCAACCTCTGCCTCTCTCAGAGAACATACCCGCCTGGACTGGCCCTTCTCCCTGGAGTCCTTTCTGACGCTGGAGAGAAGACAGGGTGACTGGGCTCAGTCCGTCATGCTGTTGGGGATCTGGGTTGACTGCCCGGCATCCCTGGGGTATACAAGTGGAGACTGAAGTCCCATCCACTTGTGGTAGGTGAAAATCCCCCAGTGCTTGCAAAGCAAGGCTGACATCCTCCTGTCTCAGTGTCACACCATTTTCTGGGGTTGTGTCAGTGAGGACTGAAGTCCCATCCAATACCACAGAACCTCCCTCTTCGGTTAGTTGAGAGCAGAGGCCTGTGGCACTCTGCTCTGTTGCCAGCTCTTCTGCTGGGTTGCTGTGAGTGGAGACCGCAGTCCCATCCACCGATATCCGCTCCTGTGGCAGTTGTGTGCCGATGCCAGTAGCATTCTGCCCTGCTGCCAGTGATTCAGCTGGGAGTAAAAGCTTTACTGCCTCAGCTTGTTGCTGGGGAGAGGGGGCAACTGCCCCGGCTCCCTGAAACTCCACAGTGGTTTGCGGTGCTGGGCAGAGGTGGGTATCACTCTGCCCTGTTGCCAGCACTTCTGCTGGGGACTCCACACCATCTGCTCTGGTTAACTGTTGGGGGGGGAGATGGCCTGCTTCTCCTCCCTGCATCTCTAGCAACCTCCTTCCGAATTCCTCTTCCATGGCGGCTGGTTCTTTAGGCGTTGTCTCCGATTGCCGTATTACCGCCATTCTCCACTCATGTTGCCGCTCTAGTTCTCTCTTTTGTCGCTCTCGTTCTCTCTCTTGACGCTCTCGTTCTCTCTCTTGTCGCTCTCGTTCTCTCTCTTGTCGCTCTCGTTCTCTCTCTTGTCGCTCTCGTTCTCTCTCTTGTCGGGCATCCTGCAGCTGGATGTCTTTAATGGCTTCCTGTATGACGGTCTCTGATGGGTTAGCCCCATATAATGCCAACCGCTGTCGCACTCGTTGCTGAAACAAATCTTCAACTGACCGGGGTCCTGCATCACCCTTCTTCTGGTCCATCTTGGCTCTCAAGTAGGTCTTTCAGCGTGACTTTCCTGCAGGCTGCATAGCTGGTCATTCACTGTGGTGGTTTGGAGTGTCCCAGGAACTGGAGAGCAAATCCCACCGCTGCCAACCAATGTAACAAGCCCCTTTGCTCGCTCGGCTCCCCTCTCCCGACACTCCTCTGCTCTATTGGATCATCCGGTGCTCCAGGATTCAAACTACCGCTATGTGCCATTCGAATCCATTTGTGGTCGGTCAGAACAAACACCAGGCAGGCTGTATGTAAGTTCAACCAAGAGAGACTTTATTAGAACCAAAAACAAGTCTTATATACAGAAACAGAGGGAGTAACCAAAACATAATTAACATGAGCTAATTAACGAAATCCTTTAGCCAGCCAAGGTGACTCTTAGATATGACCGTTCAGGGTAGACATCCCGGCTCCTACCTGTCTCACCTGCTATACAATACACATTATCCTAAGTGTAAACATCACACATTTTAGCAGGGTCAAATTAGCACAGAGGACAGACAGATGGCTGAAGGTGATTGCATTCGCATATCCTTAGAGGGAATGTGTGAACGTCTCAACAGTATGAATTAGTCACTCTAATATGGCATATCCAGGGTCCCCAGATTCTGTGTGTCTTGGGGGGACATGGACCTGAATCCAAAGTAACACCCCCTCAGGGGTCCCCAGGCATACAGCTCACAAAGAGCACCGTTCCCCCAAATGCCAGGGCCCATGGTCGCAAGGCAAGAGGCTTGCATTCAGTCCCCTCCAAAAGCCTCTGTCCCGGCTAGGTTTGTCACACCTTCCATTGCCAAAGATTGGAAACCAATTACGGTTTCCGAATTTAAGACCTTTCTGGGCCTTTCCCTCAACATGGGCACACATAAATTCCCGTCATTGCGTGCTTATTGGTCCACGCACCCAATTGACCACATGCCCGTGTTCTCTGCCTCCATGCCCAGGAAACGATACGAGCAGATTTTGCGGTTCATGCACTTCAACGACAATGAACTTTGTCGTCCACGTGGGGACCCTGAATACGACCAGCTCTATAAAATTCGGCCCCTCATAAACCACTTCAACGAACGTTTTGCAGCCTTGTTTACTCCCGATCAAGCTGTCTGCGTTGATGAGTCCCTGATTAAATTTTCTGGCCGCTTGGCTTTCAAGCAGTACCTTCCCAGCAAGCGTGCCAGATACAGGGTCAAGCTCTATAAGTGCTGTGACAGGGCAACAGGCTATGTATGGAGCTTTATGGTTTATGAGGGAAAAGATAGTCAGGTTGAGCCGGTCAACTGCCCGGATTACATAGGGAGCGCTGGCAAGATAGTGTGGAACTTGGTGTCACCCTTATTCGGAAAGGGGTACCACTTGTATGTGGACAATTATTACATGAGCGTGCCACTGTTTAGTCACTTGTTTGATCATCAGATTGGAGCATGTGGCACCGTGCGACCTAATCGCCGGGGCTTTCCCCAGCGGCTTGTAGATGCCCGTCTTAGGCTGGGGGAGAGAGCCTGCGTAAAGTGTAATAACTTGCTCGCTATGAAGTGGAGGGACAATAAGAATGTTTTCCTTCTTACCTCCCTTCATGCAGACACGACAGTCCAAATTCGTACGGCGACTGGTGTTGTGGAGAAACCCCTCTGTGTCCACGAATATAACAAAAATATGGGAGGGGTGGACCTCAACGACCAGTTGATGGCGCCGTATCTAATTGATCGTAAGGCGAGACGCTGGTACAAAAAAGTGTCTCTATCCTTATTCCAATTGGCTTTGCTGAACGCTCATGTGCTATACAGAGCTTCAGGCGGGACGTTATCTCTTCTAAAATTCCAGAATGAGATAGTCACAGAACTCCTGTATCCAGGCGGTTCTGCACCTCACCATCCCCAACCAAATGCAGTAAGCCGGCTGCATGAGAGGCATTATACGTATGCCCTCCCGAGTACCCCTACCCAACGAACCCCCCAAAAAAGATGTCGTGTCTGTAGCAAGCGTGGATTTAGGCGTGACACCCGTCATTATTGTCCACTCTGTCCTGACAAACCTGGTCTTTGCCTTGGTGAATGTTTTGAACGCTACCACTCAAAAGTGAAGTTTTAGCGTAGGGTACAGCATTTCACAGACTAGGACACACTCACACAGGGTCTCCCAAGATGCCATTACATTTTGAGAGACCCGAACCATTACAGATGTTAAAGTTACAAAAAAAAAAGTGTAAAAAAGAAAAAAAAACGTAAAAAACAAAAACACAAAAAATATATAAAATAAAAAAAACAAAAATAGTTGTCGTTTTATTGTTCTCTCTCGCTCTCTCTATTTTCTCTCTATTGTTCTGCTCTTTTTTACTGTATTCCATTCTGCAATGTTTTATCATGCTTGCTTTTCAGGTATGTAATTTTCTGTTTTCAGGTGCGCCATTCAACTGCAGCGCGGAATTATTTATCTTGACAGCAACAGCGTTTGCTCCCACGATACATAAAGCCGTGACTCCAGTGCTGTAGGAGGTGATTTCACCACCACAGTTAAAAAAAAAGAGCATATATGCCGAAGCATGGGGGCAGCAGGGGCGGAGGAGCGATTTTGCTCCTAATGCCGCGTATATACGGTCGAAATTCCGACGGAGGCTTGCCCGTGGAAAAGTTTGACCGTGTGTACGCGGCATAACCTTTTATGCCACGTACATACGGTCGAAATTTCGACAAAGGCTTGCCCGTGGAAAAGTCCGACGTGTGTACGCGGCATAACTTTTTTGCGGGAGGATGCCCCCATGCTTCGGCATATATGCCCATCATTAGAAGTGGGTGGATGAAGGGAGGTATTCTAATGGTGGGCATACCCACCGATCAATCTCTTTTATTCGTTCAGCCAACAGGCTGCATGAAAAAAAAGATTACAATACATGTCCAACAAGGACCAGCAACGTACTGGTATGTTGCTGGACTTTGAATGTTTATACCAGAATAATGCCTGCAGGTTTAGGTATCATCTTGGTATCATTCTTTTCAGCCAGTGGCCGGCTTTCATGTAAAAGCAATTCTAGCAGATAATTAGCCTCTAGACTGCTTTTACAAGCAGTGGGAGGTAATGCCCCCCCCCCGGATATTAACAGCGCCATTGGGAAATTGGGAAAGCATTTTATCACACCGATCTTGGTGTGGTCAGATGCTTTGAGGGCAGAGGAAAGATCTAGGGTCTAACCCCCCATTTTTTTTCAAAAAAAGAGTACCTGTCACTACTTATTGCTATCATAGGGGATATTTACATTCCCTGAGATAACAATAAAAATGATTAAAAAAAAATATGGAAGGAACAGTTTAAAAATAAAAAAAAAGCAAAATAAATAATAAAAATAAAAAAAAAAGCACCGCTGTCCCCCCCTGCTCTTGCGCAAAGGCGAACGCAAGCGTCGGTCTAGCGTCATATGTAAACAGCAATTGCATCATGCATGTGAGGTATCGCCGCGAAGGTCAGATCGAGGGCAGTAATTTTAGCAGTAGACCTCCTCTGTAAATCTAACGTGGTAACCTGTAAAGGCTTTTAAATGCTTTTAAAAATGAATGTAGTTTCTCGCCGCTGCGCGTTTGTGCGCAATTTTAAAGCATGTCGTGTTTGGTATCTATGTACTCGGCCTAAGATCATCTTTTTTATTTTATCAAACATTTGGGCAATATAGTGTTTTTTAGTGCATTAAAAATAAAAAAAGTGTGTTTTTCCCCCAAAAAATTTGTTTGAAAAATCGCTGCGCAAATACTGTGTGGAAAAAAAAAATGCAACACCCACTATTTTAATCTGTAGGGCCTTTGCTTTAAAAATATATATAATGTTTTGGGGTTCAACATAATTTTCTTGCAAAAAAAAAAATGTTTTCATGTAAACAAAAAGTGTCAGAAAGGGCTTTGTCTTCAAGTGGTTAGAAGAGTGGATGTAAGCTTCCTAATGTTGTGTATAAAATGCCAGAACAGTTCAAAACCCCCCCAAATGACCCCATTTTGGAAAGTAGACACCTCAAGCTATTTGCTGAGAGGCATGTTGAGCCCATTGAATATTTTTTTTTTTTGTCCCAAGTGATTGAATAATGGCAAAAAGAAAAAAAAAAATGTACAAAAAGTTGTCACTAAATTATATATTGCTCAAACATGCCATGGTTATATGTGGAATTGCACCCCAAAATACATTCTGTTGCTTCTCCTGAGTACGGGGATACCACATGTGTGAGACATTTTGGGAGCCTAGCCGCGTACAGGACCCCGAAAACCAAGCACCGCCTTCAGGATTTCTATGGGTGTAAATTTTTGATTTCACTCCTCACTGCCTATCACAGTTTCGGAGGCCATGGAATGCCCAGATGGCACAAACCCCCCCAAATGACCCCATTTTGGAAAGTAGACACCCCAAGCTATTTGCTGAGAGGTATGTTGAGTATTTTGCAGATCTCGCTTTTTGTCACAAAGTTTTAAAAATTGAAAAAAGAGAAAAAAAAATGTCTTTCTTCATTTTCAAAAACAAATGACAGCTGTAAAATACTCACCATGCCTCTCGGCAAATAGCTTGGGGTGTCTACTTTCCAAAATGGGGTCATTTGTGGGGGTTTTGGGCTATCTTGGCATTTTATGGCCTTCAAAACTGTGATAGGTAGTGAGGAGTGAAATCAAAAATTTGTGCCCTTAGAAATCCTGAAGGCGGTGCTTGGTTTTCGGGGACCCGTACGCGGCTAGGCTCTCAAAAAGTCCCACACATGTGGTATCCCCGTACTCAGGAGAAGCAGCAGAATGTATTTTGGGGTGTAATTTCACATATGCCCATGGCATGTGTGAGCAATATATCATTTAGTGACAACTTTGTGCAAAAAAAAAAAAGTTTGTCATATTCCCGCAACTTGTGGCAAAATATCAAATATTCCATGGACTAATAATGCCTCTCAGTAAATAGCTTGGGGTGTCTACTTTCTAAAATGGGGTCATTTGGGGGGGTTTTGTGCTATTTTGGCATTTTATGGCCTTCGAAACTGTGATAGGTAGTGAGGAGTGAAATCAAAAATTTGCGCCCTTAGAAATCCTGAAGGCGGTGCTTGGTTTCCGGGGTCCCGTACGCGGCTAGGCTCCTAAAAAGTCCCACACATGTGGTATCCCTGTACTCAGGAGAAGCAGCAGAATGTATTTTGGGGTGCAATTCCACATATAACCATGGCATGTGTGAGCAATATATCATTTAGTGACAACTTTTTGTAATTTTTTTATTTTTTTTGTCATTATTCAATCACTTGGGACAAAATAAAAAAAATATTCAATGGGCTCAACATGCCTCTCAGCAATTTCCTTGGGGTGTCTACTTTCCAAAATGGGGTCATTTGGGGGGGTTTTGTACTGCCCTGCCATTTTAGCACCTCAAGAAATGAGATAGGCAGTCATAAATTAAAAGCTGTGTAAATTCCAGAAAATGTACCCTAGTTTGTAAACTCTATAACTTTTGCGCAAACCAATAAATATACACTTATTGACATTTTTTTTACTAAAGACATGTGGCTGAATACATTTTGGCCTAAATGTATGACTAAAATTGAGTTTATTCGATTTTTCTTATAACAAAAAGTAGAAAATATCATTTATTTTCAAAATTTTCGGTCTTTTTCCGTTTATATCGCAAAAAATAAAAATCGCAGAGGCAATCAAATACCATTAAAAGAAAGCTCTATTTGTGGGAAGAAAAGGACGCAAATTTCGTTTGGGTACAACATTGCATGTCCGCACAATTTACAGTTAAAGCAGCGCAGTGCAAAATTCTGAATTCACCTCTGGTCCTTTAGCTACCAAATGGTCCGGGGCTTATGTGGTTAAAAAAAATATATTTTTTAAATGATTTTTTTTTTTTTCATTTTTTTTTTTTTAATCTTTTTTTTTTCCCAAAAATTATTATATATATATATATATATATATTTTTTTTTTATTTATTTATTTTTTTAATTTTATTATTATTATTAATTTTTTCAAATTTTTTATTTATTTTTTATCATGGGGGGGGCTCATAAAAAGCGGAAAACAGTATCTGTCGTATTACAGTACGTCGTATTACAGTACATAGTAATTAATTTACAGATAACAGAATCAAAGTAAGCAAAGTTGAACATTAGAACATTTTGTCTCTCATAGTTGAGGTTTACCTATGATGACAATTACAAGCCTCCCTCACCTTTTTAAGTGGGAGAACTTGCACAATTGGTGGCTAACTAAATACTTTTTTGCCCCACTGTATATATATATATATATATATATATATATATATATAAGGATATAGGTAGATAGGGATGTATGGATATAGATAGAAGTATATACATAGATATGGATGGATAGATATAGAAGGATATAGGTAGATATAAATGAATGGATATAGATAGATAGAAGGATATAGATGGATAGATAGAAGGATATAGATAGATATAGATGGAAAGATATAGAGGGATATAGGTAGATATAGAAGATATAGATGTATGAAGATAGAAGGATATAGGTAGATGTGAATGAATGGATATAGATAGAAGGATATAGATAGATAGATAGATATAAAAGGATATAGATAGCTGGATATATATAGAAGGATATAGGTAGATAAAGATAAATGGACAAAAATATACATATGGATGGCTATAATGTAGGTAGATATAGATAGATGGATATAGTGTATGTAGATATAGATGGATGGATGTAGTGTATGTAGATATAGATGGATGGATATAGTGTAGGTAGATATAGATGGATGGATATAGTGTAGGTAGATATAGATGGATGGATATAGTGTAGGTAGATATAGATGGATGGATATAGTGTAGGTAGATATAGATGGATGGATGGATATAGTGTAGGTAGATATAGATGGATGGATATAGTGTAGGTAGATATAGATAGATGGATGTAGTGTATGTAGATATAGATGGATGGATGTAGTGTATGTAGATATAGATGGATGGATATAGTGTAGGTAGATATAGATGGATGGATATAGTGTAGGTAGATATAGATGGATGGATATAGTGTAGGTAGATATAGATGGATGGATATAGTGTAGGTAGATATAGATATAGATGGATATAGTGTAGGTAGATATAGATGGATGGATATAGTGTAGGTAGATATAGATAGATGGATATAGTGTAGGTAGATATAGATGGATGGATATAGTGTAGGTAGATATAGATGGATGGATATAGTGTAGGTAGATATGGATGGATATAGTGTAGGTAGATATAGATGGATGGATATAGTGTAGGTAGATATAGATGGATGGATATAGTGTAGGTAGATATAGATGGATGGATATAGTGTAGGTAGATATAGATGGATGGATATAGTGTAGGTAGATATGGATGGATGGATATAGTGTAGGTAGATATGGGTGGATGGATATAGTGTAGGTAGATATAGATGGATGGATATAGTGTAGGTAGATATAGATGGATGGATATAGTGTAGGTAGATATAGATGATGGATATAGTGTAGGTAGATATGGATGGATGGATATAGTGTAGGTAGATATAGATGGATGGATATAGTGTAGGTAGATATAGATGGATGGATATAGTGTAGGTAGATATAGATGGATGGATATAGTGTAGGAAGATATAGATGGATGGATATAGTGTAGGTAGATATGGATGGATGGATATAGTGTAGGTAGATATGGATGGATATAGTGTAGGTAGATATAGATGGATGGATATAGTGTAGGTAGATATAGATGGATGGATATAGTGTAGGTAGATATAGATGGATGGATATAGTGTAGGTAGATATAGATGGATGGATATAGTGTAGGAAGATATAGATGGATGGATATAGTGTAGGTAGATATAGATGGATGGATATAGTGTAGGTAGATATAGATGGATGGATATAGTGTAGGTAGATATAGATATAGATGGATATAGTGTAGGTAGATATAGATGGATGGATATAGTGTAGGTAGATATAGATGGATATAGTGTAGGTAGATATAGATGGAAGGATATAGTGTAGGAAGATATAGATGGATGGATATAGTGTAGGTAGATATAGATGGATATAGTGTAGGTAGATATAGATGGATGGATATAGTGTAGGTAGATATAGATGGAAGGATATAGTGTAGGAAGATATAGATGGATGGATATAGTGTAGGTAGATATAGATGGATATAGTGTAGGTAGATATAGATGGATGGATATAGTGTAGGTAGATATAGATAAATGGATATAGTGTAGGTAGATATAGATGGATGGATATAGTGTAGGTAGATATAGATATGGATGGATATAGTGTAGTTAGATATAGATGGATGGATATAGTGTAGGTAGATATAGATGGATATAGTGTAGGTAGATATAGATGGATGGATATAGTGTAGGTAGATATAGATGGATGGATATAGTGTAGGTAGATATAGATGGATGGATATAGTGTAGGTAGATATAGATGGATATAGTGTAGGTAGATATAGATATGGATGGATATAATGTAGGTAGATATGGATGGATGGATATAGTGTAGGTAGATATGGATGGATGGATATAGTGTAGGTAGATATAGATGGATATAGTGTAGGTAGATATAGATATGGATGGATATAATGTAGGTAGATATGGATGGATGGATATAGTGTAGGTAGATATGGATGGATGGATATAGTGTAGGTAGATATAGATATAGATGGATATAGTGTAGGTAGATATAGATGGATGGATATAGTGTAGGTAGATATAGATGGATGGATATAGTGTAGGTAGATATAGATGGATGGATATAGTGTAGGTAGATATAGATGGATATAGTGTAGGTAGATATAGATATGGATGGATATAATGTAGGTAGATATGGATGGATGGACATAGTGTAGGTAGATATAGATGGATGGATATAGTGTAGGTAGATATAGATGGATGGATATAGTGTAGGTAGATATAGATGGATATAGTGTAGGTAGATATAGATGGATATAGTGTAGGTAGATATAGATGGATGGATATAATGTAGGTAGATATGGATGGATGGATATAGTGTAGGTAGATATGGATGGATGGATATAGTGTATGTAGATATAGATGGATGGATATAGTGTAGGTAGATATAGATGGATGGATATAGTGTAGGTAGATATAGATATAAAGGGATTTTTATAACAGCTTACCTGTAAAATCCTTTTCTTGGAGTACATCACGGGACACAGAGCGACTTAGTCATTACTAATGGGTTATATAGTTTACCTTCAGGTGCTGGCACTGGCAACTTCCAAACCGGAAGTACCCTCCCCTATATAAGCCCCTTCCATCCGGGAGCACCTCAGTTTTGTAGCAAAGCAATAAGTGTCCCAAAAAGAGGGGTGGGAGCTCTGTGTCCCGTGATGTACTCCAAGAAAAGGATTTTACAGGTAAGCTGTTATAAAAAATAGGATTTTTATAACAGCTTACCTGTAAAATCCTTTTCTTGGAGTACACCACGGGACACAGAGCCAGTCATTACATAATGGGTTAAGGGTCACCAGCGGTGATTGGACACTGGCACAACCAATGGAAGACAGTTCCCCTCCATATAACCCCTCCCATCAGGGAAGTACCTCAGTTTTGTAGCAAAGCAGTAAGGTTCCCATAAGAAGGGTGGGACCTCTGTGTCCCGTGGTGTACTCCAAGAAAAGGATTTTACAGGTAAGCTGTTATAAAAATCCTATTTTCTTTATCGTACACCACGGGACACAGAGCCAGTCATTACATAATGGGACGTCCCAGAGCAATGCTCATATGAAGGGGGGGAGACACAGATCAAACCGACCGCTTGCGGACCAGAAGCCCTATACTGCTGCCTGCAGCACACTTCGCCCGAAGGCGGAATCCTCATGTCCTTTCACATCTATTTGATAGAATTTGGAAAATGTATGGACTGAGGACCAAGTTGCAGCCTTACAGATCTGAGCCATCGAAGCCTGGTGGTGCACTGCCCATGAAGCACTTATCGCCCTGGTAGAGTGCGCCTTAACAGGAAAAGGAGGAGTCCTGTTCTTTAAACCATAAGCTTGAACAATTACTTGTCTAATCCACCTGGAAATGGTGGATTTTGATACCGCTTGGCCCTTCTTGGGACCATCTGGTAAAATAAACAAAACATCTGTTTTACGTATCTGAGCGGTTGCTTGCAGATACACCCTTACCGCTCTCACTAGATCTAGAGAGTGTAATAATTTTTCCCCCGCCGTCCGCGGGTTTGGAAAAAAGGAAGGCAGAACAATGTCTTGATTCAAGTGAAAAGCCGACACCACCTTAGGCAGAAAAGCCGGATGGGGTCGTAGTACGATCTTGTCCTTGTGACAAATTAGATAAGGCTCTTTACAAGAAAGAGCTGCTAGCTCTGATACTCTCCTAGCAGAAGCTATAGCAATCAGAAAGGCCAATTTCCTACTTAATATAATTAAAGGAATATGGCGAATAGGTTCAAAAGGTTGCTTTTGCAACACTGACAATACCAAATTCAAATCCCATGGACACAAGGGAGACCTGACTGGAGGATTTATCCTCAGTACCCCCTGAATGAATGTCCGAACTAGGGAGTGAGATGCCAATGGTCTCTGAAAGAAGACTGATAGAGCCGATATTTGCCCTTTGATGGTGCTAAGGGCTAATTTCATATCCACTCCTAACTGGCAAAAAGCAAGAATCCTACTTATTTCATATTTCAGAGGATTCCAACTTCTGGATTCACACCAGGAAACGTATGCTTTCCAGACTCTATGATAGATGAGTCTGGAGGCTGGCTTTCTAGCATTAATGAGCGTAGAAAGAACCAGGCCAGAGACCCCTCTCTTTTTCAAAATGTGGGTCTCAGCAGCCAGGCCGTCAAATTTAGCCTTTGTAAGGAAGGGTGGAATACTGGACCCTGTGACAACAGGTCGTGTCGAAGTGGAAGCTTCCAGGGCCTTCCTATCGCCATTTTTACGATCTCGGCATACCAAGGCCTCCTGGGCCAGTTTGGGGCCACTAGGATTACTGGTATTCCCTCCTCCTTGATCCTGCGAAGCAGTCTTTGTAGAAGAGGGATCGGAGGGAATACATAGATCAGTGAGAACTGATTCCATGGAGTTATTAGAGCGTCTGTCCCGTAGGCTAGAGGATCTCTCGTTCTGGACACAAAGTTGTCCAATTTCTTGTTGAACCTGGAAGCTAGCAGGTCTACATCTGGGTTTCCCCATCTCAGACATATGGCCTGAAAGATCTCTGGGTGAAGAGACCACTCTCCTGGTAGCAGCTGCTGACGACTCAGGTAGTCTGCTTGCCAGTTTTCTATCCCTGGAATGAAGATTGCAGAGATGCAAGGTACATGCTCTTCTGCCCATGCCAAGATCCGGTTCACCTCTCTTTGGGCTGCCCGACTGTGGGTGCCTCCTTGGTGATTGATGTAAGCTACTGCCGTAGCATTGTCGGATTGAACCCGAACTGGGTAGCCCTGTAACCTGTATGTCCAGGTTTTGAGGGCTAGATATACCGCCCGGATCTCTAGCACATTGATGGGCAGGATCCCCTGAGTCTTGGCCCAGGTTCCCTGGGTAGAAGCCTCCTCGAATACTGCACCCCAGCCCGATAGGCTGGCATCCGTAGATACCACCTTCCAGGCCACTGGGAGGAAGGACTTTCCCTTCCGTAAATTCCTGGCTTCTAGCCACCAATTGAAGCTGTGGCGTACTTGTGAGGACAGGCGCATGGGTATATCCAGAGCTTGGCTCTTCCTGTTCCAGGAGGCTAAAATATTGCCTTGAAGTAGTCTCGAATGAAACTGGGCGTAAGGGACCGCCTCGAAGGAGGCTACCATCTTTCCCAATAGTCTCATGCAAAGGCGAATAGACGGCCTCTTGTTTGCTTTGACCTTGTGGATCAGGTCTTTCAGAGACTGTATCTTTGGCTCTGGCAGGTATACCCTGTTTTGGGCTGTATCTATGATCATGCCCAGGTACACTATCCTTCTTTGGGCCTGGAGAGAGGATTTTTGTAAGTTTATAATCCATCCTAAATGCTCCAGGTATCCTACTGTAGTGTCTACAGCGTGATCCAATCCCTCCTTTGACTGGTCTATTAATAGTAGATCGTCTAGATAGGCTGTTACCGCAATGCCCCGTGTTCTTAGGTTTGCTAACAGAGGAGCTAGCACCTTTGTGAATACTCTGGGCGCGGTGGCTACACCAAATGGCAGGGCCACAAATTGAAAGTGGCGATCTTCTACCGCAAACCTTAGGAATCTTTGGTGAGCGGGGAGGATTGGTATGTGTAGATATGCGTCTTTGATATCTATGGACGCAATGAATTCTCCGCCTTTTAAAGTAGCGACCACGGATCGAATCGTTTCCATTCGAAAATGGCGAACGTTCAGAAACTGGTTTAGATTTTTTAGATCCAGGATGGGTCTGACTTCTCCGTTCGGTTTTGGAATCACAAAGAGGTTTGAGTAAAAACCTGAACCTTGCTCCTTTTGGGGTACCTCTGTAACCACACCTTGAGCTATTAAGTGATTCAAACCTTTGAAGAAGGATCCTCTTTTTTGTGGATCCTTGGAGAGTCTTGAACTTCGGAATTGAGAAGATGGGATCTCTCGAAATTCCAGTCTGTACCCTGAGGATATTGTGGATACCACCCATTTGTCCTGGGTTTCTGTCCGCCAAGTCGCTGAGAACTGACGAAGCCTTCCCCCCACTCGGCCGAGCGGGGGCGCCCCTTCAATGAGAGGTTTTGGGGGCTTGCTTATTAGCTCTTGAACCCCACGGCTTCTTGTTCTTCTGAGCCTGTTCTTTGGCTTTTTTGGGCGGCTGAAAAGGCCGTCGCCACTGGCTGGAGTCAGATTTCCCGGGAGCTGGGGAGAGAGTGTGTTTAAAACAAGGTCTCTTGTTTTTCTTTCTCTCAGGTAAAAGTGTCGTTTTACCACTTGATATCTTTTGGATATATCTTTCTAAATCTTCCCCAAAAAGGCGTTCGCCATGGAACGGGAAACTTGCCAACAACTTTTTGCATGGGGCTTCCGCTGACCAATGCTTAAGCCAAAGTACTCTGCGCATCTGTACCAGCTGGAGTGTAAGGCGTGATGCCTGTATGATAGAATCTCTCATGGCATCCACTGTGAAGCATAAGGCTTTAGGCAAATTCTCCCAATTTTTAGCCTGCTCTGAAGGCAGCTCCTTCAGCCCCTGCTTTACCTGTTGGCTGACGACCTGACACATACCGACTGCTGCTACTGCAGGTTGGATAATTGAGCCGGCCAAAAGGAAGGAGGATTTCAGTAAGGATTCCAACTTCTTCTCAGAAGGATCTTTAAACACTTGTACATTATCCACTGGACATGTCAGGTTTTTATTTACACAAGAAATAGCCGCATCTACCGTAGGCAGGCTCCATTTCTTTAAAAAAATTTCCTCCATAGGATAAAGAATGTTAAACTTTTTTGGAGGTGAAAAACGCTTATCTGGATGTTGCCAGTCTGCGTACAATAGATCCTCTAGTAACGGATGAACCGGGAAGGAGCATGCACCTTGCAGGGATCTTAATGATCCTAGGGAGGAGACAGGTGATTCTGTTACCTCCAAAGAGGGTAACCTAAATGCAGCTCGCACGGCTCCTGCATAGCATTGCACCTGTGACTTTAAAATCTGGGATACCGAAAAAGGCTCATCCGATATCCCTGATCCGTCTGACTCCTCATCCTCTGCTGATGTAGCCTCCTCCTCATCCTCCTCCTCCTCAGGTACTTCTGAAGGGAGGTCCAATACTGGAGGAGATCTGCTTCGCTTATTGTCCTTTTTAGAGGATTTAGCGATTAAAGTAGCAATTTTCTCCTCCAGATTATTTAGGGCAGCTGGTAAAGTGTCCTCAGTGACATATGCAGGCCCAGGCTTCACTGGGGAAGCCGCCATACCTGACAGAGGTAATGGCTCATCCTGTACAGGTGCTTTTGGCAACACAGGAGAGGAAGGTACCGAGTCAGCACAGCTAGAGCCCCCTGTCTCAGGCGGCGGTGCTCTTTTATCTCTTTTTGTCCGCATTACTTCCCCTGGAAGACTTACTGTTTAGACAAAATACAAGGTACCTAAATGCATATACTACCGTGTTCAGTTTAGCAAATACATTAAGTATGCAACTTTTAACACATAACTATGCATAACATGGATGTCTTCTAGGAAGTACCCAATCCAACCACATGGAGTCTTACGTCCCTGTATAGCTGCTGTGTTTCTCTGCCAGGAACAAGAGAACTAACGAGCTTGCTTGCTGCTGCAGTGCTTTTTACACTGACAGTCTTTTAAATTTGGCGCCGTTTCTGTGCCTGCGCGCGCCACGTGCCCGCGCACGCCTCGGCCCCCCCCCCCTCCGATAAAGCGCGCTCCCGCGCGCGCGCGGCCTTTAGCGCTATGGTGGTGGCCATAGTGAGAGAGGACTCTCATCAGCCCCTGTCCCCACTTACCTGCATCTGCAGGTGTCTGTATCGGCCACCGGAAGGAGGAGCGGGGTGCTCAAGCAAGCTCAGCAGCGGAGGTGACGAGCAGTGTACTTCGCCGAAGCCGACACTGAACAGAGTGAGGTGAGTATATTCAGCTCTTTACTCCCCCCAGTGGTGGAAAAAAAGAAGACATCCACTTTTTGAAAAAGGTCCCAACCTAGTTATGGACCTTCTAATCTCACCTTATCCACGCCGCAGGTTTTTCTGCTGAAAGTTTTCAGACAGATACCAAACTTCACCCTTCACGGTGGGCTATGTGTGACAGCCTTCAGGGATATGGGTTCCTATTTAAAGGATACCTCTCCCCTGGGCCTTGTACAAGACTCTTACCAGGACTTTATAGCGAAATAGCGAAAGTGCTGGATCTTAGAGCCCAGTCCTCCGAAGAGAGACATTACAGGCGACGCCTCATGGATGAGGCCCGGATCCCATCCAGATTCAGCTCATTTGTAGGCGTCTTGGATGGATCCGAAAGCATAGCTCTTTTACCCCCAGAGGGTCTCTTTGGTAGAGCTTTCCTTTAGCACCTCCTAACGCGTCCAACACCTTTCGACACTGGCGAAAAAACTGAGGTACTTCCCTGATGGGAGGGGTTATATGGAGGGGAACTGTCTTCCATTGGTTGTGCCAGTGTCCAATCACCGCTGGTGACCCTTAACCCATTATGTAATGACTGGCTCTGTGTCCCGTGGTGTACGATAAAGAAATCCCTTTTTCTTTTTCGTACATCACGGGACACAGAGCGACTTAGTCATTACTAATGGGACGTCCCAAAGCAATGCCAAATGAGGGGAGGGATACATAAGCTGGGCGCCATCAGGCATGAGGATCTTTTGCGGCCTGCAACACACTGCGCCCAAAGGCGACATCCTCCTGACTTCTAACGTCTACCTGGTAGAATCTAGTAAACGTGTGTACCGAAGACCATGTTGCGGCCTTACATACTTGAGCCAGGGAGGCCTGGTGATGCACTGCCCATGAAGTTCCAACTGCTCTTGTGGAGTGCGCCCTAACTTTGAACGGAGGCGGTCTCTTTCTCAAGCCATAGGCTTGTATTATGACCTGTCGAATCCACTTGGCTAAAGTAGATTTTGATGCTGCCTGACCCTTTCTAGGGCCTTCCGGCAGAATAAACAAAGTATCCGTTCTGCGAATCTGAGCAGTGGCTTTTAGATAAGCTTTAACTGCTCTTACTACATCCAAAGAATGTAATAACTTTTCCTCTACCGAGCTAGGTTTGGGGAAAAAAGAAGGAAGAACCACATCTTGGTTCAAATGAAACCTCGATACCACCTTAGGAAGAAAGGCTGGATGAGGACGTAATACTACTCTGTCCTTATGGACAACCAGATATGGCTCCTTACAGGACAAGGCGGCTAATTCCGATACTCTTTTAGCCGAACAAATGGCTACTAAGAAAATCAATTTCCTGGTGAGAAGAACCAAGGAAATGTGTTGCAATGGTTCAAACGGTTGTTTCTGTAGAACCGACAGAACCAGGTTTAAGTCCCATGGACATATGGGAATACTAACCGGAGGGCTAATACGCATCACTCCTTGTATGAAATCTTTGACTAGTGAATGCGAAGCCAAGGGCCTTTGAAAAAATATTGACAAGGCCGAAATCTGACCCTTGATAGTACTCAAGGCCAGCTTCCTATCTACAGCCCACTGTAGGAAGTCCAAAATCCTACCTATCACGTACTTACGTGGATGCCATTTCTTGGCCTCACACCACGTAATGTACGCCTTCCAGATCCAATAATAGATCTGCCTGGATACCGGCTTCCTGGCATTGATCATGGTAGATACCACAGAATTAGAGAGCCCTCTCTTTTTCAGAATGTGGGCTTCAATAGCCAGGCCGTCAAACCTAGGGCTGGTAAGGAAGGGTGGTATATCGGTCCTTGCGACAGCAGGTCCGGACGATGTGGGAGGGTCCAAGGACTCCTCACTGACATTTTTACAATCTCCGCGTACCATGCTCTTCGGGGCCACGCTGGAGCCACCAGAATCACTGGTTTCTTTTCTACCCTGATTCTGCGGATTAATCGCGGTAACAATTGTGGCGGTGGGAATGCATATATCAGCTTGAACTGATCCCAAGGGAACACTAGGGCATCCGAGCCGCAAGCTAGGGGATCCCTTGTGCGAGACACAAATCTGTCCACCTTTGCGTTGAATCTGGATGCTAGCAGATCTACATCCGGTGTTCCCCACCGCTGGCATATTGCCTGGAAAACCTCGGGGTGAAGAGACCATTCCCCCGGGCATAATTGTTGGCGACTTAAAAAGTCCGCTCTCCAATTTTCCACTCCTGGGATGAAAACCGCGGATATGGCTGGGACATATCTTTCTGCCCACTCCAGGATGCAATTTGCTTCCCTCTGGGCTGCACGACTCCTGGTGCCACCCTGGTGATTGATATATGCCACTGCTGTGGCATTGTCTGATTGAATTCTGACAGGGGACCCTTGGAGTTTGGATGTCCATGCTACTAGGGCATACCGGGCTGCTCGTATCTCTAAGAGATTGATGGGCAGGGCCTTTTCTGCTTCTGACCACTTGCCCTGGAGAGACCATTGCTCCAGTACTGCCCCCCAGCCTATGAGGCTGGCATCTGTAGTGACCACCTTCCAAGAAACCGGACTGAAGGGTTTCCCTTTTTCCAGATTCTGGGGCACCAACCACCAATGGAGGCTCTTGCGAACGGTAGGGGACAGGGACATTGGTAAGTCTAAAGCCTGAACTTTTTTGTTCCAGGCTGACAGTATGGCCCTTTGCAAATTCCTTGAATGGAATTGACCGTAGGGTACTGCTTCGAATGAAGCCACCATTTTTCCCAGCAGCCTCATGCACAGGCGTATGGATGGTTTTCTTTTTGTACCCACTAAGTGGGTCAAATTTTTTAAAGACGACACCTTCTCTGGAGGTAAGAAAATCTTTCTCTGATTTGAATCCAGCCTTAGCCCTAAGTATTCCAGACTTTTGACTGGTCTTAGAGCTGACTTGTCCCGGTTGATAATCCAACCGTGATATTCCAGATACTTGATTGTCTTGTGAATAGCTACTTCCAGCTTTTCCACTGAGTGGTCTATTAGTAGCAGGTCGTCTAGATATGCCATTATCGTTACACCTTGTGTTCTTAGATTGGCCAATAGTGGGGCCAGAACCTTTGTGAACACTCGTGGTGCTGTGGCCAGACCGAAAGGTAAGGCTCTGAACTGAAAATGGCGCCCTTCTACTGCAAAGCGTAGAAATTTCTGGTGGGCCGGAAAGATGGGAATATGCAGATAAGCATCCCTTATGTCGATCGAGGCTAACCATTCCTGCCCTTGTAGGGCGGTGGCCACCGATCGGATCGATTCCATCCGAAAAGTCCTGATATTTAGGAACTTGTTTAGCCCTTTTAGATTTAATATGGGCCTCACGTCCCCATTTGGTTTGGGGACTGTGAAAAGGTTCGAGTAAAACCCGAATCCGCTTTCTTCCAGGGGAACCTTCATGATTACACCTTGGAGCAATAGTTGTTCTAGTGCCAGAAGGAGGGATCCTCTCTTCTGGGGATCTCTTGGCACATTTGACCTCATAAATTGGGCAGGAGGAGTGCCTTTTAACTCCAGCTTGTATCCCAGACTTACTGCGGAGAGCACCCATCTGTCTCTGATGGTGTCCCGCCAGGTCTCTGTGAACAACTGAAGCCTTCCCCCCACCCGATTGAGTGGGGGCAACGCTTCATGACTTGGGGGGAGGTTTTATACCTCTCTTGATCCAAGGCTTCTTGTTACCCTGTGATTGTCCCTGATTTCTGCCCCCTGAATTTGACCGCGGAGGCCGTCGGAACTGTTTCACAGCCGATGTGCCCGGGACTGGAGAAGTAGGCCTCTTAAAAGAAGGACTTCTACTCTGGTTCTTAACCGGTAAGAGTGAACTTTTACCGGCAGAAATTTTCTGGATATATTTGTCCAGATCTTCTCCAAATAAGCGTTCTCCATGAAATGGGAAGCTAACCAGCAGTTTCTTACAGGGAGCTTCAGCAGACCAGTTTTTGAGCCACAGAAGCCTACGCATATGTACTACAGACAGCGTAAAGCGGGAGGCCTGTTGGATTGTATCCTTTATGGCGTCCACCGCAAAACACAAGGCTCTAGGCAGGTCAGCTAGGGCAAGAGCCTGCTGATCTGGTAAGTCCCTTAAGACTTGTTTCAACTGATCTTTCACTGCTTGGCAGACTCCAATCGCTGCTACCGCAGGTTGTGTCACCATGCTTGCTGTAGAGAAAGCAGATTTACGTAAAGACTCCAATTTTTTATCTATTGGGTCTTTGAACATTGGAACATTATCTACTGGACATGTCAGTGATTTGTTCACAGAAGAGATGGCTGCGTCCACTGTAGGGACCCTCCATTTTTTTATGAACTTATCCTCCATGGGATAGATCACCGGAAATCTCTTGGGGGGAGCAAATATTTTATCAGGATGCTCCCAATCCTGGTAAATAAGCCCTTCTAATAAAGGGTGGATTGGGAAGGAACAGACAGCCTGGGGAGCTTTTAGCGACCCCAGCGAGGAAACCGTAGTGGTTGATGGTTCCGCCAGAGGCATTTTAAATGCTGATCGGACCATGTTAGTCAGAGACTGAACCCATAATCTTTCAGCCTGAGATGCTGAGAAAGGTTCTTCCACTGTTGATTCCTCCATAACTGAATCAACCTCATCCTGATCCCCTTCAGGTAGGTCGATCTCTGTGTGGGGCTGTTCCTCCACTAACAGGCACTCTGAAGGAGGAGACGGAGATCGGACGCGCTTTTCCTGTGACAGGGAAGCAGCGATCAATGCTGTTAATCTCTCTTCCAATCCTCCCAGAGTTGAGGATAAAACCTCCTCTGTTATATATACAGGAGCAGGTGGACTGGGGACAGCCGCAGCACCAGGCACTCCTGCGGGGTTTCTACGGCTACTGACCTCTGAATTCTCAGGGGAGATTGGTGCAGTACAAGCATGCCCAATATCCTCAGAGCCCGATGGAGACCCCTTTGGCTTCCTGGAAGACTTATTTCCGGAGCGTCTGGACGACATATCCTTTAAGCACAAAGCTGAGGTATTCCTGTCGTCATACACCAATTTTGCTGGTAATAGTCTAACACAATTGCTGCTATATACCAGCTGGTGTCCACTAAAGTGCCTTTCTATGGGGATGCCTGCATCAACCGCCTCTGTGTGACACTGTTTGTTGCTAGCTCTGTTTGCATCCAGCTGACACTTGTACTGTGTCTTTATACAAGCTGGGACGCCTGCACATGCGCAGAAGCGCCGTGGCGCGCATCGAGCGTCATCCACCCGCCCCGCCCCTTTTTTTTCATAGGAAGCGCGTGCACGCGCCCGCGCGCGCGCCCGTGGCGCCCTTTTCGAAAATCAAACAGGGACTAGGAGCCAGGGCCCTTTTTGCCGGAGGGCCTGTGCGGTGGATGAGCGCAGCAACAGGGCAGAGGAAGTCGATTCCCACAGAGAAACTTACCAACTGCCTGGATCTTTTGACTTGAGAAAACCAAAGATCCACATGACAAGAAAAATGGACCACAGCGGCCTCTAGTGGTTTAACACAGGTACCGCGGTCCTCTTTTTTTTTTTTTCTTGACTACTATTAAAATTTTACATTTTCAGTAGTTACAGGCATACACAGATATTAGCGGGAATACCGTCAGGTAACAGACAGAAAGACAAATTAGGCTTGGGGGTCCCCCAATAGAACCAAGTTCCTGGGGGACCCCACTTACCTGCTCCCCGCCGCAGGACTCTGTTTGGTCCACAGAAGCCCAAACTTCACCTATCACGGCAGGCATTGTAATTAAACCTTCAGGGACCGGGTTCCCAAGGATTCCACTCCCCTGGACCTGTATAGCACCCTGCACAGAAAACATCTTGGTCGTGGGTGTGACCAGAGCTCTGGATCCCAGGGTCCAGCCCTCCTAAGAGAGGCATTACAGGCAAAACCTTGCTCTTCTGCTGCAAGGCCCGGGTACCGACCGTTTAGCTATGAAGCTTTTTTGGTGGGATCCGGAATAGCTTACTAAGGCCCGTAAAAGAACCTGTACGCAAGCCCAGTGAAAACACATGTTACTCTTTGGCCAACACCTTAGACACTGGCAAAAAACTGAGGTGCTCCCGGATGGGAGGGGCTTATATAGGGGAGGGTACTTCCGGTTTGGAAGTTGCCAGTGCCAGCACCTGAAGGTAAACTATATAACCCATTAGTAATGACTAAGTCGCTCTGTGTCCCGTGATGTACGAAAAAGAAAGATGGATATAGTGTAGGTAGATATAGATGGATGGACATAGTGTAGGTAGATATAGATGGATGGATATAATGTAGGTAGATATGGATGGATGGACTGTAGGTAGTGTGAGGGGGTTAGCTCGGCAGCGGGTGTGTGTGACCCCTGGGATGGGCTCCCCACACAAAAACAGGCCCAGCAAACGGAGGTTGTGGTTTTCAAAATCAAAAAGGTGCGGTTTATTTTCTATTTACAGTGACAAAACACAGCAAAGCAAAAGAAACATAAACAAAATAAATCCTGGTCAACTTGACCTCTGACTAAACATACAGGTTTCCTAACTAACAACTGGGATCAGCCTGGTGCTGTCCTAGTCCCTAAGTCCCTGGTTTTAAATGTCCAAGCAAATAGCCACACAGGCTTTGTCTCACCGCACAGGGGTTCACTCTCCCTAGACAGTCCACACAGGTCTGGGTCCAGGCAGGAGCTAACATCTAATGAATCTGGGAGTTTTTATAGAGGCCTAAATGAGCTGACAAGCTTCAGCTGGTCTCATCAACTCCCTGTCTGCACGACGCCCCACACTCTCCCTAGAGGTATGAGTCATCCATGAGCCCACTAGCCCCAGGTGGGCTTATACAACTCTCCACCTAGTTGTATAAGTCGGCGTAAAGCCTGAATCTGGGCGAAATATATCTACCCCCCTGGATGCAACCAGGTGACTTTACCTTCCTGCTGTCACATACCCCCCCCCCCTCTTGTTTTAACCTCGGGGTTGGAACACCAGCAATCAGGCATTCATGTACTCGAGACAAAGCATCCACATTCCCCATTTGAACGCCAGGGCGATGCTTTACTGTGAAGTTGAATTCCTGGAGAGCCAGGAACCACCTATTCACTCTTCTATTTGTTTCCTTGTTTTGAGCCATCCACTTTAACGGAGCGTGATCCGTAACCAAGTCAAAGTGCCTACCTAGCAGGTAGTACCGAAGGGAATCTAGAGCCCACTTCACCGCTAAACACTCCTTTTCAACGGTGGCGTAATTTACCTCATGGGACTTCAACTTCCTGCTGAGGTAAATGACTGGGTGCTCTTCCCCGTTCCAGACCTGGGACAATACTGCTCCTAACCCCACATCTGACGCATCACTTTGTACGACAAAGTCTTTAGAGAAGTCGGGTGAGTACAACACTGGCTGGCTACATAAGGCTTGTTTCAAGAATTGGAATGCTGCCTCAGCCTCGGGGGTCCATTTAATCATGACCGACCCTTTCCCCTTCGTCAGGTTGGTTAGGGGCACAGCCTTAGAAGCAAAGTGGGGAATGAATCGCCGATAATACCCAGCGATTCCCAGAAAGGCTCGTACCTGCTTCTTGCTGTTGGGACGTGGCCAACTCTGGATGGCCTCGACTTTGTTGAGTTGGGGTTTTATTACTCCCCTCCCAATGGTGTACCCAAGATATTTGGCCTCTTCCTGCCCAATGGTACACTTCTTGGGGTTAGCCGTAAACCCCGCTTCCCGAACAGAGTCCAGGACTGCTTGCACTTTTGGCAGATGTGAGGCCCAATCTGTGCTATGGACAATTACGTCATCCAGGTAAGCCGCAGCATACTTCCGATGGGGCCTCAGCATCTGGTCCATTTTCCGCTGGAATGTGGCCGGCGCATTCTGTAACCCGAACGGCATTCTTTTATATTGGAACGCCCCGTCTGGGGTTACAAATGCGGTTTTCTCTTTGGCCGACTTGGCCAGGGGGATTTGCCAATACCCTTTTGTGAGGTCAAGAGTCGTCATGTATCGGGCTGTTCCCAGCCGGTCGATCAACTCATCTATACGTGGCATGGGGTAGGTGTCAAATTTTGTAACTTTGTTCAACTGACGAAAATCGTTACAAAATCGCCAGCTCCCATCCGGTTTAGGCACCAACACAATGGGACTAGACCAATCACTTTGGGACTCCTCTATCACCCCTAAGTTCAGCATTTTCTGTACTTCCTCCCGTATTGCCTCCCGTCGGGCCTCTGGGATCCGATAGGGTTTTAACTTCACCCTTTCACCGGGCGGGGTAATGATGTCATGCTCTACCCCAGATGTTTGTCCCGGCAGCTCAGAGAATACCTTCTTGTTGCGAAGCACAAACTCCTTAACCTCCTGTTGTTGGGGTTGTGACAAGGTGGCTGCTATTCCAACCTCAGGAATCACGCAACCAGTTTGAGCTGGTGACCAAGTGTCTGCGACTAGGGACTCTCTATCCCTCCAGGCTTTCAACAGATTAACGTGATAGATCTGTTCGGGCTTTCGCCTTCCTGGTTGTCTGACCTTGTAATTCACTTCGCTCACTTTTTCCATTATCTCGTAGGGGCCTTGCCATTTGGCAAGGAATTTACTTTCAACCGTAGGGACAAGTACCAGTATCCTATCCCCCGGGGAAAAGGTACGGGTCTTGGCTCCACGGTTGTACACTCTCTGCTGTGCTAACTGCGCTTGGGCCAAATGTTCCTTCACGATGGGCATTACCTGTGCAATTCGGTCTTGCATCAGGGCGACATGCTCAATCACACTCCTGTGGGGAGAACTCTCACTTTCCCAAGTTTCCTTGGCAATATCCAACAGCCCTCTTGGGTGTCTCCCATACAGTAACTCAAAGGGGGAGAATCCCGTAGAGGATTGGGGCACCTCCCTAATAGCAAACATCAGATAAGGAAGTAGACAGTCCCAATCCTTTCCATCTCTATCCACCACTTTCTTCAACATTTGTTTTAGGGTTTTGTTGAATCTTTCAACCAGCCCATCGGTTTGGGGGTGATACACAGATGTACGTAATTGCGTCACTTTGAACAATTTACACAGCTCCTTCATAACCCGGGACATAAAGGGTGTACCTTGGTCCGTAAGCAGTTCTTTACAAATACCCACCCGGCTAAACACAAGAGATAGCTCTTTGGCTATGGTTTTGGCCGAGGTATTTCGGAGAGGGATCGCTTCTGGATAACGGGTGGCATAGTCCATTATAACTAATATGTACTGGTGCCCCCTAGCGGACTTGATTATAGGACCTACCAAATCCATGGCGATCCTCTCAAACGGGACCTCAATGATGGGTAGAGGGACCAGCGGGCTACGGAAATGTGGCATCGGGGCCGACCTCTGACACACAGGGCAGGAGGAACAATAATTTTCTATGTCCTTCATCACCCCCGGCCAATAGAATCTCTGTAATACCCTCTCTCGGGTTTTCTCTGTCCCCAGATGACCTCCAAGAATGTGCCCATGGGCCAACTCCAACACCAACTTCCTGTAAGGTTTGGGCACCACAAGCTGCTCAACGGTTTCTTCTGCCCTTTTTGCCACCCGATACAGTAGGTCCTTCTCTACGCTGAAGTATGGGTAAGTGCAGGTATTATCTGGGTTCACTAACTCACCATCTATTTTCACTACGTTTTCCCGTGCCTTTATTAGGGCGGGGTCTTTCAACTGTTCTGTGGCAAAGTTTTCCCTGTGAACCTCAAGATCAGAAAACTCCACAGACGGTAGGTTTTCGTCTGAGGAGGTGGGCTCCTCTCCAGTTTCTTGAGTCTCCCCTGCCAATACTGATAAGGGAAATTCCGGAGAGTCCTCACCACTCTCAGGGGAGTTCTGGCTATCACATTCCTGGTACATAGGGGCACCAGTGGGGGGCTCAGGATCATCCCACAGTTCCCAGAACTTCGGAAAATCCCTTCCCACAATGGCGTCATGCGGTAACTGAGATACTAAGCCCACTGGATGAAAGAGGGTACCTTTGGGGGTCTCGAAACACACTGTAGTCACTGGATACTCTCGGGTGTCCCCATGCACACAAATAACAGCTACCTTGCTATTCCCAGAGACCTCTGTTTTAACTAACTCAGCCTTTATCAGGGTCACAAGGCTACCTGAATCCAGCAATACCACAACATTTCTACCATTAACACACATTTTGCATAAATGTTTCTCAGTTCCTCGAATGGCAGTGCATGCGACTGTCGCACACAGCGACTGACGTCTGCCCGTCAGAAAGTCACACTGCATGGGTTCCTCCACAACCGGGCAATTGGCTGCAATATGTCCCACTTGCCGGCAGCGGTAGCAAACGATCCTTCTTGCCGCCTCTTGAGCCGCTGATTTCCCAGGCTGTTCTCGCCAAACTTGGGGTAGAGCTCCCACCCTCTCACTCTCTCCACCCTCACCCCTTGGAATCCTCTTATCCACCCCTGGGGATGGTCTGGTCTTAGGATGGAAAGTCCGAGTGTCTCTGGAAGAGGCCGTCAGGTTCTCTGTAGCCAAGTATTTCTCCACACGATCCACAAGACCATCGGCCGTCTCTGGGTCTCCATGGCTTACCCACTTTTGGATGGCAGTAGGAAGAGCTCTCAAAAACCGATCCATTACAACACGTTCCACAATCTTTGGTGCGGACAAAGTCTCTGGCTGTAGCCACTTTCTGCTCAGGTGAATGAGATCATACATTTGAGACCTGGGGGGTTTTCCAAGCTGGAAAGTCCAGTTATGCACACGCTGAGCCCGGACAGCCAGGGTGACACCCAGCCTTGCCAATATTTCAGCTTTTAGCATCACATAGTCTTTTGCTTGGTTAGGCTCTAGGTCATAGTAAGCTTTCTGCGATTCACCAGTTAACAGAGGAGCCACCAGTCCAGCCCACTGCTCCTCAGGCCACTTTTCTCTTTCAGCGGTCCTTTCAAATGTGGTCAAAAATACCTCTGGATCATCCTCTCCAGTCATTTTTGTCAATAAACGACTCACCCCAAAGGACGCGGTATTAGTGGGACGGCTTTCCTCACTGGTCTGCGGACGTTGCTGCATTACTGCTTCCATCTGTTGTTGTAGTCTCTGCTCTTGCTTCTGCAACAGGTCTATGAAGCGGGCCTCAGATTGCTGCTGGGCTTGTTGCTGAGCCTCCAGACTCTGTTGCAAAGTTGCGTTTGTCTGCTGCTGGGCTGCAAGGCTCTGTTGATGAGCTTGCTGCTGGGCTGCAAGGCTCTGTTGATGAGCTTGCTGCTGGGCTGCGAAGTTCTGTTGTTGAGCTGCAAGGCTCTGTTGATGAGCTGCAAGGCTCTTTTGCAAACCTGCATTTGTCTGCTGTTGATTGGCATTTGCTAGAGCCAGCTGTTTCAGTATCTCCTCCATGCTGGCTTAAAAAAAAACTGCCCGCATTCTCCACCAACTGTGAGGGGGTTAGCTCGGCAGCGGGTGTGTGTGACTCCCGGGATGGGCTCCCCACACAAAAACAGGCCCAGCAAACGGAGGTTGTGGTTTTCAAAATCAAAAAGGTGCGGTTTATTTTCTATTTACAGTGACAAAACACAGCAAAGCAAAAGAAACATAAACAAAATAAATCCTGGTCAACTTGACCTCTGACTAAACATACAGGTTTCCTAACTAACAACTGGGATCAGCCTAGTGCTGTCCTAGTCCCTAAGTCCCTGGTTTTAAATGTCCAAGCAAATAGCCACACAGGCTTTGTCTCACCGCACAGGGGTTCACTCTCCCTAGACAGTCCACACAGGTCTGGGTCCAGGCAGGAGCTAACATCTAATGAATCTGGGAGTTTTTATAGAGGCCTAAATGAGCTGACAAGCTTCAGCTGGTCTCATCAACTCCCTGTCTGCACGACGCCCCACACTCTCCCTAGAGGTATGAGTCATCCATGAGCCCACTAGCCCCACCTGGGCTTATACAACTCTCCACCTAGTTGTATAAGTCGGCGTAAAGCCTGAATCTGGGCGAAATATATCTACCCCCCTGGATGCAACCAGGTGACTTTACCTTCCTGCTGTCACAGTAGGTATAGGTAGACGTCATGCAGTATATTTGGGTAGATATATATATATATATAACATGTGACTCTGATTTGGACTTTATAAGTGAAATGCATTGATTGACCCGTCTGTGTTTCCCCCCCCCCCAGAACCTATTCTTCTATGTCATGGAATATCTAAGCGGAGGAGAATTGGGGCAAATGGCGGGAAGATGTGACATCACCGCCCTCAGACTGATCACAGCGGAGCTCGTGTGTGGTCTGGAGTTTATCCACCCCATGGGTGTCATACACAGGTAAGTACTATTATTTACTTTATAACTCACCCCCCCCCCCCACTGCCTGAACAGCCAATGGTGACTCGTTCCTCCTCCCTCATCCAATGGACGCACACATAAGGAGAGGAGGACGGAGGAACGTAGACCGGATGATAGGAAACGTTGGGTGGCGCTAGGAAAGGGAGCTTCGTGATTGTTCATCCCTCTATGGATCTGTAATTCCCGGGATATATGGGAGGGATCATTGTCTGAACTGCAAAACTGACAGTCTTTTTTTTTCTCCACAGAGATCTAAAGCTTGACAACGTCCTCATAGATAGCACCGGTCACATCAAACTCGCAGACTTCGGAATTGCAATTATCTACACGCCTGAATGCGAGGTAAGTCCAATGTGCCCATACAAAGGGCAATTATCAACCAGAGCCTGTATATACAGAGCAATTATCAGATTAGGATTGGATTAATGACCTTGGTCCAGTCACCCATCTGGTTCTGGATATCAAGTCCAGTCCTGGGGGCCTCATTTAGCCACTATCTGGTTCTGGGGGTCCTGCCCAGCTAACACCTGCACCTGGGGGCTCTTTCTAGATACCATCTGGCCCTGAGGGTCCTGTCCAGTCCTGAGGGGCCCTGTCTAACCATCATCCGGCCTTGGAGGTTCCATCCAGCTACCATCTGTCCAGTCCTGGCAGAGGGGGGGGTGTCTAACCATCATCCGGCCTTGGAGGTCCCATCCAGCTACCATCTGTCCAGTCCTGGCAGAGGGGGGGTGTCTAACCATCAACTGGCCCTGGGGGTCCCATCCAGTTACCATAGGGGTCTGGGGGTCCTGTCTGATCCTAGGGAGCCTTTTCCAGCTACCATCTGGCCCTGAGGTTCCCATTCGGCCCTGTTCAGTCCTGGGGGTCCTGTCCACTCCTGGGGGCCACATCCAGCTACCACCCACCCCTGGGGATTAACATTTACACATTGAAACTGAATACTTGTTGTAATGTTGATGCTGCTGGTCTCTAGCCTGACCTTTCATCCTTCTCTCTCTGATTTCCCCACAGATGCTGTGTGACCAAGTCAAGGATTATTACATGTTGGGGGTCACTTTAGGTGATCTGGCCTTCGGTATTTATTCAGACTTCATTCCATATGACCATGACATTAACTATGAGGCCTACACCGACTTCAAGGACCTGATAGAAGGGGTAAGTAGTGACACAGTCCCAGCGGGACAAGGAGAGCCGACATATAGGCTACGCCAGAGAGTCATTCATGAGCCATTCCTGTCATCTTATGTTTTTCTGTTTTCTTTTCTCCCCGTAGCTCCAGTACGAAGAAAAAGCGGTGCGCAAAGCGACCTTCAGGAACATCAGATATCACCCGTTTTTCGAAGGAATAAACTGGGAGGAGGTGGAGGCGAGAGAGACACCCTCTCCATTGTTTGTACGTCGAAAGGTAAGTATTTGATCAGTGTGTCAATAGGGGGTCTTTTTGTATTGAAGTCAATAGGACGCGATTATGCATTGAAATCAATGGGACGCATCATGCCATTATCGGCACCTTTTTTCTCTATCGGCAAAACGCAGATAACCCTATTCTTGTCCGATAATGTTCCGCAGCCGATATATCGGTGCATCCCTACATAGAGGGGTTTCTTCTAATCATTCATGGATCTCATTGTTCTCTTTTTTTCTATTTCAGGGCCTCAGACACATTACAAGGCAGAAGATATCACTGGATGACCTCCTATACAATGGGGACATTCCAGGCAAGAAGCAGGTGCTAATCGATGGCTTTTCATTTGAGAGTGATCAATGGAGAGCCATACAGAAGCTGAACTAAAGCCGAAACATGCCAGGATGGAACTTATGGAAACCGATGTAAAATATGGCAAGGGATTTCACGCGTGGTCTTCCTTCTCAACCATCTACCACCATTGAAATCCAGAAATCATCATATACGCCGAGGAAACAGGACTTCCAGAGGGTACAAAATCTGATGGATATGCAGCTTCAAGGAAGTCCTACCGGATCTAGGAACAGAACACATCCTATAAAATAGCTGGACTGGGCTAAGTCCACATGGAAACAGGGACAGAGTCTACAAGGGAGCCGGCACAGAGCCTACAAGGGAACCGGGACAGAGTCTACAAGGGAGTCAGACTGAGACTGTGAGGAAGTCAGGACTGAGCCTACGATGGAGTAGGGAGAAGTGTGTAGAGGAGCAGAGAGGAGTCTGTTGGGGGACAGACTCCTAAAGCTCTCCTGCAGTCTCCTCCCCCTGATCCCTCGTAGACTTGGTCTCCTCTTCCCGACAGTCCCAGCCTGGCTCTGGGAGCCGGAACAGAGACTACAAGGGAGCCGAGAGAGAGACTACAAGGGAGCCGCGACAGAGTCTACAAGGGAGCCGCGACAGAGTCTACAAGAAAGCCGGGACAGAGTCTACAAGGAAGCCGGGACAGAGTCTACAAGGGAGCCGCGACAGAGTCTACAAGGGAGCCGCGACAGAGTCTACAAGGGAGCCGCGACAGAGTCTATAAGGGAGCCGCGACAGAGTCTACAAGGGAGCCGCGACAGAGTCTACAAGGAAGCCGGGACAGAGTCTACAAGGGAGCCGGGACAGAGTCTACAAGGGAGCCGGGACAGCGACTACAAGGAAATCAGACTGAGACTGTGAGGAAGTCAGGAACTAAGTCTACGATGGAGCAGGGAGGATCGTGCAGAGGAGAAGAGAGGAGTCTGTTGGGGGACATACTCCTAAAGCTCTCCTGCAATCTCCTCCCCGATCCCTCGTAGACTTAGTCCCCTCTTCCCAACAGTCCCAGCCTGGCTCCCTCATAGAGTTTGTACCGGTTCACTTGCAGACTCAGCCCAGGAGTCTACGAGGGAGCCAGGCTAAGACTGTGAGGTAGCCGGGGCAGAGCCTACACCGAAGCAGGGAAGAATCTGTTGGAGAGCAAGGGGGAATCTACAGGAAGTGGAGAGGAGTCTGCCAGGAAGCGGGGACTGAGTCTACAATTGAGCAGGGATAAGTCTGCAGGGAAGCGATGGCAGTCTGTATGGGAGCAGAGAGGAGTCTGCCGGGAAGGGAGGGGTGCATGGCGTGCAGACTCCTCTCTGCTCCTTCACAGATTCTTACCGCTTCCCTGCAGACTCCTCCCTGCTCTGTTGTAGACTCAGTCCCCATTTCCTGGCAGGCTCCTCCCCCTTCATGAAAGTGCTCTCTGACAAACTCCTCCCGGCACTCCCGCATACTTCTCTCTCCCTAGCAGACCTCTCCCTGTTACATTGCAGACTCCTCCCAGATTCCTATAGGCTGGAAATTGCTCTCCTACAGATTCTTCCCCGGCTTCGGCATAGGTTAAGACCTAGGGTTAGGGTTGAGGGCTAGGGTTAAGATTTAGGGTTAGCATTAAGGACTAGGGTAAGGGTTATATATTAGGGTTGAGGGCTAGGGTTGGGGTTAAAGGCTAGGGTTAAAGTTAAGGGCTAGGGTTGGGGTTTAAGGCTAGGGTTAAAGTTAAGGGCTAGGGTTGGGGTTAAAGGCTAGGGTTAAAGTTAAGGGCTAGGGTTGGGGTTTAAGGCTAGGGGTAAAATCCTGAATTAGGGTTGGGGTTAAAGGCTAGGGTTAAAGTTCAGGATTAGGGTTGGGATTAAAGGCTATTAATAGGCTTCAAAATAGGGTGGGCTCGGAATGCAGAGCATTGTGTCTGGAGCCCACCCAGGTGTGTTGACAGGTCACTGATGGCGGGCCTGTGTGACGGTACTGATGGCAGTACCGATGGCGGGTCTGTGTGACAGATTCAGATGGGCTGTGTGACAGTACTGGTGACAGGTTCTCTTTATTGGGGGGTGGACCGTGTTGTGCACAGTAAGGTGTAAAAAATTACAGATTTCTACTCACAGATTTCCTGCGCGAGAGGAATCACCTGGAAACGTCTCTGTTGTTTACACTTGTGACCGACTATGATTGGACACCGCCGATCACGTGGTAAACAGCCAATTTCATTGGCTGTTTACCCTGATTGGGTATGCGCTGTGTCCGAGGGACCAGCATCATCCCCGATCGCCACGATGCGCACCCTGCCCGACATCATACGACGTCCGGTCAGGAAAATTTAACCACTTTGCGCGCGCCGTTTTGTTATACGGGAAGTGGTTGTACTCGCATTGCAATGTATGTGAACTAAAAATCCCTGTTTTTTGCAAAAAGTTTGCTAGAAAGCACAGCAGTGTGCAGCAGAAGGTTCAACCAGAATTGTTATAGTGTTAGCAAGTGGTCACACCCCTCTAGCATCTGATGGGTTACACATATATATATACACTGTATGTGTATAAGTTATTGGTACTATATACACTGGATATTCCATAGGGGCACTACATCCACTGGATATTCCACAGAGGGCACATCCAGTGTATATAGTATGGGCAGCACAGTGGTGTAGTGGGTAGCACTCTCGCCTAGCAGTAAAAAAGGGTCGTTGGTTCGAATCCCGACCCCGACACCACCTGCCTGGAGTTTGCATGTTCTCCCTGTGCCTGCGTGGGTTTCCTCCCACACTCCAAAGACATGCTGATAGGTTAATTGGCTTCTGTCTAAAATATGCCCCTAGTATATGAATGTGAGTTACAATGGATAATTCCATAGAGCCACTATATACACTGGATATTCCATGGAGAGCACTATATACACTGAATATTCCAAAGGGGCACTATACACACTGGATATGCCATGGAGAGCACTATATACACTGGATATTCCGTGGGGGGCACTATATACACTGGATATTCCATGGAGAGCACTATATACACTGGATATAGCACTATATACACTGGATATTCCATAGAGAGCACTATATAAACTGGATATTCCATAGAGGCACTATATACACTAGAGCATTTTCATTTTGCAGAGTAGAGTAGGGACTGGCCAGAGAGGGATTACTTTGACGCAGTTGGCCGGCTTAAACATGTATTGCAATGTAAAGGGATATTTTAAAAAAAAAAACATTTTTATAGAAATTTAAAAAAACAACAACTACAGAACGAAGGGCTCATTCTCACAGGTACTCTGGCTGTGTAAATGAGTGTTTTTTTTTTTTTTCATGCAGCTGGAGCCGCCTGTCAGACTTGGTTCACACCTACAAGTGTGACCATGAGCGAGCGTGTTTCCTCACGTAGGGGAAGCCTATTCATGTCAATGGGCAGCCCTAAGAGTCAGAAACACAAAAAATAGTCCTTGTTGTGTAGGGGTGCCATTAAAAACTAATGACAGCGCTGCGCTGCGTGCTAAGCAGCAGCGCGTTTCTATGAGTGTCAGGAAAGGGTGCAATTTTTGCACGCGTCCCTGACATGCGTTAATGTGAATGTCGGATTACTCTATGGAGACGCAGCGGCTGTACAAACACAACTGCCAGCTCTAATCTGACTGGTGTGCACACAAATGCACACTGTCTGTGTTCAGGGGGCTTACACATTCTGGGGGGCGGGCCCCTGTCAGGTAGGTTGTACGGGGCCCTGTGATTGCTAACAGCAGCCCAGGCTGTTCTGCAACTTCTCGTTTCCCGACGACCAATGGAAGACCATACAGGAGCCAGAAAGAGGAAGAAAGTTCCACCATCACCAACCAGATCTGTTCCAATAAATATTTCATCTTCCGTCTACTCGTCTCTTTTTCTGTTTATTTTACAAACTGACTCCAATCCCTCCGATATTAATCAGCGACTTCCTGGTGTATGTGCAGCTTTCACTGCGGGGGAGAAGGGATCACAATACTTACCACACAGAACTACAGGTAGATAAAAACTTTTTTGATTGTTACAATTACCCCCCTAATCCTAACTCTTACCCCCCCCCCCCCAGCCCTAACTGCTACCCTGTAACCCTGACCCCCCCCCATCCCCTAAACCCCGAACCCAACCACTACCCAGTCACAGTCATTTGTGGTCCATTAGAGGAGATTTACTACAAGTTATTATTGGACAGGAACTTCCGGATCGCGCTATTGTTACAAAATTGGCGACAGTTTCCGATCGCAACCAATCCTTCCTCAGGCCGGGGAAACTCTACAATCCGGTAATATATTTGATTGATACAAATAGTACCGAAAATTACCGAAATATTGATTGATTTTATTGTTTGTAAAGCGCCAAATACAGTTCAAGAACTGCGCCTAAGCGCTAGATAGACCAGATACATATACTGACCTTCAAAAATGAGCATAACAGAGAACACATACAGGATAAATTAATAATAAATAACTAATAAATAATTGATAACAATTTGGAGGAGATTTACTAAAACTGGAGAGTGCAAAATCTGGTGAGAGCCAATCAGCTTCTAGCTTCAGCTTGGTCAATTAAGCTCTGAAAAAAACTGGAAGCTGATTGGTTTCTCTGCAGAGCTGCTCCGGTTTCTGCACTCTCCCCTATAACTCTCACTATTTCCTAATTCACATAAAAGGAAAGTTCACCTTATAATGAGAAATGAAAAGGTGAACTTACTCCAAATATCCCGCCCACCCCTCCGGAACATGCTGTATACATCCTAATACTCACAATGCCAAGTGGTGATTGGACGGCACAGCCATGTGACCCTGCTGACCAATGAGAAGCAACTCTGATGCCGCGTACACACGGCCGTTTTTCTCGTCGAGAAAAACTACATTTTTTCCTTTCGACGAGAAAAACGATCGTCTGTGGGCTTTTTGACGTTTTTTTAGACGAGAAAAACGGCATTAAAAACGACGAGAAAAATTAGAACATGTTCTAATTTTTCTCGTTGTTTTTTTCGACATGTTTCCCGCGGCAGTGTTTCCCATAGGGAAACACTGCCGCGGAGCCCACAGACGGTCGTTTTTCTCGACAAGAGAAAAAACGACGTGAAAAACTACCGTGTGTGGGGAACAAGCCGTTCCCTCGTTTTTAATGACATTATTCACGGCGGTTTTTTAACCGCCGTGAATAATGATCGTGTGTACGCGGCATGAGGCTTCTTCTTCCTGTAAGGAGTCCCAATAGAAAGAAGAGCTTCAAATGTCCCGCCCACCCCTCCGGACCCCGCTGTACCCATCCTAATGCTTGTCATAGAAAGCCCTCATCACCATGTGACCAGGCTAACCAATGAGATCTTTCTATTCTGAACATTATGATGGATACTCACTATGAGGCTGTGTATTGCGATAAACTGACCGGCACACCGGCAGCACTGGGCGGTCACTATATGCAAAAGTCCGGAGGGGTGGTCAGGATATTAACCACTTCACCTCCAGAAGTTTACCCCCCTTCATGACCAGGCCATTTTTTTGTGATACGGTGTCCTGTCAGAATACCGCTACCCATCAGAATATGTAATGGAAGTGATGTTCTGAGCAAAAAATGCTTACTGCGCATGCGCCATGCGTTCCAACATGACCGTTATGCGTTCCAATAGGTTTCTAATCTGACAGAACACAAAGCCAGCAGCGGACATCTTCTTACACCCAGGCAAGCAGGCAGAAAGTGGCGACGGCCATCTTGGTACACCTCTCACTGCTCAGCGGTGAATTAGCCTATTTCAGTATGTAAGACGAGTTAACTGCTAGACTTATGCCGCGTACGCACGACCATTTTTCTCGTCGGGAAAAATGAAATTTTTTCTCTTTGACGAGAAAAACGACCATGTGTGGGCATTAATCACAACGAGAAAAATTAGAACATGCTCTAATTTTTCTCGTCGTGATTCACGGCATTTTTTTCCGCGGCAGTCTTCCCATAGGGAAACACTGCCGGGGAGCCTACACACGGTCGTTTTTCTCGAACCAAGAGAAAAAATGTCGGGAACACCGGCCGTGTGTAGGGGACCAAGCCGTTCCTCATTTTTCCCGTCGATTTTCTCGACGGTGTTTTCACCGTCGAGAAAATTGATCGTGTGTACGCGGCATAAGTGTGAAAATGAAGACTTGCCTGGGTGTAAGAAGATATCCGCTGTCACCTTAAGCCCTGTACACACGATCGGTTTTACCGATGAAAACAGTCCGATGGATTTTTTTCATCGGACAAACCGATCGTGTATGGGCCCCATCGGTCTTTTTTCCATCGGTGTCAAAAAATAGAACATGTTTTAAATTTTTCCGATGGATAAAAAAACGATAGTTAAAAAACCCACGCATGCTCAGAATCAAGTCGACGCATGCTCAGAAGCATTGAACTTCATTTTTCTCGGCTCATCGGAGTGTATTACATCACCGCGTTTGGAACAGTCGGTTTTTTGACTGATGGTGTGTAGGCAAGACTGATGGAAGTCAGCTTCATCGGTTTTCCGATGGAAAAATCCATCGGTTTAAAAACCATAGGAAATCCGATCGTGTGTACAGGGCTTTAGTGTTCTGTCACATTAGGAAACCTATTGAAACGCATAGCGGCCATGCTGGAATGCATAGCGCATGCGCAATTTTGTTTGCAACATCACTTCCGTTGCATTTTCTGATGGGTAACGGTATTCTGATAGAACAACGGCTCTGCATTACTTTAACTGACAATTGCGCGGTCATGCGACGCTGTGCCCAAATAAAATTGATGTCCTTTTTTTCCCAGGATTTATAGTGGGACTGCAATGTTGCGGCGAACAAATCGGACACTTACTGACACCCTTTTTGATAACCAGTGACACCAATACAGTGATCAGGGCTAAAAAATATGCACTGTCACTGCACTAATGACACTGGATGGGAAGGGGTTAACACCAGGGGCGATCAAAGGGACAAATGTGTGCCTAGCCAGTGTTTGTGTACTGTGGGGGGGGGGGGGTGTTTTTACTAGGGGAAGACAATGATCCATGTTCCTGTTTTGCAGAGACACGGGATTCATGTCTTCCGTCCTGACAGAACGGCGATCTGCCTTGTTTACATAGACCCGCCGATCTGCCTGTGTAAGGAAGAAAGGGTGGGTGCCGGCGGACATCGAGTCCACATACCCGCTGATCGGCTACCGCTGTGCATAATGACAGCGCGAACGAGCTGCCGGCGGCTTGCATTTGCGCCCGTGATCCTGTAAGTGTGAGATCACATATATGTATATGGAGTAAAGCTACAACAGGGAGTCGTAAAGTGGTTAATTGCGTGCGCCCGTGAAACCGCAAAAAAACTTCAGTACCCAATATGTTCCATAGGCAATGCTTCAAAGGCCCCTACAGGTCATCAGTTTAGAGATATCAATAATATACATTGTATATATATATATCTCACAAAAGTAAGTACACCCCTCAGTCACATTTTTGAAAATATTTTCTTCTATCTTTTCATGTGACAACACTGAAGAAATTACACTTTGCTACAATGTAAAGTAGTGAGTGTACAAATTGTATAACAGTGTAAATTTGCTGTCCCCTCAAAATAACTCAACACACAGCCATTAATGTCTAAACCGCTGGCAACAAAAGTGAGTACACCCCTAAGTGAAAATGTCCAAATTGGGCCCAAAGTGTCAATATTTTGTGTGGCCACCATTATTTTCCAGCACTGCCTTAAACCCTCTTGGGCATGGAGGTCACCAGAGCTTCACAGGTTACCACTGGAGTCCTCATTCCCTCCTCCATGACGACATCACGGAGCTGGTGGATGTTAGAGACCTTGTGCTCCTCCACCTTCCGTTTGAGGATGTCCCACAGATGATCAATAGGGTTTAGGTCTGGAGACATGCTTGGCCAGTCCATCACCTTTACCCTCAGCTTCTTTAGCAAGGCAGTGATCATCTTGGAGGTGTGTTTGGGGTCGTTATGTTGGAATACTGACCTGCGGCCCAGTCTCTGAAGGGAGGGGATCTGCTCTGCTTCAGTATGTCACAGTACATGTCGGCATTCATGGTTCCCTCAATGATCTGTAGCTCCCCAGTGCCGGCAGCACTCATGCAGCCCCAGACCATGACACTCCCACCACCATGCTTGACTGTAGGCAAGACACACTTGTCTTTGTACTCCTCACCTGGTTGCCGCCACACACGCCTGTCACCATCTGACACCTAATAAGTTTATCTTGGTCTCATCAGACCACAGGACATGGTTCCAGTAATCCATGTCCTTAGTCGGCTTGTCTTCAGCAAACTGTTTGTGGGCTTTCTTGTACATCATCTTTAGAAGAGGCTTTCTTCTGGGACGACAGCCATGCAGACCAATTTGATGCAGTGTGCGGCGTATTGTCTGAGCACTGACAGGCTGACCCCCCGGCCCCCACCCCTTCATCCTCTGCAGTAATGCTGGCAGCACTCATTCGTCTATTTCTCAAAGACAACCTCTGGATATGACGCTGAGCACGTGACCTCAACGTCTTTGGTGGACCATGGCGAGGCCTGTTCTGAGTGGAACCTGTCCTGTTATACCGCTGTATGGTCTTGTCCACTGTGCTGCAGCTCAGTTTCAGGGTCTTGGCAATCTTCTTATAGCCTAGGCCATCTTTATGTAGAGCAACAATTCTTTTTTTCAGATCCTCAGAGAGTTCTTTGCCATGAGGTGCCATGTTGAACTTCCAGTGACCAGTATGAGAGAGTGAGAGCGATAACACCAAATTTAACATACCTGCTCCCCATTCACACCTGTGACCTTGTAACACTAACGAGTCACATGATACCGGGGGAGGGAAAATGGCTAATTGGGCCCAATTTGGACATTTTCACTTAGAGGTGTACTCACTTTTGTTGCCAGCGGTTTAGACATTAATGGCTGTGTGTTGAGTTATTTTGAGGGGACAGCAAATTTACACAGTTATACAAGCTGTACACTCACTACTTTACATTACATTTACTACTTCCACAGGGGGCACCATATACACTGGATATTCCATATGGGCACTATATACACTGGATATACAGGTCCTAATCTGACAGCCCCAAATACACACTGTCTGTGTTCGGGGGGCAGGGCCCTGTGATTTCTTACAGTCCCGGCTGTTCTGCAGCTTCTCGTTTCTCGACGACCAATGGAAGACAATACAGGAGCCAAAATGTGGCGGAAAGTTCCACCATCACCAACCAGATCTGTTCTAATAAATTTCATGTTATGTCTACTCGTCTCTTTTTCTGTTTATTTTACAAACGGACTACATTAATAGTAAAAAAAGGTCAGGTCTGATCATGTCGGCCCTTTACTAAATAATCTAGAGGGGGTGACTGGGGACAAAGAGAAGGCAAATTCATTAAATACTTTCTTCAGCTCTGTGTATACAAAGGAGCATGGGAGAGCTCATGTCCATAATGGAGGTGGTAGTGACACAGCCCCAAATGATCCAGAATGGCTCAAAAGTGATGTGATCCAGAAATATTTAGACAGAATAAAGGTGGATAAAGCACCTGGACCAGATGGCATACACCCACGGATCCTAAAAGAATTGAGCTCTGTAATTTCAAAGCCATTGTATCTCATTTTTAGGGACCGGTTAATGACTGGAATGGTACCACTGGATTGGCGGAGGGCCAATGTGGTGCCTATATTTACAAAGGAAACAAAGTCTTTACCAAGTAACTATAGACCTGTTAGTGTAACTTTCTATAGTTGGGAAGATACTGGCGAGTTTAATAAAAGACCACATAGATGAGTTCTTGCTGGAAAAAAATATTTTAAGCAACAGACATCATGGATTCATGAAAGACAGAAGTTGTCAAACTAACCTGATTTCTTTTTATGAAGAGGTAAGTAAAACCTTGGACAGAGGGGTGGATGTGGTCGTGGTATACTTGGACAGAGGGGTGGCGGTGGACGTGGTATACTTGGACAGAGGGGTGCCGGTGGACGTGGTATACTTGGACAGAGGGGTGGCAGTGGACGTGGTATACTTGGACAGAGGGGTGGCTGTGGACGTGGTATACTTGGACAGAGGGGTGGATGTGGACGTGATATACTTGGACAGAGGGGTGGCTGTGGACATGGTATACTTGGACAGAGGGGTGGCTGTGGACGTGGTATACTTGGACAGAGGGGTGGCTGTGGACGTGGTATACTTGGACAGAGGGGTGGATGTGGACGTGGTATACTTGGACAGAGGGGTGGCTGTGGACGTGGTATACTTGGAAAGAGGGGTGGCTGTGGACGTGGTATACTTGGACAGAGGGGTGGCTGTGGACGTGGTATACTTGGACAGAGGGGTGGCTGTGGACGTGGTATACTTGGACAGAGGGGTGGCGGTGGACGTGGTATACTTGGACAGAGGGGTGGCTGTGGACGTGATATACTTGGACAGAGGGGTGGCTATGAATGTGGTATACATGGACAGAGGGGTGGCTGTGGACGTGATATACTTGGACAGAGGGGTGGATGTGGACGTGGTATACTTGGATAGAGGGGTGGATGTGGACGTGGTCTACTTGGACAGAGGGGTGGCTGTGGACGTGGTATACTTGGACAGAGGGGTGGCTATGAACGTGGTATACATGGACAGAGGGGTGGCTGTGGACGTGATATACTTGGACAGAGGGGTGGCTGTGGACGTGATATACTTGGACACAGAGGGGTGGATGTGGACATGGTATACTTGGACAGAGGGGTGGATGTGGATGTGGTATACTTGGACAGAGGGGTTGCAGTGGACGTGGTATACTTGGACAGAGGGGTGGATGTGGACGTGGTGTACTTGGACAGAGGGGTGGCTGTGGACGTGATATACTTGGACAGAGGGGTGGATGTGGACGTGGTCTACTTGGACAGAGGGGTGGCTGTGGACGTGGTATACTTGGACAGAGGGGTGGCTGTGGACGTGGTATACTTGGACAGAGGGGTGGCTGTGGACGTGGTATACTTGGACAGAGGGGTGGCTGTGGACGTGGTATACTTGGACAGAGGGGTGGCGGTGGACGTGGTATACTTGGACAGAGGGGTGGCTGTGGACGTGATATACTTGGACAGAGGGGTGGCTATGAATGTGGTATACATGGACAGAGGGGTGGCTGTGGACGTGATATACTTGGACAGAGGGGTGGATGTGGACGTGGTATACTTGGATAGAGGGGTGGATGTGGACGTGGTCTACTTGGACAGAGGGGTGGCTGTGGACGTGGTATACTTGGACAGAGGGGTGGCTATGAACGTGGTATACATGGACAGAGGGGTGGCTGTGGACGTGATATACTTGGACAGAGGGGTGGCTGTGGACGTGATATACTTGGACACAGAGGGGTGGATGTGGACATGGTATACTTGGACAGAGGGGTGGATGTGGATGTGGTATACTTGGACAGAGGGGTTGCAGTGGACGTGGTATACTTGGACAGAGGGGTGGATGTGGACGTGGTGTACTTGGACAGAGGGGTGGCTGTGGACGTGATATACTTGGACAGAGGGGTGGATGTGGACGTGGTATACTTGAAAAGAGGGGTGGATGTGGACGTGGTATACTTGGATTTTGCAAAAGCGTTCAATACAGTTCCCCACACACGGCTCATGTGTAAGGTAAAGTCTACAGGCTGGGAAATATCAGTTTGTAAATGGATAGAAAACTGGCTAAAAGACAGAATTCAGAGAGTAGTGGTTAATGATTCTTACTCTGAATGGTCTAAGGTTATCAGTGGTGTACCCCAAGGTTTAGTGTTGGGACCCTTAGACCCCTTTCACACTGGGTCGCTTTGCAAGCGCTATAACTCTAAAAATAGCGCCTGCAAACCGACCTGAAACAAGCTGCTGCTGTCTCTCCAGTGTGAAAGCCCTGAGGGGCTTTCACACTGGAGCGGTGCGCTAGCAGGAAGGTAAAAACAGTCCTGCTAGCCGCATCTTTGGAGCGGTGAAGGAGCGGTGTGTATACCGCTCCTCCACCGCTCCTGCCCATTGAAATCAATGGGGCACCGCGGCTATACCGCCGGCAAAGAGCTTCTGCAGAGGCGCTTTGCAGTGGTTTTAACCCTTTCTCGGCCGCTAGCGGGGGGGTAACCGCGCCCCGCTAGCGACCGAATAGCGGCGTGAAATTGACGGTAAAGCTCCGCTAAAAATAGCGGCGCTTTACCAACAAAGCCGCCCCCGCCCCAGTGTGAAAGGGGCTTAACTTTTTAATATCTTTATAAATAATATTGGGTCCGAGATCAAAAGTAACATTTCTGTCTTTGCAGATGACACTAAGCTATGCAGTGGAATAACGTCCTTACAGGATGTCGCCAATCTACAAGCCGACCTCAATGCTCTGTCTAATTGGGCGACTATGTGGCAGATGAGGTTTAATGTTGATAAATGTAAAGTTCTGCACTTGGGGGCTAAGAATATGAATGCATCATACATACTAGGGGGAGCACAACTGGGGGGATCCGTAGTGGAGAAGGATCTGGGGGTTTTGGTAGATCATAAGCTCAATAATAACATGCAATGCCAAGATGCGGTTTCCAAAGTGAGAAAAGTCCTTTCTTGTATAAGAGAGGTATGGACTCCAGAGGGAGAGATATCATTTTGCCCCCCCTGTACAAATCATTAGCAAGACCTCATCTGGAATATGCAGTTCAGTTTTGGGCCCCAGTTCTCAAAAAGGATATCGGGGAACTGGAGAAAGTGCAGAGAAGGGCAACCAAACTGATAAGAGGCATGGAGGAGCTCAGCTATGAGGAAAGATTAGAGGAACTGAATTTATTCACTCTTAAGAAGAGGAGAATAAGGGGGGGGGGGGATATAATCAACATGTACAAATATATAAGGGGTCCATATTGTGAACTTGGTGTTGAGTTATTCACTTTACGGTCAACACAAAGGACAAGGGGGCACTCTTTACGTCTAGAGGAAAAGAGATTTCACCTCCAAATACGGAAAGGTTTCTTCACAGTAAGAGCTGTGAAAATGTGGAATAGACTCCCTGCAGAGGTGGTTCTGGTCAGCTCAGTAGATTGCTTTAAGTCCCCTTTCACACTGGGGCGGGAGGTGCGTCGGCTATTTTTAGCGGCGCTTTACTGCCAATTTCGCTGCGCTATTTGGCCGCAAGTGGGACGGTTTTACCTAGAGGCCGACCGCTATATCAGCCGATATTTGGCCATTTTGGAGAAATCGGCATCGGCCCGATTATTATCCAAATTAGGCCGATATAACATTAACCGCACCTCTGCCAGTAGTGTATGTAATCCACACTGTTGGCAGAGCAGCGCCGCAGTGTGTGAAACTGTATGGAGAGAGAGAGAGAGGAGCTGTCGAAATTGAGGCTGGATGTCGGGGGTGGGCGGGACCCAGCTATCCAACACCTGCCAATGGGATGGGATCTGGGCGGGCCACTACGTTATGTGGCCCCGCCCCTTTCTTAAACAGCCCAATCATTGGCTGGATAGCTGCTGATCATTGGCTGTATAGCTGCTAGGTCCTGCCCACCCCGAGTCTCGTCCACCTCCGACATCACGCTGAATTTGTCAGCTCCTCTCTCTCCATACAGTTTCACACACTGCGGTGCTGCAGAGAGCATTCAGTTTCACAGTTACACTATCGGCTGTGAAACCTGCCATTGCCATCCAGTGCCACCTGCCAATCAGTGCCACTTGCAGGTGCCACCTGCCAGTGCCAATCCGTGCCTGCCAGTGCCACCTGCCAAAAAAAAAAAACTGCCGCAAAAATCGCCATCATACTGTCCCGATTTCTAAATATCGGCATCGGCCAGAGAAAAACCCCATATCGGTTGACCTCTAGTTTTACCCCCCGCTAGCGGCCAAGAAAGGGTTAAAAACCACTGCAAAGCGCCTCTGCAGAGGCGATTTGCTGGCGCTGTCTCATTGATTTCAATGGGCAGGAGCGGTGGAGGAGCGGTATACACACCGCTGCTTCACCGCTCCAAAGATGCGGCTAGCAGGACTTTTTTTACCGTCCTGCTAGCGCACCGCTCCAGTGTGAAAGCCCTCGGGGCTTTCACACTGGAAACACAGCAGCGGCTGTTTCAAGTCGGTTTGCAGGCGCTATTTTTAGCGCAATAGCGCCTGCAAACCGCTCCAGTGTGAAAGGGGTCTAAGAAAGGTCTGGATACTCTCCTAAATGTACATAATATAACTGGGTACTGACATTTATAGGTAAAGTTGATCCGGGGAAAATCCGATTGCCTCTCGGGGGATCAGGAAGGAATTTTTTCCCCTGCTGTAGCAAATTGGATCATGTTCTGCTGGGGGTTTTCCCTTCCTCTGGATCAACTGCTGGTGAAGGATTGTGTATATGGGATTGTATTTTTTATTATTGGTTGAACTGGATGGACTTGTCTTTTTTAAACCTGACCAACTATGTAATTATAACTACAATCCCTCCGATATTAACCACTTCAACACCGGGCACTTTCACCGCCTTCCTGCCCAGGCCAATTTTCAGCGCTGTCACAAACAAGTTTATTTATCATTCTGTTCCCACAAATAGAGCTTTCTTTTGGTGGTATTTAATCACCTCCGGGGTTTTTTATTTTTTTGCTAAACAAATAAAAAAAGACTGAAAATTATAAAAAAAAAAAAAAAAAAAAAAAGAAAAGTTTTTCTTTGTTTCTGTTATAAAATGTTGTAAATAAGTACGTTTTCTCTTTCACTGATAAGGCGACACTGATTGGCACTGATGGGGTGGCAATGATGGGCACTTAGGCCCCTTTCACACTGGGGCGGGGAGGTGTGCTGGCGGTATAGCGGTGCTATTTTTAGCGCCGCTATACCGTCGGATTTGCCGCTAGCGGTGCGGTTTTTAACCCCCGCTGTCGGCCGAGAAAGGGTTAAAACCGCCCGCAAACCGCAGCTACAGCCGCGGTTTGCGGGCGGTATTACCGCGGTGTCCCATTGATTTCAATGGGAAGGAGCGGTAAAGGAGCGGTATACACACTGCTCCTTCACCGCTCCAAAGATGCTGCTTGACCAGTGTGAAAGGGGCCTTATAGGCGGCACTGATAAGTGGCACTGATAGGCAGCACTGATAGGCAGCACTGATAGGCATTGATAGGCAGCACTGATGGGCATTGGTAGGCAGCACTGATGGGCATTGGTAGGCGGCACTGATGGGCACTGATAGGCAGAACTGATGGGCACTAATAGTTGGCACTGATGGGTACTTATAGGCGGCACTGATGGGCACTAATGGGCGGCACCAATGTGCACTGATAGATGGCACTGATAGGCAGCACTAACAGATAGCACTGATAGGCAGCACTAACAGATGGCACTGATAGGCAGCACTGATGAGGAGGCACTGGCAGGCATTACTGATGGGCATCTCTAATGGGCACTGATTGGCATACCTATTGGTCATGGTTGGGCATACCTGGTGGGCTCTAGTGGGCACCTTTGGTGGGTCTGCACTGATAATCAATGTCCAGGAGAGCAGCCGATTGGCTCTCCTCTACCTGAGTCTTGTCAGTGTGAATAGAGGAAAAGCCGATAAACGACATGACCAGCTGTGATTGGACACAGCTGATCACATGGTAATGAGCCTACGTCAGAGGCTCTTTACCAAGATCAGAGATGCGGTGCGTCAGACTGACACACCACACCACCAATCGCTGCGCTGCGTGCCCCCCCCCCGCGGAGCGGCTTATCCTGCTGGACATCATATGACGTCCAGTCAGGATAATGAAACCACTCTGCGACCGCCCTTTTGCTATATAGCGGATGGGAAGTCGTTAATCAGCAACCTCCTGGTGTATGTGCAGCTTTCACTGCGGGGGGGGGGGGGGGGATCACAATACTTACCACACAGAACTACAGGTAGATAAAAACATTTTTGATTGTTACAATGACCCCCCTAATCCTAACTCTTACCCCCCTAATCCCAGCCCTAACTGCTACCCTGTAACCCTGACCCCCCCATCCCCTAAACCCCAAACCAAATCCAACCCACTACCCAGTCACAGTCATTTGTGGTCCATTAGAGGAGATTTACTACAAGTTATTATTGGACAGGAACTTCCGATCGCGCTATTGTTACAAAATTGGCGACAGTTTCCGATCGCAACCAATCTTTCCTCAGGCTGAGCAAACTCTACAATCGGGTAATATAATTAGGTGATACAAATAGTACCGGGAATTACCAAAATATTGGTAATAATTTGAAGGAGATTTTACTAAAACTGGATTGTGCAAAATCTGGTGACAGCCAATCAGCTTCTAGCTTCAGCTTCTTCAATTAAGCTTTGACAAAGAAACCTGAAAGCCGATTGGTTTCTATGCAGAGCTGCTCCTGTTTCTGCACTCTCCCCTATAACTCTCACTATTTCCTAATTCACATAAAAGGAAAGTTCACCTTATAATGAGAAATGAAAAGGTGAACTTACTCCAAATATCCCGCCCACCCCTCCGGAACATGCTGTATACATCCTAATACTCACAATGCCAAGTGGTGATTGGACAGCACAGCCATGTGACCCTGCTGACCAATGAGAAGCAATTCTGAGGCTTCTTCTTCCTGTAAGGAGTCCCAATAGAAAAAAGAGCTTCAAATGTCCCACCCACCCCTCCGGACCCCGCTGTACCCATCCTAATGCTTGTCATAGAAAGCCCTCATCACCATGTGACCAGGCTAACCAATGAGATCTTTCTATTCTGAACATTATGATGGATACTCACTCTGAGGGCCGGATCACACCACAGAAACGTCCGGATGATTTTCTACATGTGCAATTTTGGTGTGTTTTTGATAAAGTCCAGGGCAATTATTCCCCCTTTCTTAGGGCCAGTTCTCACCACATGCAGTCCAGTGAGTTTTTTTTCTGTATTAAAAACGCATGAATAGTAGGTTATATGGTTTCCAATGGCCTAGTTCACACCAGTGAAAAAAGTAGACCATGCTGCATTTTTCCTGCACTGGACTGTATGAAAAATGCACCGGAGCACACCTAAGCACACCAAAAACGCACATTGCACATGTCCTTGTTTAGGGCTGGTTCACACCACAAAAAAATGCAATCCAGATCCGTTCTGTTTCTGCATGCGCAGTTTTAACGCATTTCTGATTCATTCCAGTGCGTTTTTGGTACGTTTTACAGCGTTCCAGTGCAGGAAAAATGCAGCATGTTCTACTTTTTTTTCTGAAACCGGAACACACTGCCATTTGGATCCCCCCCCCTCCCGGGTTGCCATATGGGTTTGCCCCGGAATCCAGCTTGGGATCCCCCCGGGCTGCAATTTAGGTTCCGCCAGGGGAGTAATTTGGGTTCCACCAGGGCTGCCATTTTGGTTCCCCCTAGGGTGCATTTGAGTTTGCCCGGGGGCCTGTTTGGGTTCCCCCCTAGGGTAACATTTGGGTTCACCCCTAGGGTGCCTTTTGGGTTCACCCCCAGTCTGCCAATTGGGTTCACCCCTGGCGTGCCATTTGAGTTTGGCCCGGAATCCCACTTGGGATCCCCCCGGGCAGCAATTTTGGTTCCGCCCGGGGAGCCATTTGGGTTCCACCAGGGCTGCCATTTTTCTTCCCCTAGGGTGCCATTTGGGTTTGCCCGGGTGCCTGTTTGGGATCACCCAGGGTACCATTTGGATTTGCCAAGGTGCCATTTGGATTCACCCCCAGTCTGCCATTTGCGTTCCCCTCCGGTTGCCATTTGGGTTCCCCCCCGGGGCTTCCAGTTGAGTTCCCCTCCGGCTGCTATTTAAATTACCCTGGGGTGTACTTTAGGTTCCCCCAGGGTGTCATTTGGATTCCCCCCAGCACAAATATGACAGCACAAAGTGCAAAATCCCTGAACCACCAATGTACCGCCACACAAACTATTATACAGAATGACAGAAGAGGAATATTACAATCCTCGGTCAGTATAAGAATGGAGAACTGATGTGACGGTGAGTCTTGGCGACATCATCCAATATCAGAGATCTCATTCCCTACGTAGACTGAAGGTTCCATTGCCGATTCTGATTATTCATCACACAGGGTGAGGGGGGAGGGACCTCTTATGTGATGGGGGGTCCTCTGATGTGATGGGGGGTCCTCTGATGTGATGGGGGGACCTCTGATGTGACGGGGGGACCTCTGATGTGACGGGGGGACCTCTGATGTGACGGGGGGACCTCTGATGTTATGGGGGGACCTCTTATGTGATGGGGGTCCTCTGATGTGACGGGGGGACCTCTGATGTGATGGGGGTCCTCTGATGTGACGGGGGGACCTCTGATGTGATGGGGGACCTCTGATGTGATTGGGGGGTCCACTGATGTGATTGGGGGGTCCACTGATGTGATGGGGAGATGTCTAATGTGATGGGGGGTGTCCTCTGACGTGATGGGGGACCTCTGATGTGATGGGGGTCCTCTGATGTGATGGGGAACCTCTGATGTGATGGGGGATTTCTGATGTGATGGGGGGGACCTCTGATGTGATGGTGGGGATCTCTGATGTGATGGGGGGACCTCTGATGTGGCAGGGGGACCTCTGATGTGATGGGGGGGACCTCTGATGTGATGGGGGGGACCTCTGATGTGATGGGGGGACCTCTGTGATGGGGGCCCTCTGATATGATGGGGGACCTCTGATGTGATGGGGGGACCTCTGATGTGATGGGGGGACCTCTGATGTGATGGGAGGTCCTTTGATGTGTTGGGGGATCTCTGATATGATAGGGGGTTCACTGAAGATAATGGGAGGTCCCCTGATGTGATGGGGGATATCTGATGTGATGAGGGGAGTTCTAATCTGATGGGGGGACCTCAGATGTAATGGGTATTGCTGATATGATAGGGGGTCCTCTGATGTGATGGGGGTCCTCTGATGTGATGGGGGGGTGTCCTCTGATGTGATGGGGGGGTGTCCTCTGATGTGATGGGGGGGTGACCTCTGATGTGATGGGGGGGGACCTCTGATGTGATGGGGAGGGACCTCTGATGTGATGGGGAGGGACCTCTGATGTGATGGGGAGGGACCTCTGATGTGATGGGGGGGACCTGTGATGTGATGGGGGGGACCTGTGATGTGATGGGGGGGACCGCTGATGTGATGGGGGGGACCGCTGATGTGATGGGGGGGACCGCTGATGTGATGGGGGGGTCTACTGATGTGATTGGGGGGTCCACTGATGTGATTGGGGGGGTCCACTGATGTGAAGGCGGGACCTCTGATGTGATGGGGAGGTGTCCTCTGATGTGATGGGGGGACCTCTGATGTAATGGGGGGGACCTCTGATGTGATGGGGGATCTCTGATGTGGCGGGGGGACCTCTGATGTGATGGGGGGGACCTCTGATGTGGCGGGGGGGGACCTCTGATGTGATGGGGGCCCTCTGATATGATGGGGGACCTCTGATGTGATGGGGGGACCTCTGATGTGATGGGGGGGACCTCTGATGTGATGGGAGGTCCTTTGATGTGTTGGGGGATCTCTGATATGATAGGGGGTTCACTGAAGATAATGGGAGGTCCCCTGATGTGATGGGGGGATATCTGATTTGATGAGGGGAGCTCTAATCTGATGGGGGGACCTCAGATATAATGGGTATTGCTGATATGATAGGGGGTCCTCTGATGTGATAGGGTTCCTCTGATGTGATGGGGGGTGTCCTCTGATGTGATGGGGGGTGTCCTCTGATGTGATGGGGGGTGTCCTCTGATGTGATGGGGGGGACTTCTGATGTGATGGGGGGGACCTCTGAGGTGATGGGGGGTCTACTGATGTGATTGGGGGGTCCACTGATGTGATTGGGGGGTCCACTGATGTGATTAGGGGGTCCACTGATGTGATTGGGGGGGTCCACTGATGTGATGGGGAGGTGTCCTCTGATGTGATGGGGGACCTCTGATGTAATGGGGGGGGGGACCTCTGATGTGATGGGGAGGTGTCCTCTGATGTGATGGGGGGGGACCTCTGATGTGATGGGAGGTCCTTTGATGTGTTGGGGGATCTCTGATATGATAGGGGGTTCACTGAAGATAATGGGAGGTCCCCTGATGTGATGGGGGGGATATCTGATGTGATGAGGGGAGTTCTAATCTGATGGGGGGACCACAGATGTAATGGGTATCGCTGATATGATAGGGGGTCCACTGATGTGATAGGAGGTCCTCTGATGTGATGGGGTACCTCTGATGTGATCAAGGGGACCTCTAAAGTGATGGGGGTATCTATGATTTGATAGGGGAAGCTCTGATATGATGGGGGGACCTCTGATGTAATGGAGGGCTCCTATGATTTGATGTGGGGGACCTATGATGAGCTAGGGATGTTCTAGGGGACCTCTAATGAGATGTGGGATCCTCTGATGTGATAAGGAGATCTCTGATGTAATGGGGGTCATGTGATGGGTATCTCTGATATGATGGGGGATCCACTGATGTGATGGGGGGTCCTCTGATGTGATGGGGAGATCGCTAATGTGATGGGGGGGGGCTCTGATGTGATGGGGGTACAGTGGGGCAAAAAAGTATTTAGTCAGCCACCAATTGTGCAAGTTCTCCCACTTAAAAAGATGAGAAAGGCCTGTAATTGTCATCATAGGTATACCTCAACTATGAGAGACAAAATGTGGAAACAAATCCAAACAATCACATTGTCTGATTTGGAAAGAATTTATTTGCAAATTATGGTGGAAAATAAGTATTTGGTGAATATCAAAAGTTCATCTCAATACTTTGCTATATATCCTTTGTTGGCAATGACAGAGGTCAAACGTTTTCTGTAATGCCTCGTTTCCACTGAGCGGATCGGTTCGGTACGGTTCGGTACGGTACGCTATTTTGGGTGTTTCCATTATAAAAGCGTGCCATAAAACCGAACCGTACCGCACCATTCTGGGTCCTGCTTCAGATGTGGGGCCATAGAAAATGGAACGGTTCGGTTAGGGCGGAGCTACAATACATTCCACTGATTGGTGGACACGCGAGGCATTTTTTCTAAACCCTGAATGGTCCCTGACGGTCCGACTTGCAGTGGAAACGCTCACCAGAATAGACCGGACCATTCAAACCGTTCCATTCTGTACCGACCGGAACCGTTCAGTGGAAACAAGGAAGTCTTCACAAGGTTGTCACACACTGTTTCTGGTATGTTGGCCCATTCCTCCATGCAGATCTCCTCTAGAGCAGTGATGTTTTGGGGCTGTCGCTGGGCAACACGGACGTGGGGGGACCTCTTATGTGATGGGGGGACCTCTCATGTGATAGGGGGACCTTTCATGTGATAGGGGGACCTCTCATGTGATAGGGGGTCCACTGGTGATGGAAGGTCCTTTGATGTGTTAGGGGATCTCTGATATGATATGGGGTTCACTGAAGATAATGGGAGGCCCTCTGATATGATGGGGGGATATCTGATGTGATAGGGGTATCTCTGATATGATGAGGATTCCTCTGATGTGATGGGGGGGGCTCCTATGATTTGATGTGGGGTACCTCTGATGTGCTAGGGATGTTCTAGGGGACCTCTAATGAGATGGGAGATCCTCTGATGTGATGGGGAGATCTCTGAAGTGTTGGGGGTCCTCTGATGTAATGGGGGGTCCTCTGATGTAATGGGGGTCCTCTGATGGGGGACCTCTGATATGATGGGGGGTTCTCTTATGTGATGGGGGGTTCTCTGATGAATATGGGAGGTCCTCTGATGTGATGGGGAGATCTCTAATGTGCTGGAGGGACCTCAGATGTAATGGGTATCGCTGATATGATGGGGGTCCACTGATGTGATAGGAGGTCTTTTGATGTGATGGGGTACCTCTGATTAGATCAAGGGGACCTCTAAAGTGATGGGGGTATCTCTGATTTGATAGGGGAAGCCCTGATGTGAGGGGGGAACTCTGATGTGAGGGGGGAAACTTTGATGTGAGGGGGGTAGGGATGAGCTTCGAGTTTGAGTCGAACTCATGTTCGACTCGAACATTGCCTGTTCGCCCGTTCGCCGAACAACGAACAAATTGGGGTGTTCGCGGCAAATTCGAAAAGTCTATGGGAGAAATCTAAAGTGCTAATTATAAAGGCTTATATGCAAGTTATTGTCCTGTGTTTGGGGACCCGGGTCCTGCCCCAGGGGACATGTATCAATGCAATTTTTTTTTTTTAAATAGGCCGTTTTTTCGGGAGCACTGATTTTAATAATGCTTAAATTGAAACAATAAAAGTGAAATATTCCTTAAAATTTCGTACCTGGGGGGTGTGTATGATATGCATGTAAAGTGGCGCATGTTTCCCATGCTTAGAACTGTCCCTGCACAAAGTGTCATTTTTGAAGGAAAAAAAGTCATTTAAAACTGACTCGCGGCTATAATGAATGGTCGGCTCCCGGCAATACATAGAAAGGTCATTGATAAAAAAGAAAAAAAAAGCGTGGGGGTCCCCCCAAATTCAATTACCAGGCCCTTCAGGTCTGGTATAGATATTAAGGGGAACCCCGCCGCAAAAAAAAAAAAAAAATGCGTGGGGTTCCCCCAAATATCCATACCAGGCCCTTCAGATCTGGCATGGATTTTAAGGGGAACTCCACCCCAAATTTAAAAAAAAATGGCGTGGAGTCCCCCCAAAAATCCATACCAGACCCTTATCCGAGCAAGCAACCTGGCAGGCCGCAGGAAAAGAGGGGGGGACGAGAGAGCACCCCCCCCTCCTGAACCGTACCAGGCCACATGCTGATGGGGACATGTTGATGGGAACAAGGGCCTCATCCCCACAACCCTTGCCCGGTGGTTGTGGGGGTCTGCGGGCGGGGGGCTTATCGGAATCTGGAAGACCCCTTTAACAAAGGGGACCCCCAGATCCCGCCCCCCCTATGTGAATTGGTAATGAGGTACATTGTACCCCTACCATTTCACGAAGAAAGTGTAAAAAAATGTAAAAAAAGTCCTTTATTTAAAAAACAAAAAAAACAAAAAACATTCCAGCGATGAAATCCAGTGTCCCGCGGCGATCCGATGTCCAGCGCTGTCCATCATTGGCTGAGCCTGAGCGGACCTCATGGGGAACTTCCTTCACTGTGTAATACATGAAAAGACCCGCCCCTTCTAAAGTTCCCCATCAGGTCCGCTCAGCCAATGAATAGGTGTAAGGCTAAGCGGACCAGATGCGGAACGTGAGAAGGGGCGGGTCTATTCATGTATTACACAGTGAAGGAAGTTTCCCATGAGGTCCGCTCATGCCAATGACGTAGGCGGGGTCTGACATACCGAGGGGGCGGACCTGATGGGGAACTTCCTTCACTGAGTAAATCATGAATAGACCCGCCCCTTCTCATGTTCCGCATATGGTCCGCTTAGCCTTACACCTAGTCATTGGCTGAGCGGACCTGATGGGGAACTTTAGAAGGGGTGGGTCTATACATTTAATCGACTGCGGAGGAAGTTCCCCATCAGGTCCGCTCAGGCTCAGCCAATAACGGACAGCGCTGGACATCGGGATCGCCGCGGGACACTGGATTTTATTGCTGGAATGTTTTTTTTATTTTTTTATTTTTTAATAAAGGGCTTTTCCAAGGTGTTTGTGTGGTTTTTTTTACATTTTTTTACACTTTCTTCGTGAAATGGTAGGGGTACAATGTACCCCTTACCAATTCACATGGGGGGGCGGGATCTGGGGGTCCCCTTTGTTAAAGGGGTCTTCCAGATTCCTATAAGCCCCCTGCCCGCAGACCCCCACAACCACCGGGCAAGGGTTGTGGGGATGAGGCCCTTGTCCCCATCAACATGGGGACATCCTCCCCATGTTGAGGGCATGTGGCCTGGTACGGTTCAGGAGGGGGGGGCGCTTTCTCATCCCCCCCTCTTTTCCTGCGGCCTGCCAGGTTACGTGCTCGGATAAGGGTCTGGTGTGGATCTTTGGGGGGACTCCACGCCATTTTTTTAAAATTTGGGGTGGAGTTCCCCTTAAAATCCATGCCAGATCTGAAGGGCCTGGTAATTGAATTTGAGGGGACCCCCACGCTTTTTTTTTTTTTATCAATGACTTTTCTATTGCCGGGAGCCGACAATTCATTAATAGCCGCGAGTGAGTTTTAAATGACTTTTTTTCCTTCAGAAATGACACTTTGTGCAGGGACAGTTCTAAGCACGGGAAACATGCACGACTTTACATGCATATCATACACACCCCCCAGGTACGAAATTTAAAGGAAAATGTCACTTTTATTTTTTCATTTTAAGCATTATTAAAATCACTGCTCCCCTAAAAACGTACATTTTTAAAACTTTTTTTTGCATTGATACATGTCCCCTGGGGCAGAACCCGGGTCCCCAAACACTTTTTAGGACAATAACTTGCACATAATCCTTTATAATTAGCACTTTAGATTTCGAACGTTCGAGTCCATTGTATTTAATAGGGTTCTAAAGTTCACGCGAACATTCTGTCTGTTCGCAGGTTCTGGTGCGAACCGAACAGGGGGGTGTTCGGCTCATCCCTGGAGGGGGGAAACTCTGATGTGAGGGGGGGGAACTCTGATGTGAGGGGGGGAGCTCTGATGTGAAGGGGGGAACTCTGATGTGAGAGGGGGGGGACTCTGATGTGAGAGGGGGGGGACTCTGATGTGAGAGGGGGGGGACTCTGATGTGAGAGGGGGGGACTCTGATGTGAGAGGGGGGGACTCTGATGTGAGAGGGGGGGACTCTGATGTGATGGGGAGATCTCTGATGTGATGGGGTCCTCTGATGTGATGGGGGTCCTCTGATGTGATGGGGACCTCTGATGTGATGGGGGACCTCTGATGTGATGGGGGACCTCTGATGTGATGGGGGTCCTATTATGTGATGGGGGACACTTTGATATGATAGGGGGGTTCTCTGATGAATATGGGAGGTCCTCTGAGGTGTTGGGGGATCTCTGATGTGATGGGGGATCTCTAATTTGATAGGGGATCTCTGATGTGATGGGGAGATCTCTAATCATATGGAGGGGCCTCTGATGTGATGGGGGGGGGGGACCTCTGATGTGATAGGGGTATCTCTGATATGATGAGGATTCCTCTAATGTAATAGGGGGCTCCTATGATTTGATTTGGGGACCTCTGATGTGCTAGGGATGTTCTAGGGGACCTTTAATGAGATGGGGGATACTCTGATGTGATGGGGATCCTCTGATGTGTTGGGGGTTCTCTGATGTGATGGGGATCCTCTGATGTGTTGGGGGTCCTCTGATGTGATGGGGATCCTCTGATGAGATGAGGGGTCCTCTGATGTGATGAGGGGTCCTCTGATGTGATGGAGGTCATGTGATGGGTATCTTTGATATGATGGGGGGCCCACTGATGTGATGGGGGGTACTTTGATATGATGGGGGGTTCTCTGGTGATAATAGGAGGTCCTCTGAGGTGATGGGGGATCTCTGATGTGATTAGGGGATCTCTAATTTAATAGGGGGACCTCTGATGTGTTGGAGGGACCTCAGATGTGATTGGGGGAACTCCGATGAGATGGGGGGCCTCTGATGTGATGGAGAGATCTCTGATGTGATTTGGGGATCTCTGATGTGATGGGGATACTCTGATGTCATTGGGGGGGGGGGTCCTCTGATGTGATGGGTGATCTCTGATGTGATGGTGGGGTTCTCTGATGTGGTGGGGAATCTCTGATATGATAGGGGGTTTACTGAACATAATGGGATGTCCTCTGGTGTGACGAGGAGACCTCTGACGCGCTAGGGGACCTCAAATGAGATGGGGGATCCTTTGATTTAATAGGGAGATCTCTGATGTGATGGAGGACCTCTAATGTGATGGGGGGGATCTCTGGTGTGATGGAGGACCTCTGATGTGATGGGGGTATATCTGATATGATGGGAGGTTCTCTGATGTGATGGGGGTATATCTGATATGATGGTGGGTTCTGTAATGTAATGGATATCTCGGATATGATGGGGAGTTCTCTGATGATGATGTGAAATTCTCTGATGTGATAGGGGTATCTCTGATGTGATGGGTAGCTCTTATGTGATCAGGGGACCTCAGATGTGGTGGGAGGGGGGTCTCTAATGTAATGGGGGGACCTCTGATGTAATGGGGGGACCTCTGATGTGATGGGGGGGACCTCTGATGTGATGGGGGGACCTCTGATGTGATGGGGGGGACCTCTGATGTGATGGGGGGACCTCTGATGTGATGGGGGGACCTCTGATGTGATGGGGGTATATCTGATATGGGGATGTGATAGGGGGTGACAGGGGGTCCTAAGATTTTATGGGAAGACTTCTCATGTGCTAGGGATGTGCTAAGGGACCTCTAATGTGATGGGTGGATCTCTGATGTGATGGGGGATCTCTGATGTGATGGGGGGTCCTCTGGTGTGATGGGGGGTCCTCTGGTGTGATGGGGGGTCCTCTGATGTGATGGGGGATCTCTGATGCGCTATATAAAATGGATAATAATAGTAATAATGGGTGATTGTAAAAAGCTATGGTATATGTCAGCACTCTATAACATGTATAGTAATAATGTGTGATTGTACTATGCTACCGTATATATCAGTGCTATATAAAACGTTTAATTTTAATAATAATAATAATGTATGATTGTACAACGTTACGGTAAATGTCAGCACTATATAAAATATATAACAATGTGTGATTGTACAACGCTACAGTATATGTCAGCATTAAAAAATACATTTATAGTAACAATGTGTGATTGTACAGCGCTATATATAAATCTGTAATAATACTATGTAATTGTACAATGTTACTGAATGTGTTAGTAATATGTAAATATATAGCCAAAATTGCAGTATCGGCATATAACACACACACACACTATTTGCTCCCGATTTTCAGGGTGAAAAAGTGCGAGTTATACGCCAATAAATACAGTATATTAGATTATATGGAGTATATAGTAACAATGTATGATTGTACAACACTACGGTATATGTCAGAGCTATAGAAAATGTATAGTAATAATGTGTTGTACATTACTACGGTATATGTCAGCGATATTTAGAATCTATAGTAACAATAGGTGATTGTACAACGCTACAGTATATGTCAGCGCTATAGAAAATGTATAGTAATAATGGGTGATTGTACAAGGCTATAGTATATGTCAGTGTTATAGAAAATGTATAGTAATAATGGGTGATTGTATAAGGCTATGGTATATGTCAGTGAGATATAAAATGTATAGTAATAATGCGTGATTGTACAAAGCTACGGTATATATCAGCGCTATAAAAAATGTTTAATAATAATAATGAGTGATTGTACAACACTACGGTATATGTCAGCGCTATAGAAAATGTATAGTAATAATGGGTTATTGTACAACGCTACGGTATATGTCAGCGCTATTTAGAATATATAGTAACAATAGGTGATTGTACAACGCTACGGTATATATCAGTCCTATATAAAATGTTTAATTATAATAATAAAAATAATGTATGATTGTACAACGCTGTTAGTACTAAAGAAATCTGTAATAATAATAATAATAATATTATGTAATTGAACAATGTCACTGAATGTGTCAGTGATATTTAAATATATATATAAATAATAACAATAATAAAAGTTTGAGATTGCACAACGCTACAGAATATGTCAGCACTATATAACTGTATATGAGTAATGTGTAAAATTGTACAACGCCTTGGTATATGTCAGATCCATATTACATGATCCGGGGTTGTTTACCTTATATGGGCAGACGTGTCAGTTAGTGTCAGTTAGAAGATCAGACTGTGGCTGGATATTTGAATAATAATAATATAGAATTGTACAATGTAACAGAATAGATCAGAGCTATTCATATATAGATTAGTAATAATAATAGTTTTGAATTGCACAACGCTACAGAATATGTCAGCACTATATAAATGTGTAAAATTGTACAACACATCGGTATAGGTCAGATCTGTATCACATGATCAGTGCTTGTTTACCTGATCCGGGTTGTTTACCATATATGGGCATGAGTGTCAGTTGAAAGATCCAGCTGTGGCTGGAGATTTGAAAGTGGTCATGTGACTTATGACATCACAGAGGCTCCCAGGCTATATATAGAGTGCCGGGCAGTAGGAGAATCATTTGTGTACTGGAGACAGACGAGTGCAGACACAGAATTCTGAGCTCTCTATCCAGCATTCTATTATAGGAGAACATTCCATATATAACCTTCATATATAGATTGTATATATTGTACACAGCGCAGGAAGAGGAGGAGGAGTTTATATTATCACTTTTCTTTAGTATTTCATATCTAATAAATTATAAAAGCTGCCATGCAGAGAGGACAGGAGATCAGCAGAGAGGAACTTTGCACCACAATGTCCGATCAGAGGCGCAGGAAAAGGAGCAGCGAGGAAATCTATTACAGCGCCAGTGAGGAACTAGAGATGTTTGCAGAGCAGACAGGCCAGGTTCCCAGGAAGAGGAGGAGAAAGGAGGAAGAAGGGAGATCTGCTGAGCAGGCAGGCCAGGTTCCCAGGAAGCGTAGCAGAGAGGGGGAAGAAGGAAGCTCTGCTGAGCAGACAGGCCAGACTCCCAGGAAGAGGAGGAGAAAGGAGGAAGCCGGGAGCTCTGCTGAGCAGACAGGCCAGACTCCCAGGAAGAGGAGCAGAGAGGAGGAAGAAGGGAGCTCTGCTGAGCAGACAGGCCAGACTCCCAGGAAGAGGAGCAGAGAGGAGGAAGAAGGGAGCTCTGCTGAGCAGGCAGGCCAGGCTCCCAGAAAGAGGAGCAGATGTTACACAGCCAGTGAGGATCTCCAGAGCTGTGCAGAGAGGAAAGGAGAGAAGAGGAGATGGTCCCAGGACACAGAATGTGAGAGCCATCTAAGGAAGAGGAGGAGGAGTGACGGAGGAGGCAAGGATTAGTTGTGAATCTTCATATAGTACATTTGAGAGATATAGTACCACCTCACCCCCCCCCCCCCATATTGCTGGGCAAGCCAGTGACAGTTTTACTCCATCATAATTCTCCCAAGTTTAACCACTTGCCGACCCCTTACTGTATATATATACGTTGGCAGAATAGCTTGTACAGGCACAATCATGTACCTGTACGTGGCCCTTTAACTGCCGGCGGCGCGCTCACGACCCCCCTGCCTTCCCCGTGAGTGGGACCGCGGGTCCCGCGGACTCGATCGCCGCGGGGATCCCCGCGATCGTGTCACGGAGGCTCGGAGCGGGAGATATGTGTGTAAACACAACATCTCCCCGCTCCTCTACTGACAATGTCAGCGATCTCCGCTCTGTGTAATCAGAGCGGAGATCGGTGACATGTCAGTCGTAGCCACGCCCCCCTCAGTTAGTAACACGCCCCTAGGCACACTTAACCCCCTCCAGCGCCCCTAGTGGTTAACACCTTCACTGCCAGTGTCATTTTCATAGTAACCAGTGCATTTTTATTGCACTGATCGCTGTGAAAATGACAATGGTCCCAAAAATGTGTCAAAAGTGTCCGATGTGTCCGCCATAATGTCGCAGTCACGAAAAAAATCGCTGATCGCCGCCATTACTAGTAAAAAAAAAAATTTATAAAAATGCCTTAAAACTATACCCTATTTTGTAAACGCTAACATTTTGGCGCAAACCAATCAATAGACGCCGATTGCGATTTTTTTTACCAAAAATATGTAGAAGCATACGTATTGGCCGAAACTGAGGAAAAAAAATGTTTTTTTATATATTTTTTGGGGATATTTATTATAGCAAAAAGTAAAAAATATGTCATTTTTTTCAAAATTGTCGCTCTATTTTTGTTTATAGCGCAAAAAATAAAAACCGCAGAGGTGATCAAATACCATCAAAAAAAAGCTCTATTTGTGGGAAAAAAAGGACGTCAATTTTGTTTGGGAGCCACGTCGCACGACCGCGCAATTGTCAGTTAAAGCGATGCAGTGCCGAAGCGCAAAAAGGGGCCTGGTCATAATGGCCCGTATTGGTCCGGGGCTTAAGTGGTTAAACCTCCCTATAATCTCCCCCCAAATTCCTGGCAATGGCACTGAAATTTTTTCACCCCCCCCCCTAATTGCTGGCTAAGGCAGTTAAAGATTACCCCTACCCATAATCTCCTTCCTCCATTGGCGGGGCATTCCACTGAAAGTTTAACCACCCATACCTCCCCCTCTTCATTGTCGGGCATGGAGGAGAAAGTCTAATTCCCCCCCACTATTGCTTGGCATGACAAGGAAAAGTTTAACCTTCCCATAATCTCCCCCCCCCAATTGCTGTGCATGGCAGTGAAATTCTAACCCACCCCCCCATATTATTGGGCAAGGCAGTAAAAGTTTAACCCCATCATATTCTGCCCCCTCCCTCTTTGCTGGGTATGACAGTGGAATTTTAACCCCCCATTACCCCAAAGCTTGGCATTGCAATTAAAGTTTAACCCCCCCCGCAATGCTGGGAATGGCGATGAACATTTAACCCCCCCCCCCCACATTCCTAGGCATTGTAGTGAAAGTTTGACCCCCATAAAATGACCTAGAACACACCTATAGACTTGCTCTAAGCCTGCAGTTAGTCAGTGATTGGATGATAATTTCCCTGTGTAAATATAAACTTCCGGGGTCAGCTCTTCTCTCTGTATTGGAGACTTGAATTACCAATAGAAATCAGTGATAAGAACTGTATGTGGGCGGGGCAATAAACGTTATTTCTCTTTCTTCTCTCTAGCAGATGACGGGACGACAGAACGCGTAGCGACCCCTACAGGACAGGCAGCGGCCTCTACAGAACGCGTAGCGACCCCTACAGGACAGGCAGCGGCCCCTACAGAACGCGTAGCGGCCCCTACAGGACACAAAGAGACCAACTTGACTCCGGAGAGTTTCATCTTTCATAAGATACTTGGATCAGGAGCCTTTGGGACGGTAAGTAAGCAGAGATTAGTAATGAGGGGCCCATAGACACTGTGGGGGGACACAGTACTGTGTTTTGGCCTAGGCCGACAAAGGTCCAGGCCTAGAGCGGCACTTTGCGAGAGGGGGGGGGCGTTAAAAAAAACATCCCCCCGGGAGGAAAAAAAAGCACCAGCACCTCCCCTCTCCCGCACGCACAGGACAGGGGAGTACAGCTGAATCCCGAAGCCCAGTGCCACAACAAGTTTCGGCACTGAGCTCCAGTAATTGGCCAGACAGGGGTGCGCTAGCGCGGGCACCTGGGACATCTGCCCCCCCCCCCCGGGGTCCCGCAATCAGCGATCGGCTTTCTGTAGCAGCCGACACCTCTCTACCCACTGACAGCCGCACACATTCCTCTTTTAAAACCCCGCTTCTCAACCGCTCCCCGTTGCTGGGGACGTACGAATGCTTTCCTTCGCCGCTGCGGCAGCAGGAATGATACCCCCTTGTCATGCTCTGTGGCCGAACTTGACCCATTTAAATAAATGATGCTGTGCTGCAACCGCCCCCTACACAACCATGCACAACATGCGTGGTTCCCCGGTATTGCTGTCTGAAGTGCGATCTGACTGAGGAATGCATTTCAAACAGCAAAGCGGCTGTGAACCAGGCCTAGCAGTTAGAGCACATGGAAAAAGATAACGTACTAACCGTCTCTCTCTCTCTCTCCTACAGGTGGTGCTGGCGACTCACATTGACAGCGGTATGCTGGTGGCCGTGAAGATCGTTCAGAAGTTGCACGTAGCTGCATTCGGCGAACAATTCGCCCTGTGTGAGCGTCGTGCCCTGGAGAGGGTGGGGGGCAGCCATTACTGTACCCACGCCTTCGCCACATTCCAGACGAAGGTAAGTCTATTTTTCAGAAGAGAAGTATAGAATGAACGGCATGTATATAAAATAGTTCAAACATTGCTTCATGATATCTGGATGTCATCATCAGCCCAATTCGGTGACATCATTGCTGGGTCAGTGACCTCAGCAATGTGATGTACATAGAAGTATATGAGTAGATATAGATGGATGGATATAGTGTAGGTAGATATAGATGGATGGATATAGTGTAGGTAGATATAGATGGATGGATATAGTGTAGGTAGATATAGATGGATGGATATAGTGTAGGTAGATATAGATGGATGGATATAGTCTAGGTAGATATAGATATAGATGGATATAGTGTAGGTAGATATAGATATAGATGGATATAGTGTAGGTAGATATAGATGGATGGATATAGTGTAGGTAGATATAGATATAGATGGATATAGTGTAGGTAGATATAGATGGATGGATATAGTGTAGGTAGATATAGATGGATGGATATAGTGTAGGTAGATATAGATGGATGGATATAGTGTAGGTAGATATAGATGGATGGATATAGTGTAGGTAGATATGGGTGGATATAGTGTAGGTAGATATAGATGGATGGATATAGTGTAGGTAGATATAGATAGATGGATATAGTGTAGGTAGATATAGATGGATGGATATAGTGTAGGTAGATATAGATGGATATAGTGTAGGTAGATATAGATAGATGGATATAGTGTAGGTAGATATAGATGGATGGATATAGTGTAGGTAGATATAGATGGATGGATATAGTGTAGGTAGATATAGATGGATGGATATAGTGTAGGTAGATATAGATGGATATAGTGTAGGTAGATATAGATAGATGGATATAGTGTAGGTAGATATAGATGGATGGATATTGTGTAGGTAGATATGGATGGATGGATATAGTGTAGGTAGATATAGATGGATGGATATAGTGTAGGTAGATATAGATGGATGGATATAGTGTAGGTAGATATAGATGGATGGATATAGTGTAGGTAGATATAGATGGATGGATATAGTGTAGGTAGATATAGATGGATGGATATAGTGTAGGTAGATATAGATGGATGGATATAGTTTAGGTAGATATAGATGGATGGATATAGTGTAGGTAGATATAGATGGATGGATATAGTGTAGGTAGATATGGGTGGATGGATATAGTGTAGGTAGATATAGATGGATGGATATAGTGTAGGTAGATATAGATGGATGGATATAGTGTAGGTAGATATAGATGGATGGATATAGTGTAGGTAGATATAGATGGATGGATATAGTGTAGGTAGATATAGATGGATGGATATAGTGTAGGTAGATATAGATGGATGGATATAGTGTAGGTAGATATAGATGGATGGATCTAGTGTAGGTAGATATAGATGGATGGATCTAGTGTAGGTAGATATAGATGGATGGATATAGTGTAGGTAGATATAGATAGATGGATATAGTGTAGGTAGATATAGATGGATGGATATAGTGTAGGTAGATATAGATGGATGGATATAGTGTAGGTAGATATAGATGGATGGATATAATGTAGGTAGATATAGATAGATGGATATAGTGTAGGTAGATATAGATGGATGGATCTAGTGTAGGTAGATATAGATGGATGGATATAGTGTAGGTAGATATAGATAGATGGATATAGTGTAGGTAGATATAGATGGATGGATATAGTGTAGGTAGATATAGATGGATGGATATAGTGTAGGTAGATATAGATGGATGGATATAGTGTAGGTAGATATAGATGGATGGATATAGTGTAGGTAGATATAGATAGATGGATATAGTGTAGGTAGATATAGATATAGATAGATATAGTGTAGGTAGATATAGATGGATGGATATAGTGTAGGTAGATATGGATGGATGGATATAGTATAGGTAAATATAGATATGGATGGATATAATGTAGGTAGATATGGATGGACTGTAGGTAGGTATAGGTAGACGTCATGCAGTATATTTGGGTAGATATATATAACACGTGACTCTCATTTGGACCTTATAAATGAAATGCATTGATTGACCTGTCTGTGTTCCCCCCCCCCCAGAACCAATTCTTCTATGTCATGGAATATCTAAGCGGAGGCGATTTGGTGGACATGGCGGGAAGATGTGACATCACCACCCTCAGACTGGCCACAGCGGAGCTCGTGTGTGGTCTGGAGTTTATTCACTCCATAGGTGTCGTACACCAGTAAGTACTATTATTTACTTTATAATTCCCCCCCCCCCCGCTGCCTGAACACCCAATGGTGACCCGTTCCTCCTCCTTTCAATGTCCGCCCTTCTGCTGGACGCACACATAAGGAGAGGAGGACGGAGGAACGTAGACCGGATCATAGGAAACGTTGGGTGGCGCTAGGAAAGGGAGCTTTGTGATTGTTCATCCCTCTATGGATCTGTAATTCCCGGGATATATGGGAGGGATCATTGTCTGAACTGCAAAACTGACAGTCTTTTTTTTCTCCACAGAGACCTAAAGCTTGACAACGTCCTCATAGATAGCACCGGTCACATCAAACTCGCAGACTTCGGAATTGCAAGTGTCCACACGCCTGAAAGCGAGGTAAGTCCAATTTGCCCATACACAGGGCAATTATCAACCATACTAGGATTGAATTAAAGAGAACCTGTATTTAAAGAGCAATTATCAGATTAGGACTGGATTAAAGACCTTGGAGGTCCCGCCCAGCTGGCTCTGGGTATCGCGTCCAGTCCTGGGGGCCTCACCAAGCCACTATCTGGTTCTGGGGGTCCCGTCCAGCTAACATCTGCACCTGGGGGCTCATTCAAGCTACCATCTGGCCCTGAGGGTCCTGTCCAGTCCTGGGGGGCCCTGTATAACCATCATCTGGCCTTGGAGGTCCCATCCAGCTACCATATGGCTCTGAGCTTCCTGTCCAGTCCTGGGGGGCTCTGTCCAGGTACCATCTGGCTCTGGGGGTCCTGTCCGGTCCTAGGCAGCCCTTTTCAGCTACCACTTGGCCCTGGGGTTCCCATCTGGCTACCATCTGGCCCTGTAGGTCCTGTTCAGTCCTGGGGGGTCCTATCTAATCATCATCTGGCCCTGGGGTTCCTGTCCACTCCTGGGGGCCACATCCAGCTACCACCCACCCCTGGGGATTAACATTTATACATTAAAACTGAATACTTGTTGTAATGTTGATGTTGCTGGTTTCTAGCCTGACCCTTCATCCGTATCCTTCTCTCTCTGATTTCTCCACAGATGCCGTTTGACCCAGCCATTGATTATTACTGGTTGGGGGGAACGTTACGTGATCTGGCCTTTGGAGCTGGGTCAACCTTAAGTGCACTAGACAATGCCATGAACTGTCTAAGGGCACCATACCTGGTGGACACCGACCCCGACTTTCTGGACCTGCTGAAAAAGGTAAGTAGTGACACAGTCCCAGCGGGACAAGAAGAGTAGACATATAGGCTCCGCCAAGAGAGTCGGCGCGCTTCATGCGCCATTACTGTCATCTTATGTTTTGCTGTTTTCTTTATCCCCGTAGCTCCAGTGCAAAAGCAAAAAGGTGCACGAAGCGACCATCAGCAACATCAGAGATCATCCGTTTTTACGAGGAATAAACTGGGAGGAGGTGGAGGCGAGAGAGACGCGCCCCCCATTCAATGTACGTCGAAAGGTAAGTATTTGTGTCAATAGGGGTCATTTTTGCATTACAGTCAATAGGACGTGATTTTGCACCTTTTTTTTTTTCTATCAGCAAAACGCAGATAACCCTATTCTCAGCCAATAATTTTCCCGCGTCCGATATATCGGTGCATCCATACATAGAGGGGTTTCTTCTAATCATTCATGGATCCCATTGTTCTCTTTTTCTATGTCAGGGCCTCAGACACATTACAAGGCAGAAGATATCACTGGATGACCTCCTACACGATGAGAACATTCTAGACGAGGCAAAGATCGGATTCGATGGCTTTTCATTTGAGAGTGATCAATGGAGAATCATACAGAAGCTGAACTAAAGCCGAAACATGCCAGGATGGAACTTATGGAAACCGATGTAAAATATGGCGAGGGATTTCACACCTAGTGTTCTTTCTCAACCATCTACCACCATTGAAATCCAGAAATCATCATATACGCCGAGGAAACAGGACTTCCAGAGAGTACAAAGTCTGATGGACATGCAGCTTCAAGGAAGTCCTACCGGATATAGGAACAGAACACATCCTATAAAATAGCTGGACTGGGCTAAGTCCACATGGGAACAGGGACAGAGTCTACAAGGGAGCCAGGACAGAGCCTACAAGGGAACAGGGACAGAGTCTGCAAGGGAGCCGGGACAGAGTCTACAAGGGAACCGGGACAGAGTCTACAAGGAAGCCGGGACAGCGACTACAAGGAAATCAGACTGAGACTGTGAGGAAGTGAGGACTAAGTCTACGATGGAGCAGGGAGTGTGTAGAGGAGCAGAGAGGAGTCTGTTGGGGGACAGACTCCTAAAGCTCCCCTGCAGTCTCCTCCCCCTGCTCCCTCGTAGACTTGATCTCCTCTTCCCGACAGTCCCAGCCTGGCTCCGGGAGCCGGAACAGAGACTATGAGGGAGCCGAGACAGAGACTACAAGGGAGTCGCAGCAGAGTCTACAAGGGAGCCGCGACAAAGTCTACAAGGGAGCCGTGACAAAGTCTACAAGGGAGCCGGGACAGAGTCTACAAGGAAGCCGGGACAGCGACTACAAGGAAATCAGACTGAGACTGTGAGGAAGTCAGGACTAAGTCTACGATGGAGCAGGGAGGATCGCGCAGAGGAGAAGAGAGGAGTCTGTTGGGGGACAGACTCCTAAAGCTCTCCTGCAATCTCCTCCCCGATCCCTCGTAGACTTAGTCCCCTCTTCCCAACAGTCCCAGCCTGGCTCCCTCATAGAGTTTGTACCGGTTCACTTGCAGACTCAGCCCAGGAGTCTACGAGGGAGCCAGGCTAAGACTGTGAGGTAGCCGGGGCAGAGCCTACACCGAAGCAGGGAAGAATCTGTTGGAGAGCAAGGGGGAATCTACAGGAAGTGGAGAGGAGTCTCCCAGGAAGCGGGGACTGAGTCTACAATTGAGCAGGGATAAGTCTGCAGGGAAGCGATGGCAGTCTGTATGGGAGCAGAGAGGAGTCTGCCGGGAAGGGAGGGGTGCATGGCGTGCAGACTCCTCTCTGCTCCTTCACAGATTCCTACCGCTTCCCTGCAGACTCCTCCCTGCTCTGTTGTAGACTCAGTCCCCATTTCCTGGCAGGCTCCTCCCCCCTTCCTGAAAGTGCTCTCTGGCAAACTCCTCCCGGCACCCCCGCATACTTCTCTTTCCCTAGCAGACCTCTCCCTGTTACATTGCAGACTCCTCCCAGCTTTCTATAGGCTGCAAATTGCTCTCCTACAGATTCTTCCCCGGCTTCGGCATAGGTTAAGACCTAGGGTTAGGGTTGAGGGCTAGGGTTAAGATTTAGGGTTAGCGTTAAGGACTAGGGTTAGGGTTGAGGGCTAGGGTTGGGGTTAAAGCCTAGGGTTAAAGTTCAGGATTAGGGTTGGGATTAAAGGCTATTAATAGGCTTCAAAATAGGGTGGGCTCGGAATGCAGAGCATTGTGTCTGGAGCCCACCCAGGTGTGTTGACAGTCACTGATGGCGGGCCTGTGTGATGGTACTAATGGCAGTATCGATGGCGATAAGATTTAGGGTTAGCGTTAAGGACTAGGGTAAGGGTTATATGTTAGGGTTGAGGGCTAGGGTTGGGGTTAAAGGCTAGGGTTAAAGTTAAGGGCTAGGGTTGGGGTTTAAGGCTAGGGTTAAAGTTAAGGGCTAGGGTTGGGCTTTAAGGCTAGGGATAAAATTCTGAATTAGGGTTGGGGTTAAAGGCTAGGGTTAAAGTTCAGGATTAGGGTTTGGGATTAAAGGCTATTAATAGGCTTCAAAATAGGGTAGGCCCGGAATGCAGAGCATTGTGTCTGGAGCCCACCCAGGTGTGTTGACAGGTCACTGATGGTGGGCCTGCGTGATGGTACTGATGGCGGGTCTGTGTGACGGTACTGATGGCAGTACCGATGGCGGTACAGATGGCGGGTCTGTGTGACAGATTCAGATGGGCTGTGTGACAGTACTGGTGACAGGTTCTCTTTATTGGGGGGGTGGACCGTGTTGTGCACAGTAAGGTGTAAAAAATGACAGATTTCTACTCACAGATTTCCTGCGCGAGAGGAATCACCTGGAAACGGCTCTGTTGTTTACATTTGTGACCGACTATGATTGGACACTGCCGATCACGTGGTAAACAGCCAATTCCATTGGCTGTTTACCCTGATTGGGTATGCGCTGTGTCCGAGGGACAAGCGTCATCCCTGATCGCCACGGTGCACACCCTGCCCGACATCATACGACGTCCGGTCAGGATAATTTAACCACTTTGCGCGCCCCGTTTTGTTATACGGGAAGTGGTTGTACTCGCATTGCAATGTATGTGAACTAAAAATCCCTGTTTTTTGCAAAAAGTTTGCTAGAAAGCACAGCAGTGTGCAGCAGAGGGTTCAACCAAAATTGTTATAGTGTTAGCAAGTGGTCACACCCCTCTAGCATCTGATGGGTTACATTATATATATATATATATATATATATATATATATATATATATATATATACACTGTATGTGTATAAATTATTGGTACTATATACACTGGATATTCCATAGGGGCACTTTATCCAGTGGATATTCCACAGAGGGCACATCCAGTGTATATAGTATGGGCAGCATAGTGGTGTAGTGGTTAGCACTTTCGCCTAGCAGTAAAAAGGGTCGCTGGTTCGAATCACAACCACGACACTACCTGCCTGGAGTTTGCATGTTCTCCCTGTGCCTGCGTGGGTTTCCTCCGGGTACTCCGGTTTCCTCCCACACTCCAAAGACATGCTGGTAGGTTAATTGGCTTCTGTCTAAAATTGGCCCCTAGTATATGAATGTGAGTTAGGGACTGATGTGAATGCACAATGTATATGTAAAGCGCTGCATTAAGCGCTATATAAGTAATAATAATATATTGCCCCTATGGCATATAGTAGTATATAATATATATATATCCACTGGATATTCCACGGGGACTCTGGATATTCCATAGAGGGTACAATATACACTGGATATTCCATAGGTGGCACTATATACACTGGATATTCCATAGGGGGCACTATATACACTGGATATTCCATAGAGGGCACTATATACACTGGAGCATGTGCATTTTGCAGAGTAGAGTAGGGACTGGCCAGAGAGGGATTACTTTGACGCAGTTGGCCGGCTTAAACATGTATTGCAATGTAATTGGATATTTAAAAAAAAATAAATAGAAATTGTTAAAAAAAAACTACAAAAGGAAGGGCTGCACTGTCATTTTTCTCACAGGTACTCTGGCTGTGTAAATGAGTGTTTTTTTTTTTTTTATGCAGCTGGAGCCGCCTGTCAGACTTGGTTCACACCTACAAGTGTGACCATGAGTGAGCGTGTTTCCTCACGTAGGGGAAGCCTATTCATGTCAATGGGTAGCCCTATGAGTGAGAAACACAAAAAACTGTCTCTGTTGTGCAGGGGTGCTATTAAAAACTAATGACAGCGCCGCGTTGCATACCTGCTAAACACAGCAGTGCGTTTCCATGAGTGTTGGGAAAGGGTGCAATTTTTGCAAGGGTTCCTGACATGCGTTAATGTGAACTTAGGCTTACTCTATGGAGATGCAGCGGCTGTACAAACACGGCTGCAGGTGAGCGACCCCAAATGCACACTGTCTGTGTTCGGGGGAGTACACATGCACCCACATGCCGGGCGGGCCCCTGTCAGGTAGGTTGTAAGGGGCCCTGTGATTTCTAACAGCAGCCCTGGCTGTTCTGCAGCTTCTCGTTTCTTGACGACCAATGGAAGAGAATACAGGAGCCAGAAAGAGGAAGAAAGTTCCACCATCACCAACCAGATCTGTTCCAATAAATATTTCATCTTACGTCTACTCGTCTCTTTTTCTGTTTATTTTACAAACTGACTCCAATCCCTCCGATATTAATCAACAACTTCCTGGTGTATGTGCAGTTTTCACTGCGGGGGAGGGGGGGGATCACAAAACTTACCACACAGAACTACAGGTAGATAAAAATGTTTTTTGATTGTTACAATTACCCCCCTAATCCTAACTCTTACCCTCCCAACCCTAACTGCTACCCTGTAACCCTGACCCCCCCCCATCCCCTAAATGCCGAACCTAAACCACTACCCAGTCACAGTCATTTGTGGTCCATTAGAGGAGATTTACTACAAGTTATTATTGGACAGGAACTTCCGATTGCGCTATTGTTACAAAATTGGCGACAGTTTCCGATCGCAACCTATCCTTCCTCAGGCCGAGCAAACTCTACAATCCGGTAATATATTTGATTGATACAAATAGTACCGGAAATTACCGAAATATTAATCACAATTTGGAGGAGATTTCCTAAAACTGGATTGTGTAAAATCTGGTGACAGCCAATCAGCTTCTAGCTTCAGCTTCTTCAATTAAGCTTTGACAAAAAAAGAAAAAATGGAAGTTGATTGGTTTCTCTGCAGAGCTGCTCCGGTTTCTGCACTCTCCCCTATAACTCTCAGTATTTCCTAATTCACATAAAAGGAAAGTTCACCTTATATTGAGAAATGAAAAGGTGAACTTACTCCAAATATCCCGCCCACCCCTCCGGAACATGCTGTATACATCCTAATACTCACAATGCCAAGTGGTGATTGGACGGCACAGCCATGTGACCCTGCTGACCAATGAGAAGCGACTCTGAGGCTTCTTCTTCCTGTAAGGAGTCCCAAAAGAAAGAAGAGCTTCAAATATCCCGCCCACCCCTTCGGACCTAGGGTGACCACGTGTCCCAGGTTGCCCGGGACAGTCACGCATTTTGCAGGTCTGTCCCGGGAACCTTCATTCCAGGACAATACAGTGTCCCGGAATGAAACTGACACAGTCACCCCCCCCCCCAGGGCCAATCTGATGCCCCCAAAAAAGGCAGCCACATCACCACTTTACTTACTGACAGTACTTGTCCTGGCCAGGAATGCCTGGAGGAGCACAATCCCCTCCCTCTGCTTGTGATTGGAGAAATCATAAATCCCGCCTCTTGTGTCCAATCACTGGGCTGTGATTCGTTACAGCACAAGCTGATTTTTGGGAAGGGGGGGGCTGTCCCTGAATGGTAGTTTGGAAATGTGGTCACCCTATCCGGACCCCGCTGTACCCATCCTAACGCTTGTCATAGAAAGCCCTCATCACCATGTGACCAGGCTAACCAATGAGATCTTTCTATTCTGAACCTTATGATGCATACTCACTATAAGATTGTGTATTGCGATAAACTGACCGGCACGCCGGAAGCACTGGGCGGCCGATATATGCAAAAGTTCGAAGGAGTGGTCAGGACATTAACCACTTCACCTCTGGGAGATTTACCCTCCTTCATGATCAGGCCATTTTTTTTGTGATACGGTGTCCTGTCAGAATACCGCTACCCATCAGAAAATGTAATGGAAGTGATGTTCTGAGCAAAAAATGCTTACTGCGCATGCGCCATGCGTTTCAACATGACTGCTATGCGTTCCAATAGGTTTCTAATCTGACAGAACAGGAAGCCAGCAGCGGACATCTTCTTACACCCAGGCAAGCAGGCAGAAGGTGGCAACGGCCATCTTGGTACACCCCGCACTGCTCAGCGGTGAATTCGTCTATTTCAGTTTATAAGACGAGTTAACTGCTAGACTAAGTGTGAAAATGAAGACTTGCCTGGGTGTAAGAAGATATCCGCTGTCACCTTCGTGTTCTGTCACATTAGGAAACCTATTGAAACGCATAGCGGCCATGCTGGAATGCATAGCGCATGCGCAATTTTGTTTGCAACATCATTTCCGTCGCATTTTCTGATGGGTAACGGTATTCTGATAGAACAACGGCTCTGCATTACTTTAACTGACAATTGCGCGGTCATGCGACGCTGTGCCCAAATAAAATTGATGTCCTTTTTTTCCCAGGATTTATAGTGGGACCGCAATGTTGCGGCGAACACACTAACTGACACCCTTTTTGATAACCAGTGACACCAATACAGTGATCAGGGCTAAAAATGTGGGGTACCTCTGATGTGCTAGGGATGTTCTAGAGGACCTCTGAGATGGGGGATCCTCTGATGTGATGGGGAGATCTCTGAACTGTTGGGGGTCCTCTGATGTAATGGGGGGTCCTCTGATGTAATGGGGGGTCCTCTGATGTAATGGGGGGATCTCTTATGTGATGGGGGACATCTGATGTGATGGGGGGGTTCTCTTATGTGATGGGGGGTTCTCTGATGAATATGGGAGGTCCTCTGATGTGATGGGGAGATCTCTAATGTGCTGGAGGGACCTCAGATGTAATGGGTATCGCTGATATGATGGGGGTCCACTGATGTGATAGGAGGTCTTTTGATGTGATGGGGTACCTCTGATGTGATCAAGGGGACCTCTAAAGTGATGGGGGTATCTCTGATTTGATAGGAGAAGCCCTGATGTGATGGGGGGAACTCTGATGTGAGGGGGGGAACTCTGATGTGAGGGGGGGGGGGAACTCTGATGTGAGGGGGGGGGAACTCTGATGTGAGGGGGGGTTCCCCTGATGTGATGGGGGTCCTCTGATGTGATGGGGGACCTTTGATGTGATGGGGGGGGTTCTCTTATGTGATGGGGGGTTCTCTGATGAATATGGGAGGTCCTCTGATGTGATGGGGAGATCTCTAATGTGCTGGAGGGACCTCAGATGTAATGGGTATCGCTGATATGATGGGGGTCCACTGATGTGATAGGAGGTCTTTTGATGTGATGGGGTACCTCTGATGTGATCAAGGGGACCTCTAAAGTGATGGGGGTATCTCTGATTTGATAGGGGAAGCCCTGATGTGAGGGGGGGAACTCTGATGTGAGGGGGGGAACTCTGATGTGAGGGGGGGAACTCTGATGTGAGGGGGGGGTTCCCCTGATGTGATGGGGGTCCTCTGATGTGATGGGGGACCTCTGATGTGATGGGGGACCTCTGATGTGATGGGAGGTCCTTTGATTTGATGGGGGTCCTCTTATGTGATGGGGGATACTTTGATATGATGGGGGGGGTTCTCTGATGAATATGGGAGGTCCTCTGAGGTGATGGGGGATCTCTGATGTGATGGGGAATCTCTAATTTGATAGGGGAACCTCTGATGTCTTGGAGAGACTTCAGATGTGATGGGCATCGCTGATGTGATGAGGGAACCTCTGATGTGATGGGGGATCTCTGATGTGATGGGGAGATCTCTAATCATATGGAGGGGCCTCTGATGTGATGGGGGGGACCTCTGATGTGATAGGGGTATCTCTGATATGATGAGAATTCCTCTGATGTAATGGGGGGGCTCCTATGATTTGATGTGGGGGACCTCTGATGTGCTAGGGATGTTCTAGAGGACCTTTAATGAGATGGGGGATCCTCTGATGTGATGAGGATCCTCTGATGTGATGGGGGGTCCTCTGATGTGATGGGGGGTCCTCTGATGTGATGGGGATCCTCTGATGTGTTGGGGGTCCTCTGATGCGTTGGGGATCCTCTGATGTGATGAGGGGTCCTCTGATGTGAAGGGGGTCCTCTGATGTGATGGGGGGACCTCTGATGTGATGGGGGGTCCTCTGATGTGATAAGGGGTCCTCTGATGTGATAAGGGGTCCTCTGATGTGATAAGGGGTCCTCTGATGTGATGAGGGGTCCTCTGATGTGATGGGGGTCCTCTGATGTGATAAGGGGTCCTCTGATGTGATGGGGGGTCCTCTGATGTGATGAGGGGTCCTCTGATGTGATGGGGGTCCTCTGATGTGATGAGGGGTCCTCTGATGGGTATCTTTGATATGATGGGGGGCCCACTGATGTGATGGGAGGTCCTTTGATTTGATTGGGGGTTCTCTTATGTGATGGGGGGTACTTTGATATGATGGGGGGTTCTCTGGTGATAATAGGAGGTCCTCTGAGGTGATGGGGGATCTCTGATGTGATTGGGGGATCTCTAATTTAATAGGGGGACCTCTGATGTGTTGGAGGGACCTCAGATGTGTTGGAGGGACCTCAGATGTGATTGGGGGAACTCTGATGAGATGGGGGGAACTCTGATGAGATGGGGGGAACTCCGATGAGATGGAGAGATCTCTGATGTGATGTGGGGACCTCTGATGTGATGTGGGGACCTCTGATGTTATGGAGAGATCTCTGATGTTATGGAGAGATCTCTGATATTATAGGGGGTTTACTGAACATAATGGGAGGTCCTCTGGTGTGATGAGGAGACCTCTGACGTGCTAAGGATGTGCTAGGGGACCTCAAATAAGATGAGGGATCCTTTGATTTAATAGGGAGATCTCTAAAGTGATGAAGGACCTCTGATGTGATGGGGGTATATCTGATATGATGGGGGGTTCTCTGATGTGATGGGGGTATATTTGATATGATGGTGGGTTCTGTAGTGTAATGGATATCTCTGATATGATGGGGAGTTCTCTGATGATGATGTGAAATTCTCTGATGTGATAGGGGTATCTGTGATGGGTAGCTCTTATGTGATCAGGGGACCTCAGATGTGATGGGAGAGGGGTCTCTAATGTAATGGGGGGATCTCTGATGTGATGGGGGGACCTCTGATGTGATGGGGGGACCTCTGATGTGATGGGGGGACCTCTGATGTGATGGGGGGACCTCTGATGTGATGGAGGATCTCTGTGATGTGATGGGTGGGTCTCTGATGTGATGGGGGATCTCTGATGTGATGGGGGGTCCTCTGATGTGATGGGGGGGACCTCTGATATGATGGGGGGTCCTCTGATGCGCTATATAAAATGGATAATAATAGTAATAATGGGTGATTGTAAAAAGCTACGGTATATGTCAGCGCTCTATAACATGTATATTAATAATGTGTGATTGTACTATGCTACCGTATATATCAGTGCTATATAAAACGTTTAATTTTAATAATAATAATAATAATAATAATGTATGGTTGTACAACGTTACGGTAAATGTCAGCACTATATAAAATATATAACAATGTGTGATTGTACAACGCTACAGTATATGTCAGCATTAAAAAATAAATTTATAGTAACAATGTGTGATTGTACAGCACTATATATAAATCTGTAATAATACTATGTAATTGTACAATGTTACTGAATGTGTTAGTAATATGTAAATATATAGCCAAAATTGCAGTATCGGCATATAACACACACACACACTATTTGCTCCCGATTTTCAGGCTGAAAAAGTGCGTGTTATACGCCAATAAATACAGTATATTAGATTATATAGAGTATATAGTAACAATGTATGATTGTACAACACTACGGTATATGTCAGCGCTATAGAAAATGTATAGTACTAATGGGTGATTGTACAACGCTACTGTATTTGTTAGCGCTATAGAAAATGTATAGTAATAATGTGTTATTGTACATTGCTACGGTATATGTCAGCGCTATTTAGAATATATAGTAACAATAGGTGATTGTACAACGCTACGGTATATGTCAGCGCTATAGAAAATGTATAGTAATAATGTGTTATTGTACAACGCTACGATATATGTCAGCGCTATAGAAAATGTATAATAATAATGTGTTATTGTACAACGCTACGGTATATGTCAGCGCTATAGAAAATGTATAGTAATAATGTGTTATTGTACATTGCTACGGTATATGTCAGCGATATTTAGAATATATAGTAACAATAGGTGATTGTACAACGCTACAGTATATGTCAGCGCTATAGAAAATGTATAGTAATAATGTGTTATTGTACAACGCTACGGTATATGTCAGTCCTATATAAAATGTTTAATTATAATAATAAAAATAATGTATGATTGTACAACGCTGTCAGTGCTAAAGAAATCTGTAATAATAATAATAATAATATGTAATTGTACAATGTTACTGAATGTGTCAGCAGTGATATTTAAATATATATAAATAATAACAATAATAAAAGTTTGAGATTGCACAACGCTACAGAATATGTCAGCACTATATAAATGTATATGAGTAATGTGTAAAATTGGTATATGTCAGATCCATATTACATGATCTGGGGCTCTTTACCTTATATGGGCAGAAGTGTCAGTTAGTGTCAGTTAGAAGATCAGACTGTGGCTGGATATTTGGATAATAATAATATAGAATTGTACAATGTAACAGAATAGATCAGAGCTATTTATATATAGATTAGTAATAATAATAGTTTTGAATTGCACAACGCTACAGAATATGTCAGCACTATATAAATGTGTATAAATTGTACAACACATCGGTATAGGTCAGATCTGTATCACATGATCAGGGCTTGTTTACCTGATCCGGGTTGTTTACCATATATGGGCATGAGTGTCAGTTGAAAGATCCCGGCTGTGGCTGGAGATTTGAATTTGGTCATGTGACTTATGACATCACAGAGGCTCCCAGGCTATATATAGAGTGCTGGGCAGTAGGAGAATCATTTGTGTACTGGAGACAGACGAGTGCAGACACAGAATTCTGAGCTCTCTATCCAGCATTCTATTATAGGAGAACATTCCATATATAACCTTCATATATAGATTGTATATATTGTACACAGCGCAGGAAGAGGAGGAGGAGTTTCTATTATCACTTTTCTTTAGTATTTCATATCTAATAAATTATAAAAGCTGCCATGCAGAGAGGACAGGAGATCAGCAGAGAGGAACTTTGCACCACAATGTCCGATCAGAGGTGCAGGAAAAGGAGCAGCGAGGAAATCTATTACAGCGCCAGTGAGGAACTAGAGATGTTTGCAGAGCAGACAGGCCAGGTTCCCAGGAAGATGAGGAGAAAGGAGGAAGCTGGGAGCTCTGCTGAGCAGGCAGGCCAGGTTCCCAGGAAGAGGAGCAGAGAGGAGGAAGAAGGGAGCTCTTTGGAGCAGGCAGGCCAGACTCCCAGGAAGAGGAGCAGAGAGGAGGAAGAAGGGAGCTCTGCTGAGCAGACAGGCCAGACTCCCAGGAAGAGGAGCAGAGAGGAGGAAGAAGGGAGCTCTGCTGAGCAGGCAGGCCAGGCTCCCAGAAAGAGGAGCAGATGTTACACAGCCAGTGAGGATCTCCAGAGCTGTGCAGAGAGGAAAGGAGAGAAGAGGAGATGGTCCCAGGACACAGAATGTGAGAGCCATCTAAGGAAGAGGAGGAGGAGTGACGGAGGAGGCAAGGATTAGTTGTGAATCTTCATATAGTACATTTGAGAGATATAGTACCATCTCACCCCCCCCCCCCATATTGCTGGGCAAGCCAGTGACAGTTTTACTCCATCATAATTCTCCCAAGTTTAACCACTTGCCAACCCCTTACTGTATATATACGTCGGCAGAATAGCTCGTACAGGCACAATCACATACCTGTACGTGGCCCTTTAACTGCCGACGTCGGGGTCGCGCGCGCTCGCGCCGGCGGCGGCGTGCTCACGACCCCCCTGCCTTTCCCGTGAGTGGGACCGCGGGTTCCGCGGACTCGATCGCCGCGGGGATCCCCGCGATCGTCTCACGGAGGCTCGGAGCGGGGAGATGTGTGTGTAAACCCCGCTCCTCTACTGACAATGTCAGCGATCTCCGCTCTGTGTAATCAGAGCGGAGATCGGTGATGTGTCAGTCGTAGCCACGCCCCCCCTCAGTTAGTAACACGCCCCTAGGCACACTTAACCCCTCCAGCGCCCCTAGTGGTTAACCCCTTCACTGCCAGTGTCATTTTCATAGTAACCAGTGCATTTTTATTGCACTGATCGCTGTGAAAATGACAATGGTCCCAAAAATGTGTCAAAAGTGTCCGACGTGTCCGCCATAATGTCGTAGTCACGAAAAAAATCGCTGATCGCCGCCATTACTAGTAAAAAAAAAAAATTTATAAAAATGCCTTAAAACTATACCCTATTTTGTAAACGCTATAATTTTGGCGCAAACCAATCAATAGACGCCGATTGCGATTTTTTTTTACCAAAAATATGTAGAAGAATACCTATCGGCCGAAACTGAGGAAAAAAAAAGTTTTTTTATACATTTTTTGGGGATATTTATTAGAGCAAAAAGTAAAAAATATGTCATTTTTTTCAAAATTGTCGCTCTATTTTTGTTTATAGCGCAAAAAATAAAAAACGCAGAGGTGATCAAATACCACCAAAAGAAAGCTCTATTTGTGGGAAAAAAAGGACACCAATTTTGTTTTGGAGCCACGTCGCACGACCGCGCAATTGTCAGTTAAAGCGATGCAGTGCCGAATCGCAAAAAGGGGCCTGGTCATAATGGCCCGTATTGGCCCGGGGCTTAAGTGGTTAAACCCCCCTATAATCTCCCCCCAAATTCCTGGCAATGGCACTGAAATTTTTTCACCCCCCCTAATTGCTGGCTAAGGCAGTTAAAGATTACCCCTACCCATAATCTCCTTCCTCCATTGGCGGGGCATTCCACTGAAAGTTTAACCCCCCATACCTCCCCCTCTTCATTGTCGGGCATGGAGGAGAAAGTCTAATTCCCCCCCCACCATTGCTTGGCATGACAAGGAAAAGTTTAACCTTCCCATAATCTCCCCCCCCCAATTGCTGTGCATGGCAGTGAAATTCTAACCCACCCCCCCATATTATTGGGCAAGGCAGTAAAAGTTTAACCCCATCATATTCAGCCCCCCTCCCTCTTTGCTGGGTATGACAGTGGAATTTTAACCCCCGATTACCCCAAAGCTGGGCATTGCAATTAAAGTTTAACCCCCCCTCAATGCTGGGAATGGCGGTGAACATTTAACCCCCCACATTCCTAGGCATGGTAGTGAAAGTTTAACCCCCATAAAATGACCTAGAACACACCTATAGACTTGCTCTAAGCCTGCAGTTAGTCAGTGATTGGATGATAATTTCCCTGTGTAAATATAAACTTCCGGGGTCAGCTCTTTTCTCTGTATTGGAGACTTCAATTACCAATAGAAATCAGTGGTAAGACCTGTATGTGGGCGGGGCAATAAACGTTATTTCTCTTTCTTCTCTCTAGCAGACGACAGGACGACAGAACGCATAGCGACCCCTACAGAACGCGTAGTGACCCCTACAGGACAGGCAGCGGCCCCTACAGAACGCATAGCGGCCCCTACAGGACACAAAGAGACCAACTTGACTCCGGAGAGTTTCATCTTTCATAAGATACTTGGATCAGGAGCCTTTGGGACGGTAAGTAAGCAGAGATTAGTAATGAGGGGCCCATAGACAATGGGGGGGGGGGGACACAGTACTGTGTTTTGGCCTAGGCCGACAAAGGTCAAGGCCTAGAGCGGCACTTTGCGAGGGGGGGGGGTGGCAAAAAAACATCCCCCCCGGGAGGAAAAAAAAAGCACCCGCACCTCCCCTCTCCCGCACGCAGAGGACAGGGGAGTACAGCTGAATCCTGAAGCCCAGTGCCACAACAAGTTTCGGCACTGAGCTCCAGTAATTGGCCAGACAGGGGTGCGCTAGCACGGGCACCTGGGACATCTGCCCCCCCCCCCCCGGGGTCCCGCAATCAGCGATCGGCTTTCTGTAGCAGCCGACACCTCTCTACCCACTGACAGCCGCACACATTCCTCTTTTAAAACCCCGCTTCTCAACCGCTCCCCATTGCTGGGGACGTACGAATGCTTTCCTTCGCCGCTGCGGCGGCAGGAATGATACCCCCTTGTCATGCTCTGTGGCCGAACTTGACCCATTTAAATAAATGATGCTGTGCTACAACTGCCCCCTACACAACCATGCACAACATGCGTGGTTCCCCGGTATTGCTGTCTGAAGTGCGATCCGACTGAGGAATGCATTTCAAACAGCAAAGCGGCTGTGAACCAGGCCTAGCAGTTAGAGCACATGGAAAAAGATAACGTACTAACCGTCTCTCTCTCTCTCTCCTACAGGTGGTGCTGGCGACTCACATTGACAGCGGCATGCTGGTGGCCGTGAAGATCGTTCAGAAGTTGCACGTAGCTGCATTCGGTGAACAATTCGCCCTGTGTGAGCGTCGTGCCCTGGAGAGGGTGGGGGGCAGCCATTACTGTACCCACGCCTACGCCACATTTCAGACGAAGGTAAGTCTATTTTTCAAAAGAGAAGTATAGAATGAACGGCATGTATATAAAATAGTTCAAACATTGCTTCATGATATCTGGATGTCATCATCAGCCCAATTCGGTGACATCATTGCTGGGTCAGTGACCTCAGCAATGTGATGTACATAGAAGGATATGAGTAGATATAGATGGATGGATGGATATAGTGTAGGTAGATATAGATGGATGGATATAGTGTAGGTAGATATAGATGGACGGATATAGTGTAGGTAGATATAGATGGATGGATATAGTGTAGGTAGATATAGATGGATGGATATAGTGTATGTAGATATAGATGGATGGATATAGTGTATGTAGATATAGATGGATGGATATAGTGTAGGTAGATATGGATGGATGGATATAGTGTAGGTAGATACAGATGGATGGATATAGTGTATGTAGATATAGATGGATGGATATAGTGTAGGTAGATATGGATGGATGGATATAGTGTAGGTAGATACAGATGGATGGATATAGTGTAGGTAGATATAGATGGATGGATATAGTGTAGGTAGATATAGATGGATGGATGGATATAGTGTAGGTAGATATGGATGGATATAGTGTAGGTAGATATAGATGGATGGATATAGTGTAGGTAGATATAGATGGATGGATATAGTGTAGGTAGATACAGATGGATGGATATAGTGTAGGTAGATATAGATGGATGGATATAGTGTAGGTAGATATGGATGGATATAGTGTAGGTAGATATAGATGGATGGATATAGTGTAGGTAGATATAGATGGATGGATATAGTGTAGGTAGATATGGATGGATATAGTGTAGGTAGATATAGATGGATAAGTTTAGTGTAGGTAGATATAGATGGATGGATATAGTGTAGGTAGATATAGATGGATGGATATAGTGTAGGTAGATACAGATGGATGGATATAGTGTAGGTAGATATAGATGGATGGATATAGTGTAGGTAGATACAGATGGATGGATATAGTGTAGGTAGATACAGATGGATGGATATAGTGTAGGTAGATATAGATGGATGGATATAGTGTAGGTAGATATGGATGGATATAGTGTAGGTAGATATAGATGGATAAGTTTAGTGTAGGTAGATATAGATGGATGGATATAGTATAGGTAGATATAGATGGATGGATATAGTGTAGGTAGATATAGATGGATGGATATAGTGTAGGTAGATATAGATGGATGGATATAGTGTAGGTAGATATAGATGGATGGATATAGTGTAGGTAGATATATATATGGATGGATATAGTGTAGGTAGATATATATATGGATGGATATAGTGTAGGTAGATATAGATGGATGGATATAGTGTAGGTAGATATAGATGGATGGATATAATGTAGGTAGATATAGATGGATGGATATAGTGTAGGTAGATATAGATGGATGGATATAGTGTAGGTAGATATAGATGGATGGATATAGTGTAGGTAGATATAGATATAGATGGATATAGTGTAGGTAGATATAGATATAGATATGGATGGATATAGTGTAGGTAGATCTAGATATAGATATGGATGGATATAGTGTAGGTAGATCTAGATATAGATATGGATGGATATAATGTAGGTAGATATAGATATAGATATGGATGGATATAATGTAGGTAGATATGGATGGACTGTAGGTAGGTATAGGTAGACGTCATGCAGTATATTTGGGTAGATATATATAACATGTGACTCTCATTTGGACCTTATAAGTGAAATGCATTGATTGACCTGTCTGTGTTCCCCCCCCCCAGAACCAATTCTTCTATGTCATGGAATATCTAAGTGGAGGCGATTTGGTGGACATGGCGGGAAGATGTGACATCACCACCCTCAGACTGGCCACAGCGGAGCTCGTGTGTGGTCTGGAGTTTATTCACTCCATAGGTGTCGTACACCAGTAAGTACTATTATTTACTTTATAATTCCCCCCCCCCCCCCCGCTGCCTGAACACCCAATGGTGACCCGTTCCTCCTCCTTTCAATATCCGCCCTTCTGCTGGACGCACACATAAGGAGAGGAGGACGGAGGAACGTAGACCGGATCATAGGAAACGTTGGGTGGCGCTAGGAAAGGGAGCTTTGTGATTGTTCATCCCTCTATGGATCTGTAATTCCCGGGATATATGGGAGGGATCATTGTCTGAACTGCAAAACTGACAGTCTTTTTTTTCTCCACAGAGACCTAAAGCTTGACAACGTCCTCATAGATAGCACCGGTCACATCAAACTCGCAGACTTCGGAATTGCAAGTGTCCACACGCCTGAAAGCGAGGTAAGTCCAATGTGCCCATACATAGGGCAATTATCTACCATACTAGGATTGAATTAAAGAGAACCTGTATTTAAAGAGCAATTATCAGATTAGGACTGGATTAAAGACCTTGGAGGTCCCCCCCAGCTGGCTCTGGGTATCGCGTCCAGTCCTGGGGGCCTCACCAAGCCACTATCTGGTTCTGGGGGTCCAATCCAGCTAACATCTGCACCTGGGGGCTCTTTCCAGCTACCACCTGGCCCTGAGGGTCCTGTCCAGTCCTGGGGGGCCCTGTATAACCATCATCTGGCCTTAGAGGTCCCATCCAGCTACCATATGGCTCTGAGCTTCCTGTCCAGTCCTGGGGGGCTCTGTCCAGGTACCATCTGGCTCTGGGGGTCCTGTCCGGTCCTAGGAAGCCCTTTTCAGCTAACATTTGGCCCTGGGGTTCCCATCTGGCTACCATCTGGCCCTGTAGGTCCTGTTCAGTCCTGGGGGGTCCTGTCTAATCATCATCTGGCCCTGGGGTTCCTGTCCACTCCTGGGGGCCACATCCAGCTACCACCCACCCCTGGGGATTAACATTTATACGTTAAAACTGAATACTTGTTGTAATGTTGATGCTGCTGGTTTCTAGCCTGACCTTTCATCCGTATCCTTCTCTCTCTGATTTCCCCACAGATGCCGTTTGACCCAGCCATTGATTATTACTGGTTGGGGGGTACGTTACGTGATCTGGCCTTCGGTGCTGGGTCAACCTTAAGTGCACTAGACAATGCCATGAACTGTCTAAGGCCACCATACCTGGTGGACACCGACCCCGACTTCCTGGACCTGCTGAAAAAGGTAAGTAGTGACACAGTCCCAGCGGGACATGAAGAGTAGACATATAGGCTCCGCCAAGAGAGTCGGCGCGCTTCATGCACCATTACTGTTATCTTATGTTTTTCTGTTTTCTTTATCCATGTAGCTCCAGTGCAAAAGCAAAAAGGTGCACGAAGCGACCATCAGCAACATCAGAGATCATCCGTTTTTACGAGGAATAAACTGGGAGGAGGTGGAGGCGAGAGAGACGCGCCCCCCATTCAATGTACGTCGAAAGGTAAGTATTTGTGTCAAAAGGGGTCATTTTTGCATTACTGTCATTAGGACGTGATTTTGCACTTTTTTTTTCTATCAGCAAAATGCAGATAACCCTATTCTCAGCCGATAATTTTCCCGCGTCCGATATATCGGTGCATCCCTACATAGAGGGGTTTCTTCTAATCATCATGGATCTCATCGTTCTCTTTTTCTATTTCAGGGCCTCAGACACATTACAAGGCAGAAGATATCACTGGATCACCTCCTACACGATGAGAACATTCTAGACGAGACATTCAATGGCTTTTCATTTGAGAGTGATCAATGGAGAATCATACAGAAGCTGAACTAAAGCCGAAACATGCCAGGATGGAACTTATGGAAACCGATGTAAAATATGGCGAGGGATTTCACACCTAGTGTTCTTTCTCAACCATCTACCACCATTGAAATCCAGAAATCATCATATACGCCGAGGAAACAGGACTTTCAGAGGGTACAAAATCTGATGGACATGCAGCTTCAAGGAAGTCCTACCGGATCTAGGAACAGAACACATCCTATAAAATAGCTGGACTGGGCTAAGTCGACATGGGAACAGGGACAGAGTCTACAAGGGAGCCGGCACAGAGCCTACAAGGGAACCGGGACAGAGTCTACAAGGGAGTCAGACTGAGACTGTGAGGAAGTCAGGACTGAGCCTACGATGGAGCAGGGTGGAGTGTGCAGAGGAGCAGAGAGGAGTCTGTGGGGGGACAGACTCCTAAAGCTCTCATTCAGTCTCCTCCCCCTGCTCCCTCGTAGACTTAGTCCCCTCTTCCCGACAGTTCCAGCCTGGCTCCAGGAGCCGGGACAGGGTCTACAAGGGTGCCAGGACAGAGTCAACAAGGGTGCCAGGACAGAGTCTGCAAGGGAGCCGGGACAAAGACTACAAGGGAGCCGGGACAGAGTCTACAAGGGAGTTAGACTGAGACTGTGAGGAAGTCAGGACTGAGCCTACGATGGAGCATGGAGGAGTGTGCAGAGGAGCAGACAGGAGTCTGTTGGGGGACAGACTCCTAAAACTCTCCTGCAGTCTCCTCCCCCGGATCCCTCATAGACTTAGTCCCCTCTTAGTCTGCTCTTCCCAAGTGGAGAGGAGTCTGCCAGGAAGCGGGGACTGATTCTACAATTGAGCAGGGATAAGTCTGCAGGGAAGCGATGGGAGTCTGTATGGAAGCAGAGAGGAGTCTGCCGGGAAGGGAGGGGTGCATGGCGTGCAGACTCCTCTCTGCTCCTTCACAGATTCCTACTGCTTCAATGCAGACACCTCCTTGCTCTGTTGTAGACTAAGTCCCCATTTCCTGGCAGGCTCCTCCCCCCTTCCTGAAAGTGCTCTCTGGCAAACTCCTCCCGGCACTCCCACACACTTCTCTCTCCCTAGCAGACCTCTCCCTGTTACCTTGCAGACTCCTCCCAGCTTCCTATAGGCTGCAACTTTCTCTCCTACAGATTCTTCCCCGGCTTCGGCATAGGTTAAGACCTAGGGTTAGGGTTGAGGGCTAGGGTTAAGATTTAGGGTTAGCGTTAAGGACTAGGGTTAGGGTTGAGGGCTAGGGTTGGGGTTAAAGCCTAGGGTTAAAGTTCAGGATTAGGGTTGGGATTAAAGGCTATTAATAGGCTTCAAAATAGGGTGGGCTCGGAATGCAGAGCATTGTGTCTGGAGCCCACCCAGGTGTGTTGACAGTCACTGATGGCGGGCCTGTGTGATGGTACTAATGGCAGTATCGATGGCGGTACTGATGGCGGGTCTGTGTGACAGATTCAGATGGGCTGTGTGACAGTACTGGTGACAGGTTCTCTTTATTGGGGGGGGGGTCGTATTGTGCACAGTAAGGTGTAAAAAATTACAGATGATTTCTACTCACAGATATCCTGCGCTCTCCTCACACAGTGTGTGAGAGAGGAATCACCTGGAAACGGCTCTTTTGTTTACACTTGTGACCGACTATGATTGGACACTGCCGATCACATGGTAAACAGCCGATTTCATTGGCTGTTTACCCTGATTGGGTATGCGCTGTGTCCGAGGGACAAGCGTCATCCCTGATCGCCACGGTGCGCACCCTGCCCGACATCATACGACGTCCGGTCAGGATAATTTAACCACTTTGCGTGCACCGTTTTGTTATACGGGAAGTGGTTGTACTCGCATTGCAATGCATGTGAACTAAAAATCCCTGTTTTTTGCAAAAAGTTTGCTAGAAAGCACAGCAGTGTGCAGCAGAAGGTTCAACCAGAATTGTTATAGTGTTAGCAAGTGGTCACACCCCTCTAGCATCTGATGGGTTACATATATATATATATATATATATATATATATACACACTGTATGTGTATAAGTTATTGGTACTATATACACTGGATATTCCATAGGGGCACATCCAGTGTATATAGTATGGGCAGCACAGTGGTGTAGTGGGTAGCACTTTCGCCTAGCAGTAAAAAGAGTCGCTGGTTTGAATCCCAACCACGACACTACCTGCCTGGAGTTTGCATGTTCTCCCTGTGCCTGCGTGGGTTTCCTCCGGGTCCTCCGGTTTCCTCCCACCGTCCAAAGACATGCTGGTAGGTTAATTGGCTTCTGTCTAAACTTGGCCCCTAGTATATGAATGTAAGTTAGGGACTGATGTGAATGCACAATGTATATGTAAAGTGCTGCGTAAATTGACAGCGCTATATAAGTAATAATAATATATTGCCCCCTATGGCATATAGTAGTATATAATATTCCATAGAGGACACTATATACACTGGATATTCCATAGGGGGCAACTATATACACTGGAGCATTTTCATTTTGCAGAGTAGAGTAGGGACTGGCCAGAGAGGGATTACTTTGACGCAGTTGGCCGGCTTAAACATGTATTGCAATGTAATTGGATATTTAAAAAAATGTAAAAAAATAAATAGAAATTGTTAAAAAAAAACGACATAACGAAGGGCTGCACTGTCATTTTTCTCACAGGTACTCTGGCTGTGTAAATGAGTGTTTTTTTTTTTTTTATGCAGCTGGAGCCGCCTGTCAGACTTGGTTCACACCTACAAGTGTGACCATGAGTGAGCGTGTTTCCTCACGTAGGGGAAGCCTATTCATGTCGATGGGCAGCCCTATGAGTGAGAAACACAAAAAACTGTCCCTGTTGTGCAGGGGTGCTATTAAAAACCAATGACAGCGCCGCGTTGCATGCCTGCTAAACAGCTGCGCGTTTCAATGAGTGTTGGGAAAGGGTGCAGTTTTTTCATGCGTTCCTGACATGCGTTAATGTGAATTTAGGATTACTCTATGGAGATGCAGCGGCTGTACAAACACGGCTGCAGGTGAGCGACCCCAAATGCACACTGTCTGTGTTCGGGGGAGTACACATGCACCCACATGCTGGGCGGGCCCCTGTCAGGTAGGTTGTACGGGGCCCTGTGATTGCTAACAGCAGCCCCGGCTGTTCTGCAGCTTCTCGTTTCTCGACGACCAATGGAAGAGAATACAGGAGCCAGAAAGGGGAAGAAAGTTCCACCATCACCAACCACATCTGTTCCAATAAATATTTCATCTTCCGTCTACTCGTCTCTTTTTCTGTTTATTTTACAAACTGACTCCAATCCCTCCAATATTAATCAGCGACTTCCTGGTGTATGTGCAGCTTTCACTGCGGGGGAGAGGGGATCACAATACTTACCACACAGAACTACAGGTAGATAAAAACGTTTTTGATTGTTACAATTACCCCCCTAATCCTAACTCTTACCCCCCCCCAGCCCTAACTGCTACCCTGTAATCCTGACCCCCCCCCCATCCCCTAAACCCCAAACCTAACCCACTACCCAGTCACAGTCATTTGTGGTCCATTAGAGGAGATTTACTACAAGTTATTATTGGACGGGAACTTCCAATTGCGCTATTGTTACAAAATTGGCGACAGTTTCCGATCGCAACCAATCCTTCCTCAGGCCGAGCAAACTCCACAATCCGGTAATATATTTGATTGATACAAATAGTAGTACTGGAAATTACTGAAATATTGATCACAATTTGGAGGAGGTTTCCTAAAACTGGATTGTGCAAAATCTGGTGACAGCCAATCAGCTTCTAGCTTCAGCTTCTTCAATTAAACTTTGATAAAAAAAAAAAAAACTGGAAGCTGATTGGTTTCTATACAGAGCTGCTCCGGATTCTGCACTCTCCCCTATAACTCTCACTATTTCCTAATTCACATAAAAGGAAAGTTCACCTTATAATGAGAAATGAAAAGGTGAACTTACTCCAAATATCCCGCCCACCCCTCCGGAACATGCTGTATACATCCTAATACTCACAATGCCAAGTGGTGATTGGACGGCACAGCCATGTGACCCTGCTGACCAATGAGAAGTGACTCTGAGGCTTCTTCTTCCTGTAGGGCGTCCCAATAGAAAAAAGAGCTTCAAATGCCCCGCCCACCCCTCCGGACCCCGCTGTACCCATCCTAATACTTGTCATAGAAAGCCCTCATCACCATGTGACCAGGCTAACCAATGAGATATTTATATTCTGAACATTATGATGGATACTCACTATGAGGACCGGATCACACCATAGAAACGCAGTACAGATGTGTTCCGGATGCATTTTTTCATGAGCGTTTTTGACGTGTTTTTGATGCAGTCCAGTGCATTTTTCCCCCTCTTTTTTCTTAGGGCCACTTCACACCACATGCAGTCCAGTGAGTTTTTTTTCTGCATCAAAAACACATGGAAAGTAGGTTATAGGGTTTTCAATGGCATACTTCACACCAGTGCCTTCCAGTTCCAGAGAGAAAAGTAGAACATGCTGCATTTTCCCTGCACTGGAATGCTGTAAAATGCATCAAAAATGCACCGAAACGCACCAAAAACGCACTGCAATGCACATGTCCTTAGGGCCAGTTCACACCACAAAAACGCACAGATCCGTTCCGGATGCGTTACTGCATGTGTGTTTTTAACAAGTTTTTGATGCATTTCCGAATGCATTCTATGTGTTTTTTATTCTTCCTTTCTCCTGTTTTTCTTTTTTTCTTTTTACTATACAGTGCGTTTTTGATGCTTTGCAGTACAGTCCAGTGCAGGAAAAATGCAGCATGTTCTACTTTTTTTCTGGAACGGACTGCACTGGTGTGAACTATGCCATTGGAAACCATATGAGCTCCTTTCCATGTGTTTTTGATGCAGAACAAAACCGCACTGGACTGCATGTGGTGTGAACTGGCCCTTAAAGGGGTTGTAAACCTTCCTGTTTTTTCACCTTCATGCATCCTATGAAAAAACACCTTGCAGTGTCCGCCCCCCCCCCCCCTCGAGCCCCCGTTTTACTTACCTGAGCCCCGAATTTCCGTGGGCGCGATCCCGTGTCGCTCTCTCCACAGCTTCTCTGCTCTTTATTGGATAGATTGATAGCAGTGCAGCCATTGGTTCCCGCTGCTGTCAATCAAATCCAATGATGCGGCCGCCGGGGGGCGGGGCCGAGTCATACACTCGGCGTCTATGGATGCAGAGTGTATGACACGGGAGCGCGCCCGCAAGGTAACCCCCTCGGGAGAGAGCTTCACCAGAGGGGGTTATCTAATGCAGGGAGGAGCCGCGAGAGCCGCGGTGGGACCCCAGAAGAGGAGGATCGGGGGCCACTCTGTGCAAAGCGAACTGCACAGTGGAGGTAAGTATAACATGTTTGTTATTTAAAGAAAAAAAAAAAGAACCTTTAACCCCTTCCTTACTGGGCACATAAACCCCCTTCCTGCCCAGGCGAAATTTCAGCTTTTGGCACTGCGTCGCTTTGAATGACAATTGCGCGGTCGTGTGACGTGGCTCCCAAACAAAATTGACGTCCTTTTTTCCCCACAAATAGAGATTTCTTTTGGTGGTATTTGATCACCTCTGCGGTTTTTATTTTTTGCGCTATAAACCAAAAAAAAACGACAATTTTTTAAAAAAAACAATATTTTTGGATTTTTGCTATAATAAATATCCCCATTTTTTTTTTAAAAAACGATTTTTTCCTCAGTTGAGGCCGATACGTATTATTCTACATATTTTTGGTTAATAATATCGCAATAAGCGTATAGCGATTGGTTTGCGCAAAAGTTATAGCGTCTACAAAATAGGGGAAAGAATTCTGCCTTTTTTTTTTTTTTTACTAGTAATGGCGGCGATCTGCGATTTTTGTCAGGACTGCGATATTGCGGCGGACACATCGGACACTTTTGACACCATTCAAATTTATACAGGGATTAGTGCTATAAAACTGCACTGATTACTGTATAAATGTGACTGGCAGGGAAGGGGTTAACACTAGGGGGCAAGGAAGGTGTTAATGTGTTCCCTATTAGTGTTTCTTACTGTGGGGGGAGGGGGACTGACTGGGGGAGGAGACCGATCTGTGTCCCTATGTACAAGGGACACAGCATCAGTCTCCTCTCTCCCTGACAGGACATGGATCTCTGTGTTTACACACACAGATCCATGTCCTTGTCTGTGTACAGGCCGATCGCGGGTGCCTGGCGGACATCGCGCGCCCCACAGTGGCCGGAGGAGCGGAGGCTGTATAAAGACGGCCTCCCGGCATTGTAGAACCACTTTGCGGCCGTCATAATTCGTATGACGGGCACGAAGTGGTTAATATCACTTTAAGGTAAGAAAAAAAAGAGGGGGGAAATGCACTGGACTGCTTCAAAAACGCACATGCAGAAAAGCATCTGGAATGCATCCGGACTTGGTGTGAGAGGGCCCTTAGGCTGAATTCAGGCCTGAAGCGGACTAAAAAACGCACCGGACCCGCAGCGGAGATATGTGAACCGGATCCATAGAGAGACGGTTAAAATCTCCTGCTTATTGCAAATCAGAGACGGGGATCCCTCATCCAATTCTCAATAATGTCATCAATCCAGCCTTAACCTAAAATAAGAGCGTGTACGGTCCTGTGCGTTTTTTTGTGCATTTTACCGCGTTCCAGTACAGGAAAACTGCAGCATGTTCTACTTTTTTTCCCTTGGAACGCACTGGAACTGACCGCACCGGTGTGAACTATGCCATTGAAAACCATATGACCTACTATCCATGCGTTTTTGATGCAGAAAAAAACAAACAAAACCGCACTGGACTGCATGTGGTGTGAACTGGCCCCGAGACCCTGAGGCTGTGTATTGCGATAAACTGACCAGTACGCCCGGCAGCACGGGGTATCATGGTTGTTATATGCAGCGAGGTCTGGAGGGGTGGCCAGGATATTAACCACTTCATCTCCAGGACATATTTACCCCCCTTCATGACCAGGCCATTTTATTTTTTTTGCTATACGCCACTGTGTCGCTTAAACTGACAATTGCGCGGTTCGTGCGACGTTGTACCCAAACAAAATTGATGTCATTTTTTTCCCACAATAGAGCTTTCTTTTGGTGGTATTTAATCACCTTTGCAGGGTTTTTTTTTTTGCGCTATAAATAAAAAAAGAGAGTGACAATTTTGAAAAAAAAACGAAAAAAACAATATTGGACGGGGGGGGGGGTACAGAGGTGGACGGGGGGTTACAGAGGTGGATGGGGGGTGTACAGAGGTGGACGGGGGGGGGTAACAGAGGTGGACGGGGGGTGTACAGAGGTGGACAAGGGGTGTACAGATGTGGACAGGGGGGGTACAGAGGTGGATGGGGGGGGCACAGAGGTGGACAGGGGGTGTACAGATGTGGACGGGGGGGGGTACAGAGGTGGATAGGGGGGTACAGAGGTGGACAGGGGGTACAGAGGTGAATGTGGATGGGGGGGTAAAGAGGTAAATGTGGATGGGGGTACAGAGGTGGACGGAAGGATAGAGGTGAGCCGTGGGTGAGGGGTACTGAGGTGGACGGGGGATACAGAGGTGAGCTGTTTATTGGGGGGGATACAGAGATGAGCTGCAGGGGAGGGGAGTTTGCTTAATTATATGTAAGGGGAGGCTCTCTGGGGACACTGATGTATGGGGGTGCTCTCTGAGGACACTGATGTAAAGGGGGGCTCTCTGGGGACCCTGATATTAACGCTATTGCTGTCATGTTTAAATTGAATAAAGCTATGTTATAATTGCATTTTTTTATATTTTGGATTCTTTATTCTTAAGAAAAATGTAATTTCATTAACTTAAAGGGGCGGGGCTTTAAGGGGGGCGGGGCTGGGGGACGGACCTGGGAAAGGTTTGGTAGGGCAACTGGTGGAGAGTAAGGTTTTTGCCTGGCTAGTAGGTCTAGACTTGAAATTTTAAGCCCTGCACTAGACAATACCACAGAAATGTGCACCAGCTCCCAGAAAAAAAAAAAAAAACTTCTAAAAATGGAGGAAGGGGGAAGGAGAAGGATGAGCAGAACATCTCTTTCCAGATGGAGTTATACTTTAAGGCGAGGTTCACATCTATGCAGATTTCGGTTGAACACATATTTTTGATGTGTTTTTTTTTTTTAAGGCTCATAGGAAAGTATGCCAGTTCTGTTCATGCAGTGCGACTTTGATGTGACTTTCTGGCAATCAAGTAGCATCAAAACAGTGCAGGAACCTATATGTGTCCAAAGTTGCATGTTAAGGTTAGGGTTAAGGCCTAGGGTTAGGGTTAAATGTTAGAGTTAAGGGCTAGGGTTATATTTTAGGGTGAAGGGCTATGGTTGGGGTTAAGGGCTAGTTATATGTTAGCGTTAAGGGCTAGTAATATGTTAGCGTTAAGGGCTAGGGTTAGAGCCAATGGTTAGGTTTAAGGGCTAGGATTAGAGTTAGGGGCTGGGATTATATGTTAGGGTTAAAGTTAAATGTTAGGGTTAAGGGCTAGGGCTATATGTTGGAGTTAAGGACTAGGGTTAGGGGCTAGGGTTATATGTTAGGGTTAAGGGCTAGGGTTACAGTTAAATGTTAGGGTTAAGAGCTAGAGTTGGGGTTAAGGGCTAGGGTTAGGGTTAAGGGCTAGGGCTATATGTTGGAGTTAAGGACTAGGGTTAGGGGCTAGGGTTATATGTTAGGGTTAAGGGCTAGGGTTACAGTTAAATGTTAGGGTTAAGAGCTAGAGTTGGGGTTAAGGGCTAGGGTTAGGGTTAAGGGCTAGCGCTATATGTTGGAGTTAAGGACTAGGGTTAGGGGCTAGGGTTATATGTTAGGGTTAAGGGCTAGGGTTACAGTTAAATGTTAGGGTTAAGGGCTAGAGTTGGGGTTAAGGGCTAGGGTTAGGGTTAAGGGCTAGGGCTATATGTTGGAGTTAAGGACTAGGGTTAGGGGCTAGGGTTATATGTTAGGGTTAAGGGCTAGGGTTACAGTTAAATGTTAGGGTTAAAGGCTAGAGTTGGGGTTAAGGGCTAGGGTTAGGGTTAAGGGCTAGGGCTATATGTTGGAGTTAAGGACTAGGGTTAGGGGCTAGGGTTATATGTTAGGGTTAAGGGCTAGGGTTACAGTTAAATGTTAGGGTTAAGGGCTAGAGTTGGGGTTAAGGGCTAGGGTTATGTTAGGGTCGAGGACTATTGTTAAGGCTACATTTTAAAGTTACGGGTTAAGCCTCGTACACACAATCGGATATCCTATGGATTCTAATCTGATGGTTTTGTCCATCGGAAATCCGATGAAGCTGACTTCCATCAGTCTTGCCTACACACCATCAGTCCAAAAACTGACCGTTCCAAACGTGGTGACGTAAAACACTCCGATGAGCCGAGAAAAATGAAGTTCAATGCTTCTGAGCATGCGTCGACTTGATTCTGAACATGCGTGGGTTTTTTATCCAATGGACTTGCCCATAGACGATCTGAGTTTTCGATCGGTTTTTTATCCATCGGAAAAATTTAAAACATGTTCTATTTTTTAAAACCGATGGAAAAAAGACTGATGGGTCCCATACACGATCGGTTTGTCCGATGAAAACAATCCATCGGACGGTTTTCATCGGTTAAACCGATCGTGTGTACAGGGCTTTAGAGTTTGAGGTAATCATTAGGGTTAGGGTTAATTGTTAGGGTCAACATTCTAGTTATTTATCCACATTAATCTATGTGAATGGAGGAATCTGGCTGCAGCACTGATCTGTTTATTCTGACAGCAGCAGGGTGCTACTTTCAGAATACATACGCAGTGCCTGCAGCACTGCAGGAGATTTCTCATCCGCAGTTAAAAAAATAAGAACATGTATGCCCGAGCATGAGGGGCCTGAAGTGGTCAGTGGGTGGATCCCGCTCCTATGCTTCGGGAAACAATTTTTTAACTTTTTCTCTAAAAGAGATTTATTTATCCACATTGATCGATGTGAATGGAGGAATCAGTTAGGTTTTTATTTTTTTTTCTGTTCAGCCCGCGGGCTGAATGAAAAAAAGAACATTCCATGTATGCCCAACATTAGAAGAGTGGGTGGACGTGTGGCGGAAGATTCTAATGTTGGCCATAAAATGCCAGGACATTTCAAAACACCCCTAAATGACCCCTTTTTGGAAAGCAGACACCCCAAGGTATTTGCTGAGAGGAATACTGAGTCCATGGAATGCCAATCAGCTTTGCAGGAAAACTGCAACACAGATCTGCTTATTCTGAGAGCGACTCCAGGTGATTTCACCACCACAGTTAAAAAAAAAAGAGCATGGGGGCAGGGGTGGAGGAGCGATTTGCTCCTAACATTAGGGGCGGATTGCCCCCATGCATCGGCATATATTTTTTAGGCAGAGATTGCATTAAAAAATGTTTTATTTTTACTATGTTTTATTGTATTTGCTTTGCAGGTATGGTATGTATTACTGTTATACCGTAATGTTGTTTTATTGTTAACCATTATTTTCTTAGCAGGTACGCCATTCAGCTGCAGCACAGATTTATTAATCTTGACAGCAACAGCGTTTGCTCCCACGACACGTAAATCAGCGACTCCAGCGCTGTAGGAGGTGATTTCACCACCACAGTTAAAAAAAACAATGGTGCATGTATGCCCATCATTAGAAGTGGGTGGATGAAGGGCGGTATTCTAATGGTGGGCATACCCATACACATATCCATATACTCTTTTTTTCGTTCAGCCCACAGGCTGCATGAAAAAAAAGATTACAATATATGCCCAACAAGGACCAGCAACGTACTGGTATGTTGCTAGACTTTAAGAGGTTATACCAGAATGATACCTGCAGGTTTAGGTATCGTATTGGTATCATTCTTTTCAGCCAGCGGTCGGCTTTCATGTAAAAGCAATCTTAGTGGCTAATTAGCCTCTAGACTGTTTTTACAAGCAGTGGGAGGGAACGTCCCCCCCTCCCACAGTCTTCCATGGTTTTCTCTGGGTCTCCTGTCCCGACAGGGAATCTGAGAATGCAGCCGGTGGTTCCGCCAGCTGACCATAGAGCTGATCAGAGACCAGAATGGCTCCAATCATCTCTATGGCCTAAGAAATCGGAAGCTACGAGCATTTCATGACTTTGATTTCGCCGGATATAAACAGCGCCATTGGGAAAGCATTTTATCACACCGATCTTGGTGTGGTCAGATGCTTTGAGGGCAGAGGAGAGATCTAGGGTCTAATATTTGGACCCCAAATTTTTCAAAAAAGAGTACCTGACACTACCTTTTGCTATCATAGGGGGTATTTACATTCCCTGAGATAACAATAAAAATGCTAAAAAAGAAAAAATAAGAAAGTAACAGTTTAAAAATAAAATAAAGAAGCAAAATAAATAATAATGAAAAAAAAGCACCCCTGTCCCCCCGTGCTCACACGCAAAGGCGAACGCAAGCGTCGGTCTGGCGTCATATGTAAACAGCAATTGCATCATGCATGTGAGGTATCACCGCGAAGGTCAGATCGAGGACAGTAATTTTAGCAGTATACCTCCTCTGCAAATATAAAGTGGTAATCTGTAAAGGCTTTTAAAAATGTATGTAGTTTGTCGCCGCTGCACATTTGTGCGCAATTTTAAAGCATGTCGTGTTTGATATCCATGTACTCGGCCTAAGATCATCTTTTTTATTTCATCAAACATTTTGGGCAATATAGTGTGTTTTATTGCATTAAAATTAAACAAAAAGTGTGTTTTTTCCAAAAAAAATGCGTTTGTAAAATCGCTGCGCAAATACTGTGTGAAAAAAAAAATGCAACACCCACCATTTTAATCTGTAGGGCTTTTGCTTTTAAAAATATATATAATGTTTGAGGGTTCAAATAAATTTTCTTGCAAAAAAATAATATTTTTTCATGTAAACAAAAAGTGTCAGAAAGGGCTTTGTCTTCAAGTGGTTAGAAGAGTGGATGATGTGTGACATAAGCTTCCTAATGTTGTGCATAAAATGCCAGGACAGTTCAAACCCCCCCCCAAATGACCCCATTTTGGAAAGTAGACACCCCAAGCTATATACTGAGAGGTATGGTGAGTATTTTGCAGATCTTGCTTTTTGTCACAAAGTTTTAAAAATTGAAAAAAAAAAATAAAAAAAAATAATGTTCTTTTCTTTCTTTATTTTCAAAAACAAATGAGAGCTGCAAAATACTCACCATGCCTCTCAGTATATAGCTTGGGGTGTCTACTTTCCAAAATGGGGTCATTTGGGGGGGTTTGTGCCATCTGGACATTTCAGGGCCTCCGTAGTTGTGATAGGCAGTGAGGAAGTTAAATCACCATTTTACACCCTTAGAAAGCCTGAAGGCGGTGCTTGGTTTTCGGGGTCCCGTACGCGGCTAGGCTCCTGAAAAGTCCCACACATGTAGTATCCCCGTACTCAGGAGAAGCAGCAGAATTTTTTTGGGGGAGTCATTTCACATATAACCATGACATGTGTGAGCAATATATAATTTTATTGACATTTGTGTAAATTTTTTATTTTTTTTGTAATTTTCAATCACTTATGACAAAAAAAAAAAAATATTCAATGGGCTCAACATGCCTCTCAGCAATTTCCTTGGGGTGTCTACTTTCCAAAATGGGGTCATTGGGGGGGGGGGGGTTTGTACTGCCCTGCCTTTTTAGCACCTCAAGAAACGAGATAGGCAGTCAAACTAAAAGCTGCGTAAATTCTAGAAAATGTACCCTAGTTTGTAGACGCTACAACTTTTGCGCAAACCAATAAAAAACATTGCTATAAATGCCATTTGGGTACAGTGTTGCATGACCGTAGCGGAGTGCTGAAAAGCAAAAATTGGGGGTAAAACCTTCCGGAGGTCAAGTGGTTAAAAAAAAAAAAAAAATTATGTTATACTTACCTGCTCTATGCAATGGTATGGCGGGGGCATTCATGAGCCAGGATATGTGCGTCCATAGACAAGCACAGCGCAGCTCGGTCACGCCCCGTGCTTGCTCTTTCCAGGATTTGACTGACAGCAGCAGCCGTAGGCTCCTGCTGTTCTCAGTGTGTCATATGAAAGAGGGAAGAGAAGAAGCAATGATGCAGCCTGGGAACATCGCTGGATCGACAAGGGGAGGAAGGAGTTAAATGTTTGGGGGGGGGGATTGGGGGACTGGGGTGAAATCCCCACACCAGCTTTGCTGATATTGGCTGGGAATAGTAAGTTCAGTCACATCAGATGTCTTTGTTGCCATAGACTGGCCACATTGACAGATAGAGAGCGCCGTGCTGCATTTTGCAGAGTAGAGCAGAGTAGGGACTGGACAGAGAGGGATTATTTTGACGCAGCTGGACGGCTTAAACATGTATTGCAATGTATGTGAACTAAACATCCCTGTGAAAAGTTTGCTAGAATGCATAGCAGTGTGAGCACTATATACACTGGATATTCCATAGAGGCACTATATACACTGGATATTCCATAGGGGCACTATATACACTGGATATTCCATAGGGGCACTATATACACTGGATATTCCATAGAGGCACTATATCCAGTGGAGCATTTGCATTTTGCAGAGTAGAGTAGGGACTGGCCAGAGAGGGATTACTTTGACGCAGTTGGCCGGCTTAAACATGTATTGCAATGTAATGGGCTGTTAAATAAAATTAAAGATATAAAAAAAAATGTTAAAAAAAATAAACAAAGTACTGTGTTAATGAGTGTTTTTTTTCATAGCTGGAGCCGCCTGTAAGGCTTGGTTTACACCTACAGGTGTGATCATGAGTGAGTGCATTTTTTACATGTAGGGCAGCCTATTCATGTTAATGGGCAGCCCTAAGAGTGAGAAACACATAAAGTTCCTGACATGTTTTAATGTGAATTTAGGAGTACTCTATGGAGACGCTGAGGCTGTAAAGGTCCTAAACTTGACAGCCCCAAATACACACTGTCTGTGTTCGGGGGAGTACACATGCACCCACATTCTGGGGGCGGGCCCCTGTCAGGTAGGTTGTACGGGGCCCTGTGATTTCTAACAGCCCCCGGCTGTTCTGCAGCTTCTCGTTTCTCAACGACCAATGGAAGACCATACAGGAGCCAAAATGAGGCGAAAAGTTCCACCATCACCAACCAGATCTGTTCCAATAAATATTTCCTCTTTTGTCTACTCGTCTCTTTTTCTGTTTATTTTACAAACTGACTCCAATCCCTCCGATATTAATCAGCGACTGCCTGGTGTATGCGCAGCTTTCACAATTTTTTTTTCAGCACAGTGCAGCCACTGCACACTGCGTGACATTTCAATAAAGTTTGGGTTTAAAAAAATAAAAAAAACACTGGGGATCGGCATACTAGCACTGCCTGCAGCACACAGCAGTCGCCGAGTTGTAACGCAGCAGCTGGTGTAACTTGACCCTTGGAGGTGTGGGGGATATACTAAAAGTGGAGCGCTCGGAATCTGGTGCATTTGTGCATGGCAGCCAATCAGCTTCTAACTTCAGCTTGTCCAGTTAAGCCTTGACAATAAAACCTGGAAGCTGATTGGTTTGTATGAGTTCAGGTGTGATTTTTTTTTTTTATTATTGAAATCGCACCTAAACTGGACTGAAAAATGCACAGTATTCTTAAAAAAAAAAAAGGCGCCCCCCCAAACATATGTGAACCAGCTTTATTGAAAGCCATTTAGTTCACTTGTTATGCGGATCGGATGAGGTTCCAAGTGCATGCAATTCGCATATATGTGAACAGAGCCGAACAAATTATATTGCACACAAACATAATATAATGAGAGAGAGAGAGCTGTGCATGATGTCATAAGCTGTGCATGATGTCATAAGCTGTGCATGATGTCATAAGCTGTGCGTGATGTCATAAGCCTAGTCTAATGACCAGACAAGAAACAGGAAGTGGGCTGTATAAGGTATTTACTGGCCGAACAAAAAATGTTTTATTATCCAAAGTTAAAACAACAAGGGCAGAAGATTTAATAGATGGAAACAATTACTGAAGTTCCGCTTAAAGGCCGGTTCACACTGCTGTGTGGTGCAAAATCGTGCGTGATTCGCACCGCACTGCCGTGCAAATCACATGCGATATCTGTGCGATGCGATTTCAGCCATACAGATCGTATGGCTGAAATCGCATCGCATTCGGACTAAACTCGCACAGGACCCTTTTTTTTGGTCTGCACCAGAATCGCATCGCATGGGCGTTCACACCTATGCGATCCGATTCATGTCCAAACTAACAGTTCGCAGTGCGATATGCGAGCTGAAATGGGGGGGGGGGGGTGTCGTTAACAATGTATTGACACTCACCAGCAGTTCACATATGTCAGTGTGAACTGCTGTGCGAGTCGGGTGCGATGCGGGGAATCCGCAGTGGGTTCGTAGGGTTCCCGCAGTGGGTTCGCAGGGTTCCCGCAGTGGATTCGCAGGGTTCCCGCAGTGGGTTCGCAGGGTTCCCGCAGTGGGTTCGCAGGGTTCCCGCAGTGGGTTCGCAGGGTTCCCGCAGTGGGTTCGCAGGGTTCCCGCAGTGGATTCGCAGGGTTCCCGCAGTGGGTTCGCAGGGTTCCCGCAGTGGGTTCGCAGGGTTCCCGCAGTGGGTTCGCAGGGTTCCCGCAGTGGGTTCGCAGGGTTCCCGCAGTGGATTGGCAGGGTTCCCGCAGTGGATTGGCAGGGTTCCCGCAGTGGGTTCGCAGGGTTCCCGCAGTGGGTTCGCAGGGTTCCCGCAGTGGATTGGCAGGGTTCCCGCAGTGGATTGGCAGGGTTCCCGCAGTGGATTGGCAGGGTTCCCGCAGTGGGTTCGCAGGGTTCCCGCAGTGGGTTCGCAGGGTTCCCGCAGTGGGTTCGCAGGGTTCCCGCATCGCACAAGTCTGAACCCGGCCTTAAGTGCAATGGAACCGTTCTAATAGGACCGACTTGAGTCGCTCGGACATAGAAAAAAAAAAGGTTCCTGCGCTTCTTTTGGTGCGATTTTCAGCACGACCCGCATTGGCTTCTGTTAAAGAAGTCGTGCGAAAGTCGCGTAACTTTGAAGTCACGGCAGTGCAAACCGGAGCCTGAGGAGGCATAGAAAAAGAAAAAGATTTACTTACTCAGTCCTCCGTGCCGCTAGACCCGGCCCCTGTGTTGCGCTTCCGTAGTCTGAGCTCCTGACGTCATCGAGAACCGATGCAAGTGTAAGACGTGAGGATTCTGCGGGACGGTCCACCGCTGGGGGCGCCATCTACTGGGGGGAGAGAAGGGGAGCGGGTAAGTAGCAGCACTTTCAAAGTTGGGCATTTCAAGTGTTTGGGTGTAAGGCTGCATTCACACCTAAGCGTTTTTAAAGTCGCACGTTTTTTACTGTGATTTTGCCGCATTTTTTACCGAGATTTTGCAGCGTTTTTGCCGCGATTTTGTTCAGGTCACCAACGTAAAAGGCAGAAAAATGCCTGTAATCTGCCCCAAAATAAGCTTTTTTTGAGCTTAGGGCGTTTTTCAAGCGTTTTGCTTCAGGTGCCACGAATAGGATTTTGCTTGTTGGGCGTTTTATGAGCTGAAAACGCTCAGGTGTGAAAGCAGCCGAAGTGTCCGGGTTCACACTTGTGTGATGTCAGACATCGCATGTGATACTGGTTCCTCGCGCTGGCACTAACTTCAATTTTTATTTTATTTTTTACAGTAAACTTTATTTTTCATCCCAAAAGGTGACAAAAGTCCCCTGTGTGAGGCATTTATAAAAAAAAATAAAAAATGTTGGTGACAGGTTCTCTTTGAAGTGATTGTAAAGTCTCATAACAAACATGTTATCCCTTTCCTCATTGGCTCACTGACTCTGATGGACAGCTCGGCAGCCAATGGCGCTGTCTCAGCCAATCAGGAGGGAGAGTCTCGGGCAGCTGAGACTCTTGCGCAACCTTGCTGGATGGAGATGGGGCTCAGGTAAGTATTAGGAGGGGGCTGATGGACACAGAAGGTTTTTTTATCTTGATGCATAGAATGCATAAAAAAAACCTTTAGCCCTTTACAACCACTTTAACCACTTAAGCCCCGGACCATTTTGTAGCTAAAGGACCAGAGCTGTTTTCAGAATTTGGCACTGCGCTGCTTTAACTGTAAATTGTGCAGACATGCAATGTTGTACCCAAACGAAATTTGCATCCTTTTCTTCCCACAAATAGAGCTTTCTTTTAATGGTATTTGATTGCCTCTGCGATTTTTATTTTTTGCGATATAAACGGAAAAAGACCGAAAATTTTGAAAAAAAAATGATATTTTCTACTTTTTGTTATAAGAAAAATCTAATAAACTCAATTTTAGTCATACATTTAGGCCAAAATGTATTCAGCCACATGTCTTTAGTAAAAAAAATGTCAATAAGCGTATATTTATTGGTTTGCGCAAAAGTTATAGCGTCTACAAACTAGGGTACATTTTCTGGAATTTACACAGCTTTTAATTTATGACTGCCTATCTCATTTCTTGAGGTGCTAAAATGGCAGGGCAGTACAAAACCCCCCCCCCCCCATTGAATATTTTTTTTTTTGTCTCAAGTGATTGAAAAAAAAAAAAAAATACAAAAAGTTGTCACTAAATGATATATTGCTCACACATGCCATGGTTATATGTGGAATTACACCCCAAAATAAATTTTGCTGCTTCTCCTGAGTACGGGGATACCACATGTGTGGGACTTTTTAGGAGCCTAGCCACGTACGGGACGCCAAAAACTAAGCACCGCCAAAATAGCACAAAACCCCCCCAAATGACCCCATTTTGGAATATAGACACCCCAAGCTATTTGCTGAGAGGCATGGTGAGTATTTTACAGCTCTCATTTGTTTTTGAAAATGAAGAAAGAAAATATATATATATTTTTTTTTAAAATTTTCAAAACTTTGTGACAAAAAGCGAGATCTGCAAAATACTCACCATACCTCTCAGCAAATAGCTTGGGGTGTCTACTTTCCAAAATGGGGTCATTTGGGGGGGTTTTGTGCCATCTGGGCATTCCGTGGCCTCCGAAACTGTGATAGGCAGTGAGAAGTGAAATCAAAACTTTACACCCTTAGAAAGCCTGAAGGCGGTGCTTGGTTTTTGGGGTCCCGTACGCGGCTAGGCTCCCAAAAAGTCTCACACATGTGGTATCCCCGTACTCAGGAGAAGCAACAGAATGTATTTTGGGGTGTAATTCCACATATGCCCATGGCATGTGTGAGCAATATATCATTTAGTGACAACTTTGTGCAAAAAATAAATAAATAAATAAATAATCGTCTTTTTTCCGCAACTTGTGTCAACATATAAAATATTCCATGGACTCGACATGCCTCTCAGTATATATCTTGGGGTGTCTACTTTCCAAAATGGGGTCATTTGGGGGGGGGGGGTTTTGAACTGTTCTGGCATTTTATACACAACATTAGGAAGCTTATGTCACACATCATCCACTCTTCTAACCACTTGAAGACAAAGCCCTTTCTGACACTTTTTGTTTACATGAAAACATATTTTTTTTTGCAAGAAAATTATGTTGAACCCCCAAACATTATATATATTTTTAAAGCAAAGGCCCTACAGATTAAAATGGTGGGTGTTGCATTTTTTTTTCTACACAGTATTTGCGCAGCGATTTTTCAAACGCATTTTTTGGGGAAAAAATACACTTTTTTTAATTTTAATGCACTAAAACACACTATATTGCCCAAATGTTTGATGAAATAAAAAAGATGATCTTAGGCCGAGTACATAGATACCAAACACGACATGCTTTAAAATTTCGCACAAACGCGCATTGGCGACAAACTACATACATTTTTAAAAGCCTTTAAAAGCCTTTACAGGTTACCACGTTAGATTTACAGAGGAGGTCTACTGCTAAAATTACTGCCCTCGATCTGACCTTCGCGGTGATACCTCACATGCATGGTGCAATTGCTGTTTACATATGACGCCAGACCGACGCTTGCGTTCGCCATTGCGCAAGAGCAGGGCAGGACAGGGGTGCTTTTTTTTTTAATTATTATTTTGCTTTTTTATTTTATTTTATTTTATTATTTACTGTTCCTTCCATATTTTTTTTATTTTTATCATTTTTATTGTTATCTCAGGGAATGTAAATATCCCCTATGATAGCAATAGGTAGTGACAGGTACTCTTTTTTTGAAAAAACTGGGGTCTTCTAGACCCTAGATCTTTCCTCTGCTCTCAAAGCATCTGACCACACCAAGATCGGTGTGATAAAATGCTTTCCCAATTTCCCAATGGAGCTTTTTATATCCGGGGGGGAGGGGACATTCCCTCCCACTGCTTGTAAAAGCAGTCCAGAGGCTAATTAGCCACTAGGATTGCTTTTACATGAAAGTCGGCCGCTGGCTGAAAAGAATGATACCAAGATGATACCTAAACCCGCAGGCATCATTCTGGTATAACCATTCAAAGTCCAGCAACATACCAGTACGTTGCTGGTCCTTGTTGGACATGTATTGTAATCTTTTTTTTTCATGCAGCCAGTTGGCTGAACGAAAAAAGAGATTGATCGGTGGGTATGCCCACCATTAGAATACCACCCTTCATCCACCCACTTCCAATGATGGGCATACATGCACCATTTATATATGCCGAAGCATGGGGGCATCCTCCCGCAAAAAAGTTATGCCGCACACACATGGTCGGACTTTTCCACGGACAAGCCTCCGTCGGAATTTCGACCGTATGTATGCGGCATTAGGAGCAAAATCGCTCCTCCGCTCCTGCTGCCCCAATGCTTCGGCATATATGCTTTTTTTTTTTAACTGTGGTGGTGAAATCACCACCTACAGCACTGGAGTCGCAGGGATCAGGCCTGTCTCTGCGAACGCTGCAGTTATGTGTGTTGTGTTTTGTAAGTGACAGTGATCGATCGATACTGCACTTGGGTGGCCTGGGCTGGACGGAGGGGCAAAACGCAGGTGCCAGCAGGTATCTGGGCTGATCCCGCTAACACTGCGTTTTTGGGAACCCTAAACTGCTGGGGACGCTAGTATAGATCTGATCAGATCAGATATTGATCTGTTCAGATACTATACCACTAAGGGGGGTGTATGCTTCACGCGTGGGTGTTAGCGTTACTAACACTAACCTGACGCTGCCTGGGGTGTGACGCAGACCCTCTCTGACGCTAAAACCTAATTGATATCACCCGCCGGGCGATCAGGGGGTTAAACCTTTATTGGGTTATATACGGCGGGTGCCCTGACACTATAAAAAGCAAACTAACTAACCAGCGTCACCCGTAACACTTATATGGTGATCACTGGTGAAAGGGTTAACTAGGGGCAATTAGGGGGTTAAAACCTTTATTAGATAATATATGGGGGTACCTGACGCTATATAAAAACCTGACGGGGAACCTAAAAAAAAATACTGGCTACCGATCGGCTTTACCGACACTAAGACAACGATCAGAAAAACGATCGCTTAGCGACAGTGGTGATAGGGGGTGAAAGGGTTACCTGGGGGGCGATCAAGGGGGTTAAACCTTTATTAGATAATATATGGGGGTACCTGACGCTATAAAAACCTGCGGCGAACCTAAAAAAAATTACTGGCTACCGATCGGCATCACCGACGCTAAGACAGTGATCAGAAAAATGATCGCTTAGCGACAGTGGTGATAGGGGGTGAAAGGGTTATCTGGGGGGCGATCAGGGGGTTAAACCTTTATTAGGGGGGGTTAGGGGGCTACACTGGACCTAAAACTAACTTTAGTGACACTTTTACAGTCACAAATGTCACTGATTGCAGTGATCAGTAAATAAATGGTCACTGCAATCAGTGACACTGTGACTGGGGGCTGATCTGGGGGGGCGATTTATGTGCCTATGTGTCCTGGTGTCAGTGTAGTGTTTTGTGCACTAACCTGGCATCTTCTCTTGTGCGGCGCTCGGTATATGTGAGCGCCGCAGGAGAGACGACATCACTTCCTCTGCCTGTGTTTACATTACACAGCAGAGGAAGCATATCATTCGCCGGGAGCGATCGTGAGGTGGTGGCCGGAATCGAACGGCCGTCCCCTCATCCCGGATCGCTCCCGAACACTTAACCACCGCTCACTGTAAAGAAGGGGGGTCCGATCCGACCCCCCAACTATACAAATGCGATCACGTAGATATACGTGATTCTGCCTGTCGGTGCCATTCTGCCGACGTATATTTACAGTGGGCGGTCGTTAAGTGGTTAATGAGACATCAGGGGTCTAAAATACCCCCTGATGTCTTACCTGTCCTATAATGAAGCTAATGGAGGGCAGACTGGGCTCTATTAGCTTCTTCCCCAGCCGGAGAAAGCGACACCGGGACCCGGAGGTGAGGTTTTATACATCGGTTGTAGGCGTCTTAGCAGGAGGGGGGACGGGGAGGGAATCAGTGAACGGATATTGACTCACCCCCCCTACCCTCTATCCTACGACACCCGCCATGCCGGTCCCCAGTCTGCTGAGCCCAGGAAACATGGTGGGGGGGAGGGAGGCTGACCATTCCTAAGGAATCGATTGGCCCGCTGTACACCCCCCGCCGCTGACACCTATGTAAGGGTTTATACACATTCCGCCTCCCTTACCTACACACCTCAGGTCGCTCTTCAGAGAGGCCTGAAACAATCTGCCATACATGTGATTGGCCCCTAAGCCTCACGTTCCGTGGTAGCAAAAGGGTTCAACACTAAACCCTGCCCCCTTTAAAAAACACACCCTTACTGCTCCCTGTTGGCGACCCTTTAGCGTGGTCCTAACGCCGGTGTTCCGTCAGATTAGGTGACCCGTCAGAACTTGTAACGGAATTACTGTTACGTCATGGCCATCTTGGTACACCCTGCACTCTTCCGCAGTAAGGATACAGTGAGAAGGCGGTAAACGGACATATTTGTACACCCACCATATAAGCTCCGTTTACTGTTAAAAATAAGTGTGAACTGCATGACTCCGGTGGGTGTAACAAGATGTCGCTTGCTCCCTTTTCAGTCTATCCTTACTGCGGGGTGTACCATGATGGCCGCTTCCGTTACAAATTCTGATGGGTTGGCCTAATCTGACGGAACAGCGGTGTCAGAATTTGTAACGGAAGTGACGTTCTGTCGCCGCCATCTTGCTACACCCCACACTCCTCCACAGTAAGGATAAACTGAGAAGGGGGCAAGCGGACATCTTGTTACACCCACCGGAGTTTTGCATTTCACACTTATTTTTAACATTAAACGCAGCTTATAAGGTCAAATACAGTATTTAGAAATCCGTGACACTGTTTTGATGTTGAATTGTAAAAGCAGCGGCAAACCTGCTGATCTCACAGATTTGCTAATCTGACAGAACATTGCTGATTTTATAATTCAACATCTAAACAGTCCGTCGGATTTCTAAATACTGTATTTGACCTTATAAGCTGCGTTTACTGTTAAAAATAAGTGTGAAATGCAAAACTCCAGTGGGTGTAACAAGATGTGCGCTTGCCGCCTTCTCACTATGGGCGAGTGCGGGGTGTAGCAAGATGGCGGCGGCGGCGGCAGAACGTCACTTCCATTACCATTTCTACCATATCTGACGGAACACCGGCACGGTCATCCTGGTCATGTGATCACTATAGTTGGCTGTCGCATGATTGCGAGCTCGTCTCACCGGCCTCGGTCACCTGTTAAGAAAAAAAAAAACATTATTAAATAATGACAAATACAATTAGTCACTGCAGCAACAGAGCGTCAGCTTCCATTCGCTGTGCCTCCCAGTATAATATCCTCCTATCTGTGTGTTTACCTCTCCTCCTCCTATAAATGTTATTTCTTCTATTAAAAACACTATAAATCGCCTCCTTACCTCCCCTCCATGTCTCTACATACATTCACCTGTTCTGAACTTCTCTCACAGTCTCCTCACGCCTCACACACTCCTGAGGAAAATCTGTCCCTGATTTGGTCTCCCACAGACGGCGGCCATTTTGTGGTGGACAAAATTGCATTGCGAGTAATAGGAGAAAGAGTCCTTGACACTAGAGAACCCTGTGCAAAATGGCTCAGTCGGGACGGCCATTTTGTTGAGGACGCAGATATCTCACAGCTACAGGGCTCATGTCCTTGTGGGAATAAATGGAAAATAAATAAATAAATAATAATATTATATATATATATATATATATATATATATATATATATATAAAATTACTAAATAAATATATAATGTTTGGGGGTTCCCAAGACATTTTATAGCAAAAAATGTATTTGTATAAAGAAAAAAAAACAATATATATATATATATATATATATATATATATATATATATATATATATATCTGTATATTTATTATAATATTACATATCTTATAGCGGAGGTCCGCCGCCTAAAAAGAATATTAAAAGCCAGCAGCTACAAATACTGCAGCTGCTGACTCTTAACCCTTTCATGACTAAGCCCATTTCTGACATTTGGTGTTTACAAGTTAAAATGCGGATTTTTTTGCTAGAAAATTACTTAGAAACCCCAAACATTATATATATTTTTTTAGCAGAGAATCTAGAGAATAAAATGGCGATTGTTGCAATATTTTATATCACACAGTATTTGTGCAGCGGTGTTTTAAACGCAACTTTTTTGGAAAAATTAACTTTCATGAATTTAAAATAAATTAAAAAGCAAAGTTAGTCCAATTTTTTTGTATAATGTGAAAGATGATGTTACGCCGAGTAAATAGATACCAAACATGTCATGCTTTATAATTGCCCGCACTCGTGGAATGGCGACAAACTACGGTACCTTAAAATCTCCATAGGCGACGCTTTCATTTTTTTTTACGGCTACTAGGTTAGAGGAGGTCTATGGCTATAATTATTGCTCTCGCTCTGACGATCGCGGCGATACCTCACATGTGTGATTTGAACGTCGTTTTCATATGCGGGCGCGACTTCCGTATGCGTTTTCTTTGCCGCGCAAACTCGCGGGGACAGGGGCGCTTTAAAAAAAAAAAAAAATTCTTATTTATTTTATTTATTTTTATAATTAAAAATAGTGTTTTTAAAAAAAAAAAACATTTTGATCACTTTTATTGCTGTCACAAGGAATGTAAACATCCCTTGTGACAGTAATAAGTGGTGACAGATACTCTTTATGGAGAGATCGGAGGTCTAAAAGACCCCCAATCCCTCCTTTGCACTTCAAAGTATTCAGATCGCCGAAAGCGGCGATTCTGAATACTGTGTACTTTTTTAAATTCGGCGCCATTGGCAGCCGAGTAACCCGGATGTGACGTCATGACGTCGCTTCCGTGGTTACAGTGCAGAGAAAAAATCAAAGCCGTTCGCGGCTTTGATTCACTCTCTGTGTAGCCGCCCGAGGTGGCGGATCGTGGATCGGGTCTCCCGGTGGGACGGGAGGCCCGGTAAGAGCGGCGGAGGCGGCGGGAGGGGGGGGATGTCCCCTCCCGCTCCTCCGGTATAACAACCGAGCGGCTTTTAGCCGCATCGGTGGTTATACCTGGAAAGCCGATCGCCCGCTCTAAACAACGGTACCGGGATGATGCCTGCAGCTGCGAGAATCATCCCGGTATAACCCCCGAAAGCCGAGGACGCATATATGCGTCCGCTCTGCGTGAAAGGCTGTCCAGGGCGCCCGCGATGTCGGCAGCCGAAGCCGATCAATCACTCGACTCTCGGCTGCCCCCGCCGCCATCCTCAGTGAGGGAATCAGGAAGTGAAGCGTTGCAGCTTCACTTCCCGGTTCCATACTGCGCATGCGCGAGTCGCGCTGCGCGTCCTAACTGGTCCCGCTGTCTTCTGGGACCCTTGTGTTTCCCAGAAGACAGCGGGGGGACGGGAAAAGACGTGACCCCCGCTGGGTTCTATACCGGAAGTGGGTGCAAATACCTTTATTAGACAGGTATCTGCACCCCCCTCCCCCCTGAAAGTTGCCAAATGTGACACCGGAGGGGGGGAGGGTTCCAAAAAGTAGAGGTTCCATTTTTCTGTGGACCTTCGCTTTAAATTCACTTCAGCTTCTGGCCTTTTTCTGACACTTTTTGTTTACAACAATCAGTATTTTTTTGCTAGAAAATGTCTTGGGAACCCCAAAACATTATATATGTATTTAACCCCTTCAATATCGGGCACATTTACACCCCTTTCACACTGAGGCAGTTTTCACGCGTTTTAGCGCTGTAAAGCGCCTGAAAACTGCCTCCCATTCATTGCAATGGGTGCTTCCATACTGGGGCGGTGCGCATGCGGGACATTAGAAAAAGTCGTGCAAGCAGCATGTTTGGGGCAGTTTTGGAGCGCCGTATACACCGCTCCTCCACCGCCCCTGCCCGTTGCAATTAATGGGCAGCGCTTCCCAAGCGCCTGAAAAGCGTTTTGGAAGCGCCGCAACACGGGAGTTTTTAACCCCTTCTTTGGGGTTAAAGCCGCCCCGCTAGTGGCCAAAAAAGCACCGCTTAAACAGCAGAAAACTGCTAAAATGATCGCCGCTTTACCGCTAACACACCGGCGCAGCCCCAGTGAGAAAGGGGTCTTACCCCCTTCCATGCCCAGGCCAATTTTCAGCTTTCAGCGCTGTCACACTTTGAATGACAATTGCGCGGTCATGCAACACTGTACACATATAGAGCTTTCTTTTGGTGATATATAATCACCACAGGGGTTTTATTTTTGGCTATACAAATGAAAAAAGACTGACAATTTTAACAAAATGTTTTTCTTTCAGTTTCTGTCAGTAAATATTGTAAATAAATAATTTTTCTCCTTCACTGATTATGCACTGATAGGCTGCACTGATGAGGCGGGACTGATGGGCACTGATATGTGGCACTAATAGGTGGCACTGATAGGTAGCACTGATAGGTGGCACTGATATGGGGCACTGATATGGGGCATGGATATGTGGCACTGATATGCGGCACTGATATGCGGCACTGATACGCAGCATGGATGGGCACTGATTGGTGTCACTGATGGGCACTGATTGGTGTCACTGATGGGCACCGCTGAGGCTGCCCTGATGATCAGTGCCCTGATTTTCTGTACAGTCTCCCCTGCGAGGAGATACTTCTGATCGGCTCTCCTCTCCCAACACTCTGTCAGTGTAGAAGTAATACTCTGCAGAAAGGAATAGCAGTGCTACTCCACAGAAAGTAATAGAGATAATGCTCTGCAGAAAGGAACAGCAGCGATACTCTGCAGGAAAGGATAGTACTAATGCTCTGCAGAAAGGAATAGTACTAATACCCTGCAGAAAGGAATAGTAGTAATGCTCTGCAGAATGCAATAGTAGTAATGCTCTGCAGAAAGGAATAGAAGTAATACTTTGCAGGAAGGAATAGAAGTAATACTCTGCAGCAGGACATATAAATAATACTCTGCAGAAGGGAATAATAGTAATACTCTGCAGAAGGGCATAGAAGTAATACTCTGCAAAAGGGAATAGTAGTAATAATCTGCAGAAAGGAATAGTAGAAATACTCTGCAGAAGGCAATCAAAGAAATACTCTGCAGTAAGGAATAGAAGTAATACTCTGCAGAAGGGAATAGAAGTAATACTCTGCAGGAAGGAATAGAAGTAATACTCTGCAGGAAGGAATAAATGTAATACTCTGCAGGATAGAATAGAAGTAATACTCTGCAGGATAGAATAGAAGTAATACTCTGCAGGAAGGAATAGATGTAATACGCTGCAGAAGAGAATAGAAGTAATATTTTTCAGGAAGGAATAGAAGTAATACTCTGCAGCAGGACATATAAATAATACTCTGCAGAAGGGAATAATAGTAATACTCTGCAGAAGGGCATAGAAGTAATACTCTGCAAAAGGGAATAGTAGTATTAATTTGCAGAGAGGAATAGTAGAAATACTCTGCAGAAGGGAATCAAAGAAATACTCTGCAGTAAGGAATAGAAGTAATACTCTGCAGGAAGGAATAGAAGTAACACGCTGCAGAAGAGAAAATAAGTAATACTCTGCAGGGGCAATAGAAGTAATACCCTGCAGGAAAGAATAGAAGTAATACTCTGCAGGAAGGAATAGAAGCAATACTCTGCAGAAGGGCATAGAAGTAATACTCTGCAGGGGGAATAGAGGTAATACTCTGCAGGGGGAATAGAGGTAATACTCTGCAGGAAGGAATAGAAGTAATATGCTGCGGAAGAGAATATAAGTAATACTCTGCAGAAGGGAATAGAAGTAATACTCTGCAGGAAGGAATAGAAGTAATACTCTGCAGGGGGAATAGAAGTAATACTCTGCAGGAAGGAATAGAAGTAATACGCTGCAGAAGAGAATAGAAGTAATACTTTGAGGGAAGGAAAAGAAGTAATACTCTGCAGCAGGACATATAAATAATACTCTGCAGAAGGGAATATTAGTAATACTCTGCAGAAGGGCATAGAATTAATACTCTGCAAAAGGGAATAGTAGTATTAATCTGCATAGAGGAATAGTAGAAACACTCTGCAGAAGGGAATCAAAGAAATACTCTACAGGAAGGAATAGAAGTAATACTCTGCAGGGGGAATATAAGTAATACTCTGCAGGAAGGAATAGGAGTAATACTCTGCAGGATAGAATAGAAGTTATACTCTGCAGGGGGACTAGAAGTAATACTCTGCAGGAAGGAATAGAAGTAATACTCTGCAGGAAGGAATAGAAGTAATACTCTGCAGGAAGGAATAGAAGTAATACTCTGCAGGGGGAATATAAGTAATACTCTGCAGGATAGAATAGAAGTAATACTCTGCAGGGGGAATAGAAGTAATACTCTGCAGGAAGGAATAGAAGTAATACTCTGCAGTAAGGAATAGAAGTAATACTCTGCAGGAAGGAATAGAAGTAATACGCTGCATAAGAGAATAGAAGTAATACTTTTCAGGAAGGAATGGAAGTAATACTCTGCAGCAGGACATATAAATAATACTCTGCAGAAGGGAATAATAGTAATACTCTGCAGAAGGGCATAGAAGTAATACTCTGCAGGGGGAATAGAGGTAATACTCTGCAGGAAGGAATAGAAGTAATATGCTGCAGAAGAGAATAGAAGTAATACTCTGCAGGAAGGAATAGAAGTAATACTCTGCAGTAGGAATAGAACTAATACTCTGCAGAAGGGAATAGAAGTAATACTCTGCAGGAAGGAATAGAAGTAATACACTGCAGTAGGAATAGAACTAATACTCTGCAGGGGGAATAGAAGTAATACTCTGCAGGAAGGAATAGAAGTAATACGCTGCAGAAGAGAATAGAAGTAATACTTTGCAGGAAGGAAAAGAAGTAATACTCTGCAGCAGGACATATAAATAATACTCTGCAGAAGGGAATATTAGTAATACTCTGCAGAAGGGAATAGTAGTATTAATCTGCAGTAAGGAATAGTAGAAACACTCTGCAGAAGGGAATCAAAGAAATACTCTGCAGTAGTGATGAGCCGAACACCCCCGGGTTCGGTTCGCACCAGAACCCGCGAACGGACCGAAAGTTCGCGCAAACATTAGAACCCTATTAAATACAATGGATGCGAACGTTCGAATTCTAAAGTGCTAATTATAACAACTATTATCCATGTTATTGTCCTAAAAAGGGTTTGGGAACCCGGGTTCTGCACCAGGGGACATGTATCAATGCAAAAAGAAGTTTTAAAAACGGACGTTTTCCGGGAGCAGTCATTTTAATGATGCATAAAGTGAAAAAAAAAAGTCAAATATTCCTTTAAATATCGTACCTGGGGGGTGTCTAAAGTATGCCTGTGAAGTGCCACGTGTTTCCCGTGTTTAGAACTGTCCCTGCACAAAATGACACTTCTAAAGGAAAAAAAGCCATTTAAAACTGCTTGCGGCTTTAATGTAATGTCTGGTCCCGGTAATATGGATGAAAATCTTTAGGAAAAATGGCATAGCTACCCCATCAACCCCCCCCCCCCCCCTACCCCAGCCCATTACCAGCCCCTTTGGGTCTTGTATGGATATTAAGGGGAACCCCGCACACAAAATAAAAAAGGCCCTATATACTCTGAACAGCCGTATACAGGCGGTGCATACAAGACAGGGACTGTAGGTTTGTTCTTATGTAGAATCTGTTTGTAATTTTGAACAGCTGCATTGTTTAAGTGTAGCTCCATGCCAAATTCCTTTTTTTTAGCTTTTTGTAAAACATAGGGAACGGTTATCACCCCTGTCACATTTTTTTTGCTGTCTGTGCCCCTGTTCAGAACATTTCACCTCACTTTGCGTCCCAATGACAACTGTTTTTGAAATGTGGTGTTTTTATTGAAACAAGGATTGGTGATAAAGCATCAGTAGAGAGGAGACACCTTTCTCCCATATTAATTCTTAAAGGAGAGAATTTTCCTTCCAAGGGGTAGATTTCCTCTCACTTCCCGTTGTCTTCTTCCGTTTGCAAGTAGGAGTTGTTTGTAAGTTGGATGTTTGAAAGTAGGGACCTGCCGTATATACTCTGCAGAAATTGGCCCCTTAGGTGTTGGTGTTGGCACAACACTGAAAGCACTCACAGTTATTCTTGGTGGGTGCTGGAACGCCCTGCTGTCAACTATTATATCAGGAATTGTAATAACATATAATTGTTGAACAGTGGTAGTAAAAATTGGGCCTTTGATGGTGGTGCTGGTGCCACAACACTGTAAGGCCTGACAGTTACTCTTGGTGGGCGCAGCAATGGTCCCTGCTGTGAATTATTAGATCAATAATTATAATTGCATGCCCCTGTTGAACAGGGGCTGAAAAATTGGGCCTTTGGTGGTGGTGGTGGTGGTGATGGTGGTGCTGGTGCCACAACACTGTAAGGCCTGACAGTTACTCTTGGTGGGCACAGCAATGGTCCCTGCTGTGAATTATTAGATCAATAATTATAATTGCATGCCCCTGTTGAACAGGGGCTGAAAAATTGGGCCTTTGGTGGTGGTGGTGGTGGTGATGGTGGTGCTGGTGCCACAACACTGTAAGGCCTGACAGTTACTCTTGGTGGGTGCAGCAATGGGCCCTGCTGTGAATTATTAGATCAATAATTATAATTGCATGCCCCTGTTGAACAGGGGATGAAAAATTGGGCCTTAGGCACTGGTGGCACAACACTGCAACCCCTCACAGATACTGTACTTGGAGCACAGCAATGAGGCCTGTTGCAAAGTATTGCATCAAAAATTTTAATTACATGCCCCTGTTAAACAGGGGCTGAAAAATTGGGCCTTAGCCACTGGTGGCGTCACCCATAAACCAAAATGATCTTCCAAGCTATCATCGTTAATCGTATCATTGAGGAGGAGGATAGCCAGTCAACATAACAGCACAGGCACTCAGCATCAGCATCAGTCTTGAAGGGATGTGACATTTTAAAATCAATTAGTCTGTTATATCAGCATCTGGTGTGTGGTAGCTGGTGGTGATCCAAGACTGGTTCATCTTGATGAAAGTCAGTCGATCAACCGAGTCGGTGGACAGGCGCACCCTGTGATCTGTGACAAATCCTCCAGCAGCACTGAATGTGCGTTCTGAAAGAACGCTGGATGCAGGACAGGCCAGTAGCTCAATTGCATACTGTGCAAGCTCTGGCCAGTGATCCATCCTCAAGACCCAGTAAGCCAGAGGATTTTCGGTGGGGAAGGTGTCCAAGTCTGACCTTGCCCCTAGGTATTCCTGGACCATGTATATCAGACGCTGGCGATGGTTGCTGGAACCGATCATACTTTGGGGCTGCGGACTAAAGAATTGTCTGAACGCATCGGTCAGACGGCCACCTTCCCCACCGCTCCTTCTTTGACTGCCCGAAGCCTCAGCAACTCGTTGTCCAGGACCAGGAGTTTGTAACCTCCCAGTCTCTGGGAACGCGTTGCACAGACCTTTCTGCAAGGCCTCCCGGAGTTGTCTCATCCTCTGCTCCCTCTGCGACGGTAACATAAGGTCCGCAACCTTACCCTTGTACCGTGGATCAAGGAGAGTGGCCAGCCAGTAATGGTCCCTCTCCTTGATCCGAAGAATACGAGGATCCTTCCGCAGACTTTGCAGGATCAGGGAGGCCATGCAGCGTAGGTTAGCTGAGGCATTCAGTCCGGAGTCCTCTGGGTCACTAAGGACGACATGATCCGCAGCCACCTCCTCCCAGCCACGTACAAGTCCACTGGTTTCTTGGGACTGTAAATCATCCCTAAAAGACTGCTGCTGATGATGCTGAGTGCCAGCCTCCACCTCCATGCTGACACAATCCTCCTCCTCCTCCTCCTCTTCCTGTGCGATGGGTGGGACAGAAGGAACACTGTCTGGGTAAAGGGGGCCTTGAGAGGCAAGGAAGTCCTCCTCTTCCTGCCTCTGTTCTGCCTCAAGTGCCCTGTCCATTATTCCACGCAGCGTGTGCTCCAACAGGTGGACAAGAGGTACAGTGTCACTGATGCATGCACTGTCACTGCTCACCATCCTCGTGGCCTCCTCAAATGGTGCCAGGACAGTGCATGCATCCCTGATCATGCCCCACTGGCGTGGTGAAAAGAACCCGAGCTCCCCTGACCCTGTCCTGGTGCCGTAGTCGCACAGGTACTCATTGATGGCCCTCTGCTGCGTGTGCAGCCGCTGCAGCATGGCCAACGTTGAGTTCCACCTGGTGGGCATGTCACTTATAAGGCGGTTTTTGGGCAGGTTCAACTCCTTTTGCAGCTCAGCCAGGCGAGCACTGGCATTATAAGATCTGCGGAAATGCACACAGACTTTCCTGGCCTGCCTCAGGACATCCTGTAAGCCCGGGTACCTGCCCAAGAACCGCTGCACCACCAGGTTAAGGACGTGAGCCATACAGGGCACATGGGTCAGTTGTCCCTGTCGGAGGGCGGAGAGGAGGTTGGTGCCATTGTCGCAAACCACCATTCCTGGCTTAAGCTGGCGTGGCGTCAACCACCTCTCGGCCTGCCCCTGCAGAGCAGACAGGACCTCTGCCCCAGTGTGGCTCCTGTCCCCCAAACACACCAGCGCAAGCACGGCATGGCATCTTTTTGCCTGCGTACTTGCGTAGCCCCTTGAACGCCTACGGAGCACCGCTGGTTCCGAGGACAAACCACAGGAAGAGGCCATGGAGGAAGAAGAAGAGGAGGGGGTGGAGGAGAGAGGTGTGTCACAACCAGTAGTAGAATTTTGGAGGCGTGGCGGTGGAACAACCTCCAACACTACTGCACCTTGTCCTGCATCCTTCCCAGCTGCCAAAAGAGTGACCCAATGGGCCGTGAAAGAAAGGTAACGTCCCTGTCCATGCCTGCTGGACCATGAGTCAGCGGTAATATGCACCTTACCGCTGACCGCCCTGTCCAGCGAGGCCAAGACATTGCCTTCCACATGCCTGTAGAGAGCCGGAATAGCCTTCCGTGCGAAAAAGTGGCGTTTGGGAACCTGCCACTGAGGAACCGCACATTGCACAAACTCACGGAAGGGGGCCGAGTCTACCAACTGAAAAGGCAGCAGTTGAAGCGCTAGCAATTTAGCCAAGCTAGCATTCAACCGCTGGGCATGTGGATGGCTGGGAGTGAACTTCTTTCAACGGTCCAGCAGCTGGGGCAGGGAAATTTGCCTGCTAGAATCGGACGTCGGTGTACTGCTAGCAGAGTGCCCACAAGTACTTGGCTGTGACACACCTAATTCTACACCTTCATTCCTCTCAGTGCATGTTTCAGAGAGGACTGAAGTTATAGTGGGGTTGGAGATCCCAGCTGATGCGGTGCAAGAAGAGGTCAGCTTTGTTCTTTGGTGTGGATCTTTAAGGTAGGCTTGCCAACGAGCTGCATGGCAGGTCAACATATGTCTGATCAAGCATGTGGTGCCCAAGCGGCTGATGTTTTGGCCACGCGATATACGCTTGAGACATATGTTGCAAACAGCAGCTGTGCGATCTGATGCACTCGCCTCAAAAAAGGCCCACACCAAAGAACTTTTTGAATGACGGGCAGAGGCAGTGCCCTGCACAGGCGGAGCTCTGCGGTGTGATTCCGTCGGTGTGCTGCCCATACGCTGGCCACTCAAGGGCATCCTGCCTCTTTGGAGATGTGCCTCCTCCTCATCCTCCTCCTCCTCCTCCTCTCTCCTATTAGGCACCCACGTGGAGTCAGTGACCTCATCATCCCCTCCCTCCTCATCACTGGAGCCAATCTGGCAGTATGCTGCAGCTGCTGGAGCATGACTGCCAGATTGGTGTCCTTCTTGAGCATCCCCTCTCTCTGCTCTCACGCTGCTGCCTTCCTCTAGCTGGGTATCATCATCAGATCCTTCCAAACGCTGGGCATCCTCCTGGAGCATGTACCCAACACTGTGCTCAAACAGTTCGGGGGACTCCTCAGGAGGAGGGCATGGTGGGTCTAGGGAAGGATTGACTAATGAAGATAATGATACCAGAGAAGAGGACGCTTTGGCAGCTGCTTTGCCAGTACCCTGAGCCTGGGTGAGAGAGGATGAGGAGGATGAGGTGGGCTTGGTCATCCACTCTACCAAGTCTTCGGCATGATGTGGCTCAACATGTCCAGCTGCCGAAAACAAGGACAAGCGTGTCCCATGGCCATGTGCTGATGACAATGCACCGCGTCCACGACCAGCACTGTTGCCCCCAGACACAGAGCCTGCTTGCCCTCTTTTATTGCCTCCTGACTGTCTGCCTCTCCTTGGTTGCCTTCCAGACATTTTAATGGATGGCCTGCAGGGAGATGGGAAAAAAGCAATAAGGGCTACCTTCAGGTGTATATTGTGCAGGAGGCTTAGCAACAATGACACTGACACTGTCCCCTGCCTATCCTTCTCTGTCCCTAAACTCAAGGATTGAAAATATGGTTCAGCAAAATAGTTTTAGAACAGAATAGCACACTGACACTTTTCCTCACTGTACCTCTCTGTCCCTACAAACAAGGTTTAGCACAGAATAACACACTGTCACTGACACTCTCCCTACCTATCCTTATTTGTCCCTAAACACAAGGAATCCAGGTTAAGCAAGAAAGAAATAAATGTCACTGTCCCTGCCTATGCTTGTCTTTCCCTGCTCCGGAACACACTACACTAGGCCGCCGTGCTGGCGGCCTTTTATAGTGTGGGGCGTGTACTAAACCCCCTCAGCAATAATTGGCCACAGGCATCCTGCCTGTGGCCAATCATTGCTCTCCTCGCTGCCGGCGCTGTGATTGGCCAAGCATGCGGGGTCACAGTGCATGCTTGGCCAATCACAGCGCCTGGGTGACACTGCGATGGCGTAGTGCATTGTGGGACGTTCGCGTCACTCGAATTTGGCGCGAACGGCCCAAATCGTTCGATCTTCGTCGAACGATCGAACAGCCGATGTTCGAGTCGAACGTATGTTCGACTCGAACACGAAGCTCATCCCTACTCTGCAGTAAGGAATAGAAGTAATACTCTGCAAAATAAAATAGAAGTAATACTCTGCAGGGGGAATAGAAGTAATACTCTGCAGTAAGGAATAGAAGTAATACTCTGCAGTAAGGAATAGAAGTAATACTCTGCAGTAAGGAATATAAGTAATACTCTGCAGGGGGAATATAAGTAATACTCTGCAGGAAGGAATAGAAATAATACTCTGCAGTAAGGAATAGAAGTAATACTCTGCAGGAAGGAATAGAAGTAATACTCTGCAGCAGGTAATACAATTATTACTCTGCTGAAATTAATACTACTAATGCTCTGTAGGGGGGCAGTGATACTCTCTAGAAAGGGAATAGTAATACTCTGCAGAATAGGATAACAGTGATAATCTGCAGGAAGTAATATTCTGCAGGAGGTGACAGGTACAGCAGTGATACTCTGCAGGGGGGGCAGTGATTGTATGCGGTTGGGGGCGTGTCAGTCTTCCCAGCTCCTCCCTCTGTTCAGCCTAGGACCGTAAAAGAGGCGGGACTTTCTCCGTGGCCCCGCCCCCATCTCGCAGAGCCCAATCATCTCCCAAGCACACTGCTATTTTTGTAGTTTGTCCTTATACGTTTATGTTGCTATAGTAACTCGGCCGCCACCAATCACGGCGCAGCCATTGATTAATCCCGCCCACTGGCCGAGACTCCCTGCAGCTGTCAGCGCAGTGCCCATGCTCCTAAGTGTCCAATCAGCGGCCCCATCTTTACACCAACAGCCAATCCGAGGGCTGTTTTTTCGGCGTCCGGTTGTTGGTTTTGTTGGGAGCCGGGATTGGTGAGTGAGAAAGTTCCAGTGACCAATGAGCGGCGGAGTCAGGAAACTTCCGGCCAATGAGGGTAGAGCCGTGAGTGTAGGCAGAGCGGCGTGCGGTATGATGGAAGGGATCGAGGTGGAAGTGAGAGCCGAGACGGAGCCTTCTACACGGTAAGTGAGACTACCCGAGGGGGGAGGGGACAGTACCGGGGACACAGCCCTCTATGAAGGGGGGAGTCCTTCTCCCCCACCACACTACACCCCCCAATACTACATCACTACTCACCGCCCTCCCCCCCATAACCTCTGTACACCCCAATACTACCCTTCCCCCACACATCACTACACCCCCAATACTACATCACCCCAATACTGACCTCTGTACCATCACCCAATACTGACCTCTGTACCATCCCCCATCACCCCAATACTGACCTCCGTACCCTCCCCCCCCATCTCCCCATCACTGACCTCCGTACCCTCCTCCCCAATACTGACCTCCGTACCCCCCCCCATCTCCCCAATACTGACCTCCGTACCATCACCCCATCACCCCAATACTGACCTCCGTACCATCACCCCAATACTGACCTCCGTACCCTCCCCCCCCATCTCCCCATCACTGACCTCCGTACCCTCCTCCCCAATACTGACCTCCGTACCCCCCCCCATCTCCCCAATACTGACCTCCGTACCCCCCCCCATCTCCCCAATACTGACCTCCGTACCCTCCCCCCCATCTCCCCAATACTGACCTCTGTACCCTCCCCCCCCATCTCCCCATCACTGACCTCCGTACCCTCCTCCCCAATACTGACCTCCGTACCCTCCCCCCCCATCTCCCCAATACTGACCTCTGTACCCTCCCCCCCCATCTCCCCAATACTGACCTCCGTACCCTCCCCCCCCATCTCCCCAATACTGACCTCTGTACCCTCCCCCCCCATCTCCCCATCACTGACCTCCGTACCCTCCTCCCCAATACTGACCTCCGTACCCTCCCCCCCCCATCACCCCAATACTGACCTCCGTACCCTCCCCCCCCATCTCCCCAATACTGACCTCCGTACCCTCCTCCCCAATACTGACCTCCGTACCCTCCCCCCCCATCTCCCCAATACTGACCTCCGTACCCTCCCCCCCCATCTCCCCAATACTGACCTCCGTACCCTCCCCCCCCATCTCACTGACCTCCGTACCCTCCCCCCCCATCTCACTGACCTCCGTACCCTCCCCCCCCATCTCACTGACCTCCGTACCCTCCCCCCCCATCTCCCCCAATACTGACCTCCGTACCCTCCCCCCCATCTCCCCATCACTGACCTCCGTACCCTCCTCCCCAATACTGACCTCCGTACCCTCCCCCCCATCACCCCAATACTGACCTCCGTACCATCACCCCAATACTGACCTCCGTACCCTCCCCCCCCATCTCCCCAATACTGACCTCCGTACCCTCCCCCCCCCCATCTCCCCAATACTGACCTCCGTACCCTCCCCCCCCCATCTCCCCAATACTGACCTCCGTACCCTCCCCCCCCATCTCCCCAATACTGACCTCCGTACCCTCCCCCCCCATCTCCCCAATACTGACCTCCGTACCCTCCCCCCCCATCTCCCCAATACTGACCTCCGTACCCTCCCCCCCATCTCCCCAATACTGACCTCCGTACCCTCCCCCCCATCACCCCAATACTGACCTCCGTACCCTCCCCCCCATCTCCCCAATACTGACCTCCGTACCCTCCCCCCCCCCCATCTCCCCATCACTGACCTCCGTACCCTCCCCCCCCCCATCTCCCCATCACTGACCTCCGTACCCTCCCCCCCCCATCTCCCCAATACTGACCTCCGTACCCTCCCCCCCCATCTCCCCAATACTGACCTCCGTACCCTCCCCCCCATCTCCCCAATACTGACCTCCGTACCCTCCCCCCCATCACCCCAATACTGACCTCCGTACCCTCCCCCCCATCTCCCCAATACTGACCTCCGTACCCTCCCCCCCATCTCCCCAATACTGACCTCCGTACCCTCCCCCCCCCCATCTCCCCATCACTGACCTCCGTACCCTCCTCCCCAATACTGACCTCCGTACCCTCCCCCCCATCACCCCAATACTGACCTCCGTACCCTCCTCCCCATCACCCCAATACTGACCTCCGTACCATCACCCCAATACTGACCTCCGTACCCTCCCCCCCATCTCCCCAATACTGACCTCCGTACCCTCCCCCCCCATCTCCCCAATACTGACCTCCGTACCCTCCCCCCCCCATCTCCCCATCACTGACCTCCGTACCCTCCCCCCCCCATCTCCCCATCACTGACCTCCGTACCCTCCTCCCCAATACTGACCTCCGTACCCTCCCCCCCATCACCCCAATACTGACCTCCGTACCCTCCCCCCCCATCACCCCAATACTGACCTCCGTACCATCACCCCAATACTGACCTCCGTACCCTCCCCCCCCCATCTCCCCATCACTGACCTCCGTACCCTCCTCCCCAATACTGACCTCCGTACCCTCCCCCCCCATCTCCCCAATACTGACCTCCGTACCCTCCCCCCCATCTCCCCAATACTGACCTCCGCCCCCCCCATCTCCCCATCACTGACCTCCGTACCCTCCTCCCCAATACTGACCTCCGTACCCTCCCCCCCATCACCCCAATACTGACCTCCGTACCATCACCCCAATACTGACCTCCGTACCCTCCCCCCCCCATCTCCCCAATACTGACCTCCGTACCCTCCCCCCCCATCTCCCCATCACTGACCTCCGTACCCTCCTCCCCAATACTGACCTCCGTACCCTCCCCCCCATCACCCCAATACTGACCTCCGTACCCTCCCCCCCATCTCCCCAATACTGACCTCCGTACCCTCCCCCCCCATCTCCCCAATACTGACCTCCGTACCCTCCCCCCCCATCTCCCCAATACTGACCTCCGTACCCTCCCCCCCCATCTCCCCAATACTGACCTCCGTACCCTCCCCCCCCATCTCCCCAATACTGACCTCCGTACCCTCCCCCCCCCCATCTCCCCAATACTGACCTCCGTACCCTCCCCCCCCCATCTCCCCAATACTGACCTCCGTACCCTCCCCCCCCCATCTCCCCAATACTGACCTCCGTACCCTCCCCCCCATCACCCTAATACTGACCTCCGTACCCTCCCCCCCCATCTCCCCAATACTGACCTCCGTACCCTCCCCCCCATCTCCCCAATACTGACCTCCGTACCCCCCCCCCCATCTCCCCAATACTGACCTCCGTACCCTCCCCCCCATCTCCCCAATACTGACCTCCGTACCCTCCCCCCCATCTCCCCAATACTGACCTCCGTACCCTCCCCCCCCCATCACCCCAATACTGACCTCCCCCCCATCTCCCCAATACTGACCTCCGTACCCTCCCCCCCATCTCCCCAATACTGACCTCTGTACCATCCCCCATCTCCCCAATACTGACCTCCGTACCCTCCCCCCCATCACCCCAATACTGACCTCCCCCCCATCTCCCCAATACTGACCTCCGTACCCTCCCCCCCCCATCTCCCCAATACTGACCTCCGTACCCTCCCCCCCCATCTCCCCAATACTGACCTCCGTACCCTCCCCCCCATCTCCCCAATACTGACCTCCGTACCCTCCCCCCCCATCTCCCCATCACTGACCTCCGTACCCTCCTCCCCAATACTGACCTCCGTACCCTCCCCCCCATCACCCCAATACTGACCTCCGTACCCTCCCCCCCATCACCCCAATACTGACCTCCGTACCCTCCCCCCCATCTCCCCAATACTGACCTCCGTACCCTCCCCCCCCCATCTCCCCAATACTGACCTCCGTACCCTCCCCCCCCCCATCTCCCCATCACTGACCTCCGTACCCTCCTCCCCAATACTGACCTCCGTACCCTCCCCCCCATCACCCCAATACTGACCTCCGTACCCTCCCCCCCATCACCCCAATACTGACCTCCGTACCCTCCCCCCCATCACCCCAATACTGACCTCCGTACCCTCCCCCCCATCACCCCAATACTGACCTCCGTACCCTCCCCCCCATCACCCCAATACTGACCTCCGTACCCTCCCCCCATCTCCCCAATACTGACCTCCGTACCCTCCCCCCCCATCTCCCCAATACTGACCTCCGTACCCTCCCCCCCATCTCCCCAATACTGACCTCCGTACCCTCCCCCCCATCACCCCAATACTGACCTCCGTACCCTCCCCCCCATCACCCCAATACTGACCTCCGTACCCTCCCCCCCATCACCCCAATACTGACCTCCGTACCCTCCCCCCCATCTCCCCAATACTGACCTCCGTACCCTCCCCCCCATCTCCCCAATACTGACCTCCGTACCCTCCTCCCCAATACTGACCTCCGTACCCTCCCCCCCATCACCCCAATACTGACCTCCGTACCCTCCCCCCCATCACCCCAATACTGACCTCCGTACCCTCCCCCCATCTCCCCAATACTGACCTCCGTACCCTCCCCCCCATCTCCCCAATACTGACCTCCGTACCCTCCCCCCCATCTCCCCAATACTGACCTCCGTACCCTCCCCCCCCATCTCCCCAATACTGACCTCCGTACCCTCCCCCCCCATCTCCCCAATACTGACCTCCGTACCCTCCCCCCCCCCCATCTCCCCAATACTGACCTCCGTACCCTCCCCCCCATCTCCCCAATACTGACCTCCGTACCCTCCCCCCATCTCCCCAATACTGACCTCCGTACCCTCCCCCCCATCTCCCCAATACTGACCTCCGTACCCTCCCCCCCATCTCCCCAATACTGACCTCCGTACCCTCCCCCCCATCTCCCCAATACTGACCTCCGTACCCTCCCCCCCCATCTCCCCAATACTGACCTCCGTACCCTCCCCCCCCATCTCCCCAATACTGACCTCCGTACCCTCCCCCCCCATCTCCCCAATACTGACCTCCGTACCCTCCCCCCCATCTCCCCAATACTGACCTCCGTACCCTCCCCCCCCATCACCCCAATACTGACCTCCGTACCCTCCCCCCCCATCTCCCCAATACTGACCTCCGTACCCTCCCCCCCCATCTCCCCAATACTGACCTCCGTACCCTCCCCCCCCCATCTCCCCAATACTGACCTCCGTACCCTCCCCCCCCATCTCCCCAATACTGACCTCCGTACCCTCCCCCCCCATCTCCCCAATACTGACCTCCGTACCCTCCCCCCCCCCATCTCCCCAATACTGACCTCCGTACCCTCCCCCCCATCTCCCCAATACTGACCTCCGTACCCTCCCCCCCATCTCCCCAATACTGACCTCCGTACCCTCCCCCCCATCTCCCCAATACTGACCTCCGTACCCTCCCCCCCCATCTCCCCAATACTGACCTCCGTACCCTCCCCCCCCATCTCCCCAATACTGACCTCCGTACCCTCCCCCCCCCCATCTCCCCAATACTGACCTCCGTACCCTCCCCCCCCATCTCCCCAATACTGACCTCCGTACCCTCCCCCCATCTCCCCAATACTGACCTCCGTACCCTCCCCCCCATCTCCCCAATACTGACCTCCGTACCCTCCCCCCCATCTCCCCAATACTGACCTCCGTACCCTCCCCCCCATCTCCCCAATACTGACCTCCGTACCCTCCCCCCCCATCTCCCCAATACTGACCTCCGTACCCTCCCCCCCATCTCCCCAATACTGACCTCCGTACCCTCCCCCCCATCTCCCCAATACTGACCTCCGTACCCTCCCCCCCCATCACCCCAATACTGACCTCCGTACCCTCCCCCCCCCCATCTCCCCAATACTGACCTCCGTACCCTCCCCCCCCATCTCCCAATACTGACCTCCGTACCCTCCCCCCCCCATCTCCCCAATACTGACCTCCGTACCCTCCCCCCCCATCTCCCCAATACTGACCTCCGTACCCTCCCCCCCATCTCCCCAATACTGACCTCCGTACCCTCCCCCCCATCTCCCCAATACTGACCTCCGTACCCTCCCCCC